>VZQC01010467.1:5581333-5693462 GCA_009823505.1 Rhizomys pruinosus | reverse complement strand
CTGAAGATCTCATCAATTCATGAATATATACGCAACAAACACCTGTGTGCACCAACCATTCTTTTTAATTTATTATTTTTGTATGTGTATGATGTATGTCTGCATGTAGGTTTGTGCACCCATGTCGTGCAATGCCACGGAGGTCCGAGAGGGTCTCGATTCCCCTGGAACTGGAGTTCTCCTGGAAGGAGTTACAGACGGTTCTTAGCCTCCATGTGGGGCTGAGGATTGAACCCAGGTCCTCTGCAAGAGTGTCGGTGCTCTTAACTGCTAGGCTATCTCTCCAGCCCCCCGGTGCCACGATTGATAGCTTAAACAGACCCATAATATATGAAGAGATTGAAAGTGTAATAAGAGTACCCCCAATTAAAAATGCAAAGGTCCAGATGATTTCACAGCAGAATTCTATAAAATATTTAAAGAGGATTTACAATCATTATTACTCAAACTGTTCAGAAGGATACAAGCAGAGGGAAATCTCCCCAATTCCTTCTATGAAGCCAGCATCACTCTAATCCTAAAACCAGGCAAAGATGCAACCAAAAAAGAGAAGTACAGACCCATCTCATTAATGAACTCAGATGCAGAAACCCTCAGCAGAATACTTGCAAACCGTGTATAGACCCACAAAAAAATCCACCTTGATCAAGTCAGATTCATACCAGAGATGCAAGGATGGTTCAACTTACGAAAATCAGTAAACATCATAAAACACGTAAATGGACTGAAGGACAAAAACCACACAATCAGAACATCTCAATTGATGCAGAAAAAGCCTTTGACAAAATCCAGCATCCCTTCATAATTAAAGTACTAGAGGTAATTGGACTGGAAGGATCATTCCTCAATATAATCAAAGCCATATATAAGAAACCCACAGCCAGCATCATCCTAAATGGAGAAAAGTTAGGATTCCCCATAAAAATAAGAGCCCAACAAGGCTGTCCCTTGTTGACACTCCTCTTTAATATATTGCTTGAAACATTGGCTAGAGCAATAAGGCAAGAAAATGAAATAAGTGGGATGCTAATTGGAAAAGAGGAAGTAAAACTATCCCTTTTGTGAATGATATGATAGTTTACCTAAGGGATGCTAAAAATACCACCAGAAAAGTCCTAGAAATGATTAAGAGATTCAGTAAGGTGGCGAGGTGCAAAATTAACCTAGAAAAATCAGTAGCTTTTCTTTTTCAAAAAAAAATTTATTGATATTTTGTGTATTCCATACATCATTTTTCAATTAAGTTCAGGCATATTCCCCCTTTCCCTTCCCCCCACCCCACCCCACCCCATCCCTGATCATGCATTCTACCATAACTCTCCTGCATCTTTCTCTGTCTTTTTTTTTTATTGATGCTTTGTGTATTTCATACATCATTTTCCAATTCAGTTCAGGCATATATCCCCTTCCCTTCCCCCCCACCCCACCCCTACCCATCGCAGATCGTGCATTCTGCCGTAAGTTTTCTGCATCTTTCTCTGTTTTTTTGTTTTGTTTTGTTTTCATTTTTTTTAACAATAGGTGATAATTTGTGAGTACAAGCATCCTTCATGTAAAACCAATTTGCAAGCAGTTGTGCCCAAACCCACACAGCTCATGGGTCCCACCATCCTGAAAGGGGGGGCTTGTATGTTCAATCAAGTTGATCAAATGAGTGTCCAGTCTATATTGTTGTAGTTTCACCATTAACCTCAATCAAAGCCCTTACATTCTACCACGCCCCCTCTTCCGCAGATTGTTCCCTAGACTTAGAAGAGGGGCACAGGTGGTAGGATCGAAAGGTTATGCCTGGACAAGCTGGCAGCCCATGAAAGAAAACAGCCAGAACTGACTAGAGACCAAGACATCAGCTCCAGAGAAAGTAGAGTGTTTCTCTGTCTTTTTTTTATGTTTAGGAATTCACATTTTTTCTCCATTAAGTTTATATAACTCTAAAATATGGATATATTATACTCTCCACCCATATACAATAATTACAGAATCTGATAATAATTGGTAGGTGGATTCTAGAGCCTGTTGAGAGATTCACATTATAACAACATAGTTGTTTTCAGATAAACAGAAATGTAACCATAATACCATCCAGCTTGCCTTTTGTCTGGGGAATTTGGTGTTAGCATCCACAAATGAGGGAAGCCATTCTCTGTTTTTCTTTCTGGGACTGTGTTACTTCACTCAGCGTAATGGCTTCAAGCTCCATTCATTTACCTGCAAAGTTCATAGTGTCATCTTTCTTTATGTCTGAATAGTACTCCATTGTGTAGATGTACCACATTTTTGTCATCCGCTCATCTGTTGAAGAGCATTTGGATTGGTTCCAGACCTTTGCTATTGTGAAGAGAGCTGCATATATCTTTGCGGTAGGATGAGTCTTTGGGGGTATATACCTAGGAGTGGTATGACTAGGTCAGGGGGTATGATTATTCTGAGTCATTTCAGGGTTCTCCACACTGCTTTCCATAGCAGTTGTACAATTTTACTTTCCCACCAGCAATGGATAAGTGTTCCCCTTTCCCTACAACCTTGCAAGCATCTGTTGACTTTAGTTTTCTTGATCTTAGCTAGCTGTACTGGAATGAGATGATATCTTAGGATGGTTTTAATTTGCATTTCCTTAATTATTAATGATGTTGAACACTTTTTAAGATGTTTCTCAGTTATCTTTAATTCCTCACTAGTGAAGATTCTGTTCAGCTCTTTACACCATCTTTTGAGTAGGTCATTTGTCTTCTTACTTCTTTGTTATTTGAGTAGTTTATATATTCTTGACGTTAATGCTTTGTCAGATGTATCATTTATAGAGATTTCCTCCCACTCTGTGGGTTTTCTATTCACGTCCTTGATTGTTTCTTTCACTGTTCAGAAGCTTTTGAGTTTTATGAGGTCCCATTTCTCGACTGTTGATCTTACTTCCTGTGCAGCTATTGTCTGATTTAGAAAGTCTTTTCCTATGCCTATGTCTTGTAGTAGGTTGTTGCCAACTTTTTCTTCTATGGCCGTCAGGGTTTCAGGCTTCACATTGAGATATTTGATCCACTTGGAGTTGACATTTGTACAGGGTGAGAGGTAGGGGTTTAATTTTGTTCTTCTTCAGATGATGACCCTTTCTTTACACCAACAACAAGCAACTGAAGAAGGAATACAAGGAGACCTTCCCAATTACGATAGCCTCAAAAACAATAAAATACCTAGGAATAAACCTAATCAAAGACACCAAAGATCTCTACAACAAAAATTATAAACTCCTGAAGAAGGAGATTGAAGAAGACATCAGAAGATGGAAAGACCTCGCATGCTCATGGATTGGAAAACTAATGTATTAAAAATGTCCTTTCTACACAAATTAATATACAGATTCAATGCAATTCCAATTAAAATCCCAAGGACAGTCTTCACAGGCTAGGAAAAAAATTCTTAAATTCATAAGGAACAACAAAGGAACTGAATAGCCAAAGCAACCCTGAGTGAAAAGAGCAATACAGGGGAGATTTCTATACCAGGCATCAAACTATACTACGTGGCTATAGTCATAAAAACACCCTGTTACTGGCACAAAAACAGATCTGTACACCAGTGGAGCAAAACTGAAGATCCAAACGTGAGCACATACAATTTCAGCCACCTCATATTTGATAAGGGGGCCAAAAAGACTCAATGGAGGAAAGACAGCATTTTCAGCAAACAGTATTGGCAAAACTG
The DNA here is from genome assembly GCA_009823505.1 of Rhizomys pruinosus. Classification (NCBI taxonomy): domain Eukaryota; kingdom Metazoa; phylum Chordata; class Mammalia; order Rodentia; family Spalacidae; genus Rhizomys; species Rhizomys pruinosus. Next base: position 5,689,763 of record VZQC01010467.1, on the reverse strand, counting down.
GATCACCACTTGTAGAAGAATAAAATTAAACCCCTACCTCTCACCTTGTACAAATGTCAACTCCAATTGGACCAAAGACCTCAATGTGAAACTCAAAATTCTGAAGGTGATAGAAGAAAAAGTTGGCAGCAACTTACAAGACATAGGCATAGGAAAAGACTTTCTAAATCAGACAGTGACTGCACAGGAAATAAGGTAGATAATTGACAAGTGGGACCTTATTAAACTCAAAAGTTTCTGTACAGCAAAAGAAACAATTAGGGAAGTGAAGAGAAAACCCACAGAGGGGGAGGAAACTTTCACTGGTGATATATCTGACAGAGCATTAACTCTCAGAGTATTTAAACTATTCAAAAATCAAAGACTCACTCAAAAGATGAAGTAAAGAGCTGAGCAGAGAATTCACAAGTTAGGAAATAGAGATGGCTGAGAAACATGTTAAAAAGTGTTCAACATCAGTAATAATTAAGGAGATGCAAATTAAAACTACTTTAAGATATTATCTCACTCTGATAATGCTGGCAAGGATCAAGAAAACAAAAATACCAAATGCTGGAGAGCATTTGCAGAGGTAAAGAAAGATGACATGAACTTTGCAGCTAAATGGATGGAACTAAAAGATTTCATGCTAAGGGAAGTAACACAATCCCAGAAAAACAAAAGATGAATGAAATCCCTCATCTGTGGATGCTAGTACCAATTGCCTGGTTGTGAGACAAACTGAACAATGTTAATGTTTTATTACTCATAATCTAAAGACAACTGTGCTCTTCCATTTTGAATCCCTAAACAGGTTCTAGAGCTGACCTTACATTTATTTTTAGACCTGAGGTTTTTGTATATGATGGAGAGCATGTGTGCATCTTTTACAATAATATGGGATTAAGGGCTGGAGAGATGGCCTAGTGGTTAAGAGCGCCGACCGCTCTTGCAGAGGACCCGGGTTCGATCCCCAGCACCCACATGGCGGCTAAGAACCGTCTGTAACTCCAATTCCAGGAGAACTCCAGTTCCAGGGGAATCCGAGACCCTCTTCTGACCTCGGCGGCTTTGCACGACGCGGGTGCACAGACCTACATGCAAACAGTACATTCATACACATAAATAAATAAAATTAACAAAAAAGCAATAATATGGGATTAAAATGTAAAGATGTGAATCAAGAAATATGATATGGAAATAATGATCATACTTAATGCCATACCAATTTGGCCAAGGGACCTAAGCTAAGGGGTAACTTTTTTCCTTACCCTCAGAGGTAAACCAAGTCTTAGGGGATTGTGCATGGGGGCATCTCTTGAAATGTCCTGCAAATGTGGGTCACCAGTCTTCCTGTTCAGGGAGGTCTTGGAGAGCCACTAATGGGACTTCACCCAGTGTCCAGTCTATACAGAGGAAAGTCTGCTCCTTCAGCAAAGGTAGCCTGGTCTAGCAAGACCTGATTTTGTCCTGGAGTGGATGGAATTGGTAAATGAAAAGCTGAAAGGAGCAAGACGCTCCCACGCTCCCCCTGGAAAAAAAAAAACAAAACAAAACAAAAAAAAAACCAACTCTTAGAGACCCCTGAGGACCAGATCCCCAACTGACTTTGAGAAAACAAAAGCCTTGATTAATCTGGGCTAAATCTGTGGCCTTAACCATCAAAAAGAAAGTACAACCAGAAATAATCTGTAAAACCAGAGAAACTGTACTGCAGATATAAAACTTGAAATCTTAATAAAAAGACAAAAAAAAAAAAAAAAAGAGAGAGAGTACTGTTGTTTGGCCTGTCTTCAATTCTTATTGGTAAGTGCATCTACTCTGTGGGTGCCACCACTTTTGGCACCCTCCAAAGACATGAGACACAATTTTTTAACCTTCAAATATGGACTAAAGACTCATGGCTCTCCAAGAATCCTCCAAACCTTCAATGCCAGATGGGGACTACTGTGATACCCAGCTTGTGGACTAAACAGCTAGGGGAATTCAGCCTCATCAGAATATAGACTGCCATTGTTGGACTACCTGGGCTGTATCATGGAGGCCAGTACAGGAGGATCAAGACAGGAGGCATGCTTACTGGATTTCATTTGGGGGAACATGGGAGGGAAAGACCCCAATGTGGAGTGAAAGTGCAGGATTGATGTTTTTTTGGGATTGCCAAAGAGGAACCCTGGAGCACTTCCTTAAGGAAAACATGACATCTTTTATTAAAGAAAAATCCTCCAATTCAAGTGATATATGTATGTATGTATGTATGTATGTATGTATGTATGTATGTATGTATATATTTATGTATATATATATATAAAACTACGTACTTATATATGTCTATACACTATAGCAATACAAGTTGGAGAGAACAACAAAAGAACTGATAAATAACTCTGGAAAGATTCAGAAAAAGATGCAAGACCTGTATGGCAGAGTGCAGGGGGGACTCAGGTAGGGTGGGAGGCATGGAAAGGGAAGTGACTCTAGATTAGATTGAGAAATGTATGACTTATGGAAAATTTTAATAACAATAAAAAATGTAATGTCAAGACAAAGGAGAGACACTTTTACTGATTACTTTTAAAGACTCTGTATCATGCATTATTTTTTATGAAAATAAAACTTCATAAAAATAAAAAGGGTATATAAAGATGATTAAGATATTTTATGTAAAATACACAAAATTCAATAGACATAAAAATGCTTGCAAACTAAATTCAAGATAGCATCAATAAATCATTCTTCAGGTTTCTCTCTTTACTAAAATTTATTATTTAAAACATCCACTGTTAAATTGTGAGTTAGAAGTTAACCTTAAATATGGTGTCGGTGTTTGTGCATAATCATCATATTTATGTTTTTTGTGGATTACTGGAAAGAAAAGAGCTTATAAACCTACCTTCATTGTGTAACATTCAAATTGGATGGACATGAGTTTTGCTATGAATCTAAATAAACTATAGGTACTAAATTGAGATATCTTTTAGTCATTTCCAGACTTCTGAACTAAAGAAATATTTATGACTATGTATAGTATATAAACATAAAAAGAAATACATTACACAAATCCTGTATATACTATGAGAAAATATATGCAGTACATCAAAATACATTCAGCTCTTTCTGCTTCTCTATTTCTCACTCCAAAAACCATACATTTCCTACACACATGCCCTTGATTCAAGAAATGTAAGTAGATTGTTGTAGTCATCTATCACACAAATAAAAGAAATGTCAGCCACAGTTAATACAACATAGATGATAGGTGATAGCTAGGTATTGATGATCAATAGATAATAGTTATATGATAGATGAGAAATAGGTAAGAAATAGATTAGGAATAGATATATAGATGAAATTTGATAGATTATTTTTCGCAGTTAATCAAATATATATTTATGTATATGTATGTGTTTTTGTATATCATGTGTAGCATTCAATATTACATAGAGATACTAGTATTTTAAAGTCTTTTCCTAACATCTAAGTTTTGATTACAGAAGGACAGTCTAATGGTATCTTAATTCATTCTTTCCACAATCACAGATTAGTGATAGTAATGGGAAAATCAGACTAAATTACTTCATATACATTATCATTAGAAGAGTTTGAAATCATTTCCAATTCTACTTACTATTATTAACAAACATTAATGAAGCAGAAAGAGGATACAACAGAGTGGCCAATAATCAAACAGCCTGCATGCCAAAGATTTGAGAAATGAACTAATATAAAGCTATGCCAATGTGAGAAAAGTCATGAACAGCTCAGTGGAAGCACGTTTTCCAAAAGCTCCTCCTGGGACTAGGTTATTAACAGACTCTTATTGAATTGCACAAAGAACTAGCAAAGCTCCTAAATGTTTTCCATTTCCATTACACCAGTGTGAAATACTATCATGTCCACTCTCCGTCCAATTGCATCCCATGCTCATCAATGTTGGTTTTCACTGTTTCACATCATGGGACTCAGTTTCACTGTTAGTGAAATTCATAATCTTTTTACTAATTTTACTTCATTGTGACTGTTGCATGAAGTACCTATTTATTTTAAAGTCAGGTTAATTGTTATTTAGAGAAGAGTTGGATGGATTTCTTAAAGAAAAATAAGAAAAATATGTAGAAGAACTTATCAAGAACTCTGCATTATATGTAATATTGGATAATATATAATCACAAACAGATTGCAGATATTATGGTTAATAATTATCATTCAAATAAACTATAAAATCATATGATATGTGGTTGTTTCTTTATGACTATTGCTTATATTAGAATGCGTTGGACTTTGGTTTTGATATGTCTGTTAAGAAAAAGTCGGGGTTGGAGAGATAGCTCAGCGGTTAAGAGCAACGACTGCTCTTGCAGAAGACCCAGGTTTGATTCCCAGAACCCACATAGGGGCAAAGAACCATCTTTAACTCCAGTTCCAGGGAAATCCAACACCCTCTTCTGACTTCCACAGAATTGCACGACACAGGTGCACCAACCTACATGCAGACTGTACACTCATACACATAAAATAATAATTAAAAAAAATTTTAAAAGAAAAAGTCTACTTACTCAGGCATGGCACAGGACTTTAATTGCAGCACTAGGGAGGCAGAGGCAGGCAGATCTTTGAGAAGAAGGGTAGCCTGGATTCCATAGTGAGTTCCAAGGCACCTGGAGCTAGAGAGCCAAAAATGATCAAAAGGAAATAAAGAAAGAAAGAAAGAAAGAAAGAAAGAAAGAAAGAAAGAAAGAAAGAAAGAAAGAAAGAAAGGAAAGAGAAAGAAAGAAAGAAAGTTATTTATTTTTATCTTATTTCTATATGAGTAATTTCAAAATACATTAGTAAATAGCCCATGAAACACATGAAAATGAAATTTATATTAGTCTGTGAAGTACTTGCAATTAATTCATTAATAATATTCATTAATGTATCTCCATACTCATTTAACTAGTTTTGAAAGATTTTGTGATGTGATTATGTAAGGAAAATGATTTCTATTAATTGATAGTTTCTAAATCAATATTGTTCAGTAACCAAAACATAAATTTCGATACTTTCAATTATATGAAATGATTATTGACTTTAATCACATGTTGTCCTGTTTGGTTAGCTTCAAGCTGGCTTAGGTCTGCTGTTTTGCAGATGCTTCTCTTAAAACCAGATGACAGAAATATAACAGTAAGGATTTAACCAAGCAGAAGTTCTTTAGGAAGGGGTAAGAAAATTGTCCTGGGGCTGGGAAAAATAAGTCACAAAAATGTTATTAATAACATTTATTCTTAATGTTTAATTCCTAAGTAAGGAAAAAATTGAAATACAAAAGATGAATTCTTCATGATCTTTCATATCTAGAATCTTCTAAAATTAGCAAAACCTAAGAATATATTAAAACCTAAAAAAGAGTGGTTACTGGAAGCAGAAGAGAGAAAAATAGAGTTATATGTGTAAAAGTCTATCAAGATATCATTTTACAAGATGAATAAACCTAGAAACCTATACATCATAGTACATTACTATAGTAATGCAGATAGTAATTTTCTAAGTCAAAAAATCCAAGATTCTTGTTTCATCAAATACAAGTGTGAATGTACAAATACACACACAAACACAAACACACACATACAACACACACTCAAACACAGATATATGTATATGAGACAATTAATGTTAAAATTTCTTTATCTGTAATAATCATTCATTTGGGTACAGGCAACTCTAAACGTCATGTATACATGCCATTTATGTACTAAAATATGATGTGAATTAACATTTCTTAAAAATTATTTTCAAAATTATTAAGATACAAGGTGACTCATTATGAGGAGAATTTTCTTTGATTTTCAATATACCACATTTAAACTATCAATTATTCATTAGTTTATTCATTCATTGTATTAATCAAGGTTGATTGACACCTCTGTTCTGGGCAATGTGCTAATGACACAAATAAAATGAAGAGATATAAATAGATACCATCTTACACTTTTAAACTACTGAAAGACCTAGAATAATTACACCAAAACATCCCACTGCAGACTGAGATGTGGGCTCTGAAGGAAGTTAAAGGAGCTCCAGTAACAGGACATTGGATGTGGAGTGCTTCAGGGATAGAAGAGTGATATGTTAGGATTGTTCTATGTTAAATATACAGAACTAAGAGTTTTAAACAGGTTCACAAATCTGTGTGAAATCTATAGATCACAGAAATGGTTGGATTTAGTGTGGCGTAGGGAGTAAATTATCATGGGATGGTGTGGTTTATGCCTTCAGTGTTTTGCTTACACTTTTATATTTTATTTATGTATATATGTCATATTTGCAGATATGCACAGAGGAAAGTTGAGGGCATTAGATTCCCTGGAGCTGAAGTTATGTGCTGTTTTGATACCTGATACACTTCTGGGAATCTGATCTCAAATCTCAAGAAAAACAAGCAAGTTCTCTTAACTGTTGGTCTACATCTCTATCAATGTATTTACAGAATTTTACAATTCTCAGTAACATAGTCTCTTAATGGGTCAAGAAAAGATGAAGACATTTAACAAATTTTCCCTTACATAAATTATTTTTAGTTCTCTAAATTATTTTTGCTCATTAATGCCTGATTTTAACATAGCAGAACATAAAAATCTTGATTTATTTACTGTCACAAAATAGTATATAATTTATTTTGATAAGAAAATATTTTTTTTACTTTACAAAAAGTTCCTTGTGCAGTTCATTATCTATATTTTAGTGAGTGCATAGATACATCTTCCATAGTGGACAACAGACAGCACAAGAAATCAAGCTATGAAATCTACCATGCATTTATACTCCCTCTTGATTTCTTGTCCTCCTCTTAGATAACTATTGTAAAATGTGTGTGTGTGTGTGTGTGTGTGTGTGTGTGTGTGTGTGTGTGTAAAATGCTTGTGGTGCTCATATTTACAAGTGTTTAGAATTCACCCCTTGGGATTGAATAACCTATCAGGGAGTTTGTACCTGGATGAAATTAATTCTAACTCCCTCAGTATACGTTGATTTCTTCTAGCTGCTCATGTAAAGCTAGGACCCTGTGTCACTATCCTCTCCACATTGGTGTGTTAGCTGATGTTGTTGTTATGTTAGTCTACCTATATGTTAACCAGCAGCAGCTTTCCTGTTCCTCTTGCTCTTATAACGTCTCTTTCTCTCCTTCTGCTATATTCCCTGAGACTTGGGTAGTGAACATTATATTGTCGATTTTTAAATTAGAGCTAGGAAACACACAGATGTTTACTGTCTGCATTTTGATCAGCTGTGGAAATTTGTAGGAGTATATATCTGTTGTAAAAAGAACCTTTTTCTGATGAGTAGTGAGAGCTACGATTATCTGTAAATGTAAGGATATGTATTTATAATGTAGTAAAATATTATATAATTATTGGAAATTTGCAATAGTAGGTTCTTCTCTAGGGACTATGACCTCTCCAGTCATGTACACTTGGCTGTTAGAGTAGTATGAATGGATTGCCTCTTACTGATCAGGACTTAAATACAATTAAACAGCTGTTGATTACTCTCAAGACAAAAGTGCCACTATTGCACTAGTATATTTTATTACAGTGACATTTGTTGTGGTTCATATGACTTACACTGAGTAAGACCATTAATTGGTTTTCTAGCTTGAAAGACTGCATATTACCCTGTGATACTGTGAGAGCTAGTCATAGGGGAAGAGGTTTCCAGCTAAGCACCAATTCAATTTCTCTATGTTCTTTGTCCAATATGTGTGGTGTCTTAAAAAAATAGTGTTTTACTTTCAAGTTCCAGGATGAAACTAAGGGCTATGCCAATAGCCTATATTTATTTTTGAGTCTCTTGGACTACCCTGACCAACAAATCCAAGTGTCTGGCACTGGAATTTTTGTTAGAAAGCATTTAGCTACACACATGCACTCACATACATTTTAGGTGTATATTTTTAACTAGAATTGTGAAATAGTATATTTATCTACAGCTTTTCAGACAACCTTTGTGCTATGTATATATCCCTTTCCTCACTCTGCCCTTCTTCCTGTATTACATTTCCTGTTCCCTCCTGAGTTACTATAAGCCCTATTTTTCCTATTCATGCACAATGGTGCCTGTGTCCTACTATTCGCTACTTGAGCTCCTTCCTTCTCTCTCCCTCCATAATCCCTTCCTACTTTCCTCTGGCTGCTAGTTCAAGGTGCACACTCACATCTAAAAATTCAGAAGCAGGACTAACAAGTAGAAGAACATGTTTTCCTTGTTTTCTGAGTCTGGGTGACCTCACGCACTAGAACAAGTTCCAGTCTCTTTATCCCTCATAGCATATTCTTCATGCTTGTGTAAACTTGCTGATGAATTTGTGAAAAAATGTGAAGTATGACCTAAATAAACATTTAACACAATGTCTGGCATTTGACACATGCTTATAAAGGTAGCTAGACCTATTGAATAACATAGTATAGATCTTTAGTTGTGCTCTACTTGGAAAAACAATTATTCTTCCATTTTTCAGGTGGTATTTATGAGACAGTGTCTTCCTTTATTCCCAGCTGGCCTTGAGCTTGCTCTGTAGACCAGGCTTGCCTTGAACTTACAAAGATCCGCCTGTCTCTTCCTACCAAGTGCTGAGATTAAAGGCATGCACCACCAAGCCAGGCAATCTTCCATCTTATTCCACAGTAGTTCCTTTCTCTAATACTGTTCACACTTTGAATGATCCACATGTTGCTTAGCTTTTCCTTGATCTACTAAGGTGCTCCATCTGTAAAGAGTCTAGATTTTTATAAGTTATCTTCAGTTGTAGCATAGCATCAAATGTGCCTGGTAACTGCAATCTGTTCCTAGAGCCTTGTGGGACTCATCTGGCTACCTTGTATACTGTGGTGCTTAAACACAAGCTGCCAGTGGAAGCTCTAGGCTCTCTGGCATTGCAGATGCTCAAATTCTGCTCCAAAGGAGCCCCAGGCTGCGGTTCCCAAAGTTCCATTCCTTGAGAGTGTCTCCTGCCAAGAGCCCCACTGTTATGGCAGATAGTGAGCCTTGACTATCAGGGGACCAGAGGCCTTGCGCTGAGTCCTGGCAGGCAGCCATCGATAGAAAGGCTTTACATCCAATTGTAACAGTGTTCCAGACCTAACTAAATACCCAACTATTCACAGTGAGAAAATGTTTAATCAGCCACGCTCACTTTCTAAATATGAGCTGTCACATAAAAATATCCAAGGCCTAAAAATACTTTGGTTTTAAAAATTATATCGGGAGTGAAGAGCATGCATTAATTCGGTTCTCCTAAAATCTAGTTTTCTTTGGGAAATAAAAAGAGCTAAGAATAGAGATAATATAATTTGCATCTTCACAAAATAGAAAAAAAAAAAACCTGACACATTATCTTGCATTGAATCTAGACTATTTGCCACAAACTTGACTTCAGGTCCTTTTTAAAAATAGCATTTCTTTTCATTCTTATGAGTTTGGAGTTCCCCCAAGTATTCCTTTATGACTAATTTCACACCTGTGAATTTATGGTGATGTTAAGCATGAATTCATTGCCTACTGGGTCAATAATTTTATTTTAGTCCAAAGTTATTTCAATGATTACTGAAATTTCATAAAAGTTCATATTAATTTAAATCAATTTATTCATTTTCCATCCCCAATTAATTAGAGAATACTTTACTGAGCTTAAAAGTTCTTAACCTCTAATTTAATGTTTTAAAACATGTTATAAATGTAACTGTGTAACCATATTTGAAAAGCATCTAAAGTATTGAGAACATTTAATCAAAATATTGTATCAAGACAAGTTAAGCCTGTCTTCATCCATTATCCCTTTTCTCCTTCTACCATATCCATTGTACTTAATAAAATACTCATAATTGAGTTGTAAAATTGTACCCATAGTTGGTTAAACCCGCCAGGATACATGAATCTACAACTCTGTATATTGGATTCTAAACACCAGATGTACAATATTCTAGGTCATTTTACACATGTAGCATTTTGGAGGTAAAGTGGATATCCGAATGGGAAAACCTGGTTATAATCTAGTAAAGTTAGGACAAGCTATGTGCAATAAATGTTGAAAGTGCAACATATCCCAGAGTAGGAAATTTAAATGCCATGAAAAGATTTAAATATGTATTCTTATTAGAAACAAACTAGAAATAATATAATATCTCTAATGCATATTTAAGATCTTAAAGTGCTTACATGAGGATTAGATTGATATAATATTGTGTATCATGGCATGATAATTTTTCAAGTAAACACACACATTTCTACATCTCTAATTCAAATAATATTATATCATTTAGAGATTTTTTTACTTTAAAAATGTAATAATAGTCTAATGTGTATTACACTGTGAAATATTTTCTTCAGTTGTGACTAACATTATGTAAATAGAAAGTATTAAACCAATATCAAGGGGCTGGTGAGATGACTCAGTGGTGAAGAGCTTTGGCTCTCTTACTGAGGACCCAGGTATAATTCCCAATACCCACATGGCAACTAACAACTCTCTGTTAATCCAGTTCCATAGGGATCCAATGTTTTCTTCTGACCTCTTGGCATTGCATGATATGGCTGCGCTCACACACATGTAGGCAATATAATCATAAACATAAAATAAAAATAATAAATAAAATAAAACAGAATTCAAAAGCAAATGATTATGGAAGCTGTGCAGATAACACAAATCAATGAAGAAAAATGGAAATAAAGGAATAGGGAGTGCATAAGAATTGTGAAACAAAATGCTTATTTAAAGATATTCAATCAGGAAATATGTATGCATATGTGTAAGTATATTCATGTGTGTGCATATTGAGAATAAAGGCACATGTATCTTAACAACTTAAAACAGGTAAAATTATAGGAATGTATTCATATATTTTTTACCATAAACAGAATGCTGCACAGCTATTCAATTCTTCCTTTGTGAAATAACATATTCATTCCCATAAAAGCACTTGTGAAATAGGCAACTAAATTATAAGTAAAGCAGGACAAATAAGTTTAGTCATTCCATACATTCAAAACCACTTTGGAGGATTTCTCTTACAATGTGCTAGACATTGGACTATGAAATTCAAGACAAAAATAAATTTGTTAATATTTTGAAGCTAGAGCTAATTGAGGTAAATACCAGAATGGCATACTTCAGGATGCTCTTCCAGAAGTCCTTCTTTTTTTTTTTTTTTATTGATGTTTTGTGTATTTCATGCATCATTTTCCAATTCAGTTCAGGCATATATCCCCTTCCCTTCCCCCCACCCCACCCCTACCCATCCCAGATCATGCATTCTGCTGTAACTTTTCTGCATCTTTCTCTGTTTTTTTGTTTTGTTTTCATTTTTTTTTAACAATAGGTGAAAATCTGTAAGTACAAGCATCCTTCATGTAAACCAATTTGGAGCAGTTTGTGCCCAACCCCACAGCTCATGGGTCCCACCACCAGCGGGGGGGGGGGGGGGGGCTTGTATGTTCAATCAAGTTGATCAAATGAGTGTCCATCTATATGTTGTAGTTTCACAACCATTCACCCCAATCGTAGCCCTCATTCTACCACGGCCCCCTTACTCAATTGTTCCTAGCTTAGAAAAGGGCACAGGTTGATGAGAAGCAAAACAGTCTAGTTCTCTGGAGCGGTTGTCTTGGTCTCTAGTCCAATTCTGCGGCTGTTTTTCTTTCATGGCTCTGTGCCCAGCTTATCCAGGCATACTTTCGATCCTACTAATGAAGCTATGCAATTAGATATTTAGGTCTTAAACAGTATAATATACACAAAACTGGAACAACCAGGAAATATGGGACACTATGAAAAGTCAAACCAGAAGTCCTTCTGACACAACCATGAAAGCCCATTTGATTTTGCTGTGGCATGACTGGTTGATAGCTAAGAGGTGATTTGGTAGCATGGAAACTTGTCAAAGACACTTTGTTGTTGCTTTTCCTGGCACTGAAGGAGTTAAGGCTATAGAAGTTATCACAGGGGCTGGAGAGATGGCCTAGCGGTTAAGAGCGCCGACCGCTCTTACAGAGGACCCGGGTTCGATCCCCAGCACCCACATGGCGGCCGAGAACCGTCTGAAACTCCAATTCCAGGAGAACTCCAGTTCCAGGGGAATCCGAGACCGTCTTCTGACCTCCGCGGCATTGCACGACACGGGTGCACAAACTTGCATGCAGACAGTACATTCATACACATACAGAAATAAATAAAATTAATAAAAAAAAATTAAAAAAAAAGAAGTTATCACAAAGGAATAAGCATGGCCAAGCATTTTCATCTCCAGTGTCTGCAGTATCCATACCAAGACATAGAGCTCTAGAGATTTTTTTGTCTCTAATGGGACTTGGTGAGCCATGGTTTTTAATACTATTGTCGCAGGCCTTGATCACAACCTCTTGCTTTCTCTATCTTTATAGTTCCTTGAATATGCTTAATATTTGCATCAGCACCTTTAATTTCATGATTATGTATTTTTTTTTTCTTTCCCAGTGCCTGGACACCTCCTCTTTAAATGTTCATATGTCCTTATCTCGATTATCTTTCATTTTCCTACTTTTAAATTTAATTTATTTATGATTTTATTTTATGTGTATGAGTGTATAATAGCAAATCACTTGTCTTCTTTTCATTTAATTCATATGTATCTAGCATTGATAACAATGCCAGCAATGCATAAATGGATTGGTTTATAAAATTCTTCATGAATGATATTAGACATTATAAAACATTGCCAATACCTGCAAAGATATAAATCATCACAGATGCTTGAAGCATTAAGGACAACTTCCCAGATTCTATGTTGGTAAGTTGGAAATGCACAGTCTGACTCAGTGTAAACTAAGTCACATGGAATTCTAAAACACATAGAGTATTAAAACACATAGATGGAGGACATTAGTTTGTTAAAGTATTTTGTTGCTCAAGTTACAAAATATACTATAGGGAATTCAGAAATATACAATTTGAGTGGTTGTTAGGGACTAGTATGTTTGCAAAATAACAGTTTGTTAAAAATATTTCATAGAAAAATACCTTGTAAATTTTATTTAATCACATACATGGAGGACAAGTAAATGTGTTGACAAATTTGAGTGATTTGTCTTCTTCAGTTTCCAGTCCGACTGGGATAAATATGGCAGAAGTTTGGATTAACTTTCTTCTCAGCATGCATGGCAAAGTCAGAAAAAAAGGAGAGTTTGATTGAAGGGAGGTGGTTATGACAGGTAAATAATGGTTAGATCATAAAGGGTTTGTAAAGCACACTAAGTGAATGAATGTCTTTACTGAAAGGTTTTGACTAAATGAATTTTTAAATTAGAATATTTTTTATTAAAGTTTGTACAATTTATATATTTCTCAGTCCAATTTTAGACTCATTCCCCTTTCTGTGCCCCCACCCGACTGGACTTCATGAGCTCATGCATTTTGCCATATACATCCTGCATCTTTTTTTCAGGCTTTTTAAAGTTTTTCTATGCAAAAATTTATTGTTTGGGGCATAAGTTTACTGTTTCAGTCAGTTATTTGACCCATTCCTTTTGTTGTTGTTGTTCTCTCCAATGTGTATTGCTACAAAATATGAATATATATATATATATATGTACATTACACATATACCAAAATTATGACATCTGAAAGTAATCTGTATGTTAATTCCACAACACGTTTAGGAATTTATATTTTTTTCCTTCAATTTTATATTACTCTAAAGTATGCATAAATAGCTTCCCCCATATACCACAATTACAAAGTCTGAGAATAAGTGGTAGGTTAATTCTAGATCCCATTAAAGGATTTACATTATAATGGTAGCGTTGCTTTACTTCTAGGTATTTGGTACTAGCATCCACAAATGAGGAATACCATTCCTTGTCTGTTTTTATAGGACGTGTTACTTCACTTAGCATAATGCCCCCACCCCCACCCCACCCCCACCCCATGGTATGGCTTAGTTAGGAGCAGCATCAGCGTAGATTAATATTTTTAAAAATCTCTCTCTTAGCAACATCTGTTGTGTTATTCAAGCCTTAACTTACTCCTTTTTTTTTAAATTTTATTTATTTCTGTATGTGTATGAATGTACTGTCTGCATGCAGGTCTGTGCACCCGTGTCGTGCAATGCCGCGGAGGTCAGAAGAGGGTGAGCACATTACTCTTTTTTTCTTTTCTTATGTTCTCTTTGGATCTTTTTTGAGACAGTGGTTTCTCCCTATAGACTCAGCTGGCCTAGAACTTTGCTATGTATAAGACCAGGCTGGCCTTGAACTCACAGAGATCCCTCTGCTGGGATTAAAGTTGTGTGTCACCATGCCCAGTTTATATGTTTCATTTTCATTTTACTTTTCTTTCACTTCTTTCCTCTTCCTGTGCTTTCCTTCTATATCCTTCTTTCCTTCTTTCCTTTCTTTCCTTCTTTCTTGCTTTCCTTCATTTCCTTCCTTCCTTCCTTCCTTCCTTCCTTCCTTCCTTCTCTTTCTTCATTTTCTGTTTCTTTCTTTCTTTTCTTTCTTTCGATCATTTTCTTATCTTTTCTTTCTTTCCTTTCTTTTGGTATTTTTGAAGAACACACTCTCTCCGCTGTAGCCACACCAGCTGGTCTTGACTGCTCTATAGACGCAGAGCGTGAGCATGAACACTACCGAGATTTCTTGCCTGCCTCCCCAGTGCCTGGTGCTGGGATTATAGGAGTGTGGCACCATACCACCAATCAGACCCGAACCGCCTCCCCAGAATAAAAGCTAATTTCTTAACTAAAAGGATGGGTTATGTCTGAAATCCTACAAAGAATAAATATCTTGTGTTAGTAAATAGTGGAACTATGGAAATAAGGGACACTGAATTTCTTTTTAAGTTAAAACAACTTTTCTAAGGGAAACGAATTTTCCAAACCTGTAAACCTCAGTGCTTCCTCTGGGTGCTTCTTTCCTCAACCCATTAGAATTATTAGTTTTACTTGCAAATAGCTATAGATATGTTGTCTCCAATTTGTGTCTCCTCAGTTATAAATTGAACATATAATATTTATTCTTTTTTTATTAATTTTATTATTTATTTCTGTATGTGTATTGAATGTACTGTCTGCATGCAAGGTCTTCGCAGCTCCGTGTCTTGCAATGCCGCGAGGTCAGAAGAGGGTTTGTGATTCCACCTGGGAACTGGAGTTCTCTCCTGGAATTGGAGTTTCAGACGGTTCTCATCCGCCCATGTGGGTGCTGGGGATCGGAACCCGGGTCGTCTGCAAGAGCGGTGTCGCTCTCAACCGCTAGGGTCGCATCTCATCACACGCCCCCATATTCTAATTTCTATCTCTTAAAGGCAGATTGGCTGCTTTGCAATTTTCAGAATATTGCTTAAGCATATTGATTTGTGAAGCGCTCTGTCTCCTGATCAAGCCTTTCATTTCTGCTCCATACGTTGTTTCTCTTGGGTTAATATTTATTAAACACATGAGGATGATTCCCTGTCCTTGCTTGAGTTATTTCTCTAGCGTACTTGGGTCAATTTAGCCTCTAGTCACTGGAATATTTTTGTCTGAGTCCATGACAGAGACACTCTATTAAGCTTCTGATGGTAGGTCTTCTTTTTGCTTTTTGGTTTTTGTTTTTGTTTTGGTTTGTTTGTTATATTGAGACAAGGTCTCACCTATGTAGCCCAGCTGTCCTGGAACTCACTCTAATAGACCCCGGCTCGACCTTGAACTCATAGATATCCATCTCTAGAGTACTGAGATTAAATGAGCACTATAACCATGTCTGGCTCTGATGGGAAGTCTATGAGGAATGAGAAAGAAGCTAAGGAACAGCCAGGAACATTTTTCTCTCCTAATTTTACTTTTCTTACTGACCCTTTTAGTGTGCAGTCACATTTTCTACAGAATTATAAGCTAAGATGTGGATTTAACCAAATCATTACCATGACTAATAAATGAACCATCTACAGTTCCCAGAGGCTTTGCCTTGAGGTCCACAGGCATGGGTACGTATGAACAAAGTAGGACATCAATGTATCCCTGTTGAGAAGAGGAATCATCTCCACTGTTCCTCCAGACTGACTCCCCATCTCCACGGTAAGTCTTGGAGCCTTTTCTATTTCTTTTCTTTTTCTTTTTTTTTGTTTTGGTTTTGGGTTTTTGGTGTTGGATCTTTTTTGGAACAGGCTTATCTTGGCATTAAGCCACCGCTGGCCTTTGGAACTCGTATGTAGACCAGGCTGAATTTTAACTCAACAGAGATCCTGCCGTGCCACTCCTCCTGTGTGTTGGCATTAAAGGCTTGTGCCACCGAACCCAGCCTCTTTGGACCCTTTTAAGAGAGCTCCTGTTTTATTGAGAATTTTTGCATCTAGTTCATCAGAAAGATTGGCTTATAATTTTCTTTACTTGGTGGGTTTTTTGTCTGGTTAGTGAATTTAGAGTAATCCTGCGCTTCAATAGAATATGAATTTGGGAGTGATTCATTTTTTTTTTCTATTTAAATAGACTCATTTGAGGAATATTGGTATTAGTTCTTCCTCAAAGTATTTGGTAGAATTCTGCCTTGAATCCATTTGGCCCTGGCCTTTTTTAGTTGGGAGAATTTTTTTTTCTCTTTTTTTTTTTTTTGTATTATTTTGAGACAGGGTTCTCCCTGTAGTCCCAGCTCTTCTGGAACTCACTCTATGGACTATGTTGGCCTTGAACTTACTGTGTAGGCTAGCCTTGAACCCACTNGCTGTGAACCCGTGTATTGCAATGCGCGGAGTCAGAAGAGGGTGGTTCGGATTCCACGGGGAACTGAGAGTTTCTCCTGGAATTGGAGTTTCATACTGTTCTCAGCCGCCATGTGGGTGCGGTGGGACGAACCGGTCGCTCTGCAAGAGCGGTCGGCCGTCTCCTTCACGCTTAGGCCATCTCTCCAGCCCCCCAACCTTAACTTCTCTTATCCTGGCCCTTAAACTCTCTAAGTTCTCCAAGTGTTAGCCTCTAAGCCTCAGGTTTGAAAAAATTCTGTTCTAGATTCCAATTCCAGTTAAATGTAGAGTAGGATGTTTGCTCTAAATTGGATAGAGTTTCTCCAACACCTTACTTTTTTTGTTGGATTAGTTTTTGATATCCAGAAGATATTAGTTTTTGACGTGTGTGCATTGAACACTGTGACATAAATTTTCTACACCTCATAAAACACCAATGAATATTTTTCACCTAATATGCTGTGACTGACTGAATAACGAATCTGAACACAATGTTTTCCAAAGGTAGATACTTGTGCTTGTCTGGATTCTAAGCTACATTTAAGGCATGTTCCCTTTCTTACATTATTAAGCTCAAACAACTATAATTTGGTACTGTTTTGAAAAAAAAAATTGAAAGGAATCAGCTGGTCACAAATTTCTTGACAGATGAGCCTGTCATTTTATGACACGGAATGTTTAGCAGTACAAAAGGGGGAGGGGGTTTGGGGGAGAGGCAGGGGGTTGTGTGATGTCTGGGGAGGGAGGTTACAATTGCATTGATATCTATTATATGAAAAGCACACAAACTCCATAACAATTTATATCCTAAGAAAGTGTGTGCTTGCCAGCCATGATTCGTTGAGATTATCCAAGGAATGGATCAAGGAAGGTGGTGGTCTAAAATATAATTTAAAAAGTGAATTCTGCTATTTTAAGTGCAATAGTGAGCAATATAAATTTGCTAATCTAATGATGACACTTAAAATACTATTGGTTTGTCCTTAGTTTCTTTTGTGTGCTGTGAAGGGTCCGGAGGTGGTTAAGGAATTGTTTAAATTTCAGAAAGAAGAGCGAGTCAGCCCACACGCATATGAGATTTACGTTTGATAATCTTTTGGTAAGTTCCGCCCATTCAACCACCTCCTCTTTTTATTTTATTGTCTTTGTTATTTTTGAGTTCGTTTTGGTTTTATGTGCCCGAATGTGATCAATTTTTAGAGAAAAGCGGTGCATGGGCTGGGCTGAATCAAAGTGAAGTTCTTTGGTGCATGGGTGGACTACTCGTAGTAGATCCATTATTCCATTTGTAGTTCCATTTCCTGTAAGGCGTATTTATTTGATTCTCCTCTGTTTTATTCTGTTTACAGATTTGATCTGCAATTGAAGGGAGTGGGTGTATTAGAAGTCATCTACTATTATTGAATCAGGTTAATCTGTGTTTTATTGCCCTGGAGTACTGTTTTATGAAATTTGGGGCACCAGAATTTTGATTAGATATATGATTATCTATATATATATATATATGATATATTATATATATTATACATAATAGGATCTATAATATTTCTTGGCCAACATGGTTCCTGTTGTGTATAATGCAAGTTGACTCCTTACGTAGCTAGGACGTAATTTTATTGACAGGGATTAGGATGACCACATGTCTTGTCTTTTGATGATTTGTTTGGATTTGTTTTTTGTTTCCATCCTTTTCCACCCTTAAGGTAGTGCCTCAACCTTGAAAGGTGATTAGTTTCTGAAGGCAACAAAATGAAAGTTTTTTTTTTTTGTTTCTGTGTTTGGGATCGTGACCTGGACAAAGCTGAGCTTAAAGGTTATAATACATGACTTCTTATGAGGGGCTGGAGCATGAGGAAGACTGAGTGTGACTGGGAACAATTGCATAATTTACAAATGCTCAATAATTAAAGTAAAAAATAAAAAAAAAAAATAAGATTAACATTAATCAGGAAAAAAAGCATCAGAATGAACATTTTCCCCATTTAAAGTTTCTCTATTCAGGGTGTGTGTAACTAGTTAAGGCTTGGTGAAGTGAGGCTCCTATTCCAGTCTCTGTCTGTCAGAGTGTTGCTTGGTATAGATGTTTTCCACTTCATCTAAATTAAGTTAATCAAGTTAAAATACATTATAATAGCGATTATTTTTTGATACATAAAGGATCACTGAGGCTGACTCTACGATCACATGACTTATTATATTTAAATGTTCAAACATATATACCTCTGTGTGTTCATATTCTTTGCTTATATTAATTTTAATATATGTCTTCTTGTGACAGTGGGGATAGTGCATTACTTCATTCTCCTATAACCTATTGGATATATTACATTTAGATTATATATTCAGTATTTGTTGATAAATATCCATTAAGGTATAATGTGTAGGTCTGGAAATGTTGCTTGGTTTAATTTAAAAAATTGTCTTTGGCTTTGAGCCCCACGCCCCACGCACCTGGAGGCTGGGTACCACCCAGAAACATCCCACCTATTTTTTGGGTTCCATCAGAGCCAGCAGGGTAGCAAGTAGCAACGCTTCCAACAACCCCCACCTCCCACCCCACACACCCCCTCAGTACTGGTGGAGCTGTGGTGCAAGGAGCAAAGCAGCATCAGTGTTTGTGATTCTGCGACTGTGCAGGCCAACCTGGCACCAGAACCAAACAAACACACACAATCCACATGCCACAAAACACAAAGACAAAACAACATGGCAAAAGCTCATAATAATCCACACCAAACTCTACCAACCCTACAACAAATTCCTAAGAGAACTCCCTGGAAGGAAACCAAGACATGGACTCAGAAAAGATTATAATTCAAAGCAATCAAGAAATATAAATACCACAAATCAGAGAATTAAGGGGAACTTTTAGAAAAAATAAAAAAATTCCAAAGACTTAGAGGGAATAAGGATAAATGTTGGGGAATGAACTAAAGGGCAGAAAATGGCACCTCTGGAGAAGGAAGTGGAACACTGAAAAGATCCCAGGATGAAATGAAAAAAAGAAACTACAAATGTAGTAAGGGAGCTCAAAGAAGAGAATACACGGCTCCGAAAGGAAGTGGAAAAATTACTAAGAACTCAAAAGATGAATTGAAAAAGGAAAATTGAAACATCCCTCAATCACAGGAAAGGATGGGAAAAGCGCTCAGAAGCAGAAGAGAAGAAGCAAAAAAAAAGAATTCAGTACTTGCATGATAACACAGAGCAACTAGAATATTCAACTAAGATTATGAACAATTAAAAAGAAACAAAAAGCGAGTGGAACAACGGAAAATGTGGGACACGTATGAGAAAGACCAAACCTCTGTATCACATGGAAAGAGGAAGAGAAGAAGAGAAAGATAACACAATAAACATGAAAGAACTTAAAAAAGATAAAAAAAAAAAATTCAAAAAAAAAAAAACAAAATCAAACTCCACAAATACAAGACACACAGTAGAAAACCAAAATAGACGATAAACCAGAAAAGAAATTCCCCACAACCATTATGAGTTAAATATAGTAGATGCTCAAACGCAAAACAAAATACTGAACAGCCACAAGAGGAAAAAACAATGGTTACATATAAGGGAAACCAGCAGAATTTATAGACTGACTTCTCAGTGACACCAAACTATGAGACACATGGACCAAGTTATTCAAGGGTTAAAAGACTTTAGGCTTGCCAACCCAGATTAAATTTTGCCGAGGAAAAATGTCTATTGTAGTGTTAAGGAGAAGAAAAACATTTCATGACATAAACCAATATGAATGAATAATGTCCTAAAAAAAAACCAACACTTCAGAAAATACTTGAAGCAATAACAAAGAACTGAAAAACGGGAAAAGAAAGGAGCAACTATCCCTAAGGCATTAAAGAGAGAAATTAACAATAAACATATAACAGGAATAAATACAAACCTAGACCAAAATCAAACAAAAAATAAGACAAAGGGAAGAAACACACATCACCTCAAATAATAATATTACAATATAAATTAATGGTTCTAAAAACTCTCCAAAACAAAAATAATAGATTGGCAGAAGGATTAAAACACCGATCCTTCCGGCAGCAGGGTCTTATGCTCTCTCCTCCTTTAGTATCCCAACTTAGAGGCAAGGAGCCCTTACCGTTTGTGGGGCCTTGGATCCACCATGGCCAACATCCCACTGGTAGAACAATCCATTGCGATGTCAGAAAGCTGTCCTGTATTAATATATTTTGACTGAGTGCATGCCCTAGGATTTAGTGTTATATTTGGTTCGACAGAGAGTAATCCCTTCCACAGTCCCATGTCTAGTAGTCAAAACGGAAAGAAAGCGTTTTATCGGTTTTATAAGAGATACCTCGAAATAGTTTGTCTCCTTTTACAGTTGGGAGGCGACCTCATCATTGTCATAAGTTCTCCTTGTTCTCATGGTGGGGAAGGCAAGGAAGTCTCTCATATCAGAACTTGGTGCACCTAGAAGGTAAGTTTCATGTAGGGCTCATTAAATAGTTTGTTACATGTAGGATCCACCAAGAGGGGTTTCGGATGTTATGGCATTCTGAGGCTTTTTCTTCCTTGGATTGTTCAGACGGGTCAGCTTTCCGTTGTCACTTTTTTGTACATCCTACTCAATGCAAACCTTGTAGCTTTTCTCTCTCAGCGTCACTAAATTGGTGACGTTTGGTACCTGTTGGTACAAACAAATTTTTCCATAGTTAGTTTTTAAGATTATACATTGCAAGGGTTTGATGAACAGTTTTCATGTCAGTTTCTGTATCCCCCCCCCTTTTTTGTAGCGATGAGCTCTCAAGAAGACAGTTTTACTTTAACATAACTATAGGGTGGGTTCTCCCGAGTCAAGCAAGACTCCACTCGTTCACATACCCAGCTACACTCACCCTGCCTGTGAAGTACTGTGCAGCAGCAGAGCCCCCCCAGCCATGTGCCTGTATATCCCAAATCTAATTGGCTATTGCTCTCCCCTTGGAGAAATAAACCCATGGCTGGATGCCACAAAAGCTTACACTCCTCTACGGTTAGGAGATGTTATAACCACAGTAGACCCTGTCAATTTAAAGCGGGGGGAACGAAATTGAATATCAGTGGATTAACAATTCAAAATGTTGTCTATGCTAAAGTAACATTACCATAACTATTTAGTGCTGCTTAAATACCTATAATATCTGTAATTGCTTGTTCTCATTAGTAGGATCGAAAGGTTATTTCCTGGGACAAACTGTCGCCCATGAAAGGAAACAGCCGATTGACCAGAGTCCAAGTCAAAGAACTCCAGAGAGAGTGGACTGTTTACCTCTCATCTCACCTGTGCCCCTCGTTCTAAGCCTAGGAGAACAACCTGCGAGGGGACGTGGTAGAATGTAAGGGCTGCGAGTTGGGGTGACATGTAAAGATGCAACTACAGCAATGTAGTCTGGACACTCTTTGATCAACTTGTTGAAAAGCAACCTATCACCCCCCACTGAATGGGGGCTGTAGGGTTTGGGCACAACAGCCTGCAGATATGTTTTTGCATGAAGGCTGCTGTGTACCTCAGGATAAATCCTTATAAGCTGAAAATTGACAAAAAAAAAAAAACTGAGAGAAGATGCAGGACAGTTCACGGCAGAATGCATGATCTGGGATGGGGTGGGGGGGGGGGGGGCAGAGGGAAAAGCCTGAACTGACTGTTAAAATGTATGTAATTGCACCAAGCATCATCATACAAACTAAATGTAATAAAAAAAAAAAAAAAGGAAACAAATCCTGTCTACCATCGCGTCTACAAGAACCCACCTCACCCTCAAGGACAGAAACACCTTAGAATGAACGGTATGAACAAATATGCCAAAGTAACATGGTACCTCGAACCAGCTGGAATGGCATATACTAACATCAGACAACATAGACCTCAGTCAGTTAAATTAATCAAAGACCAAAGAAAGCCACTTGCCATTTATCAAGGACACCAATTAAACCATGAGGACTCACAATCCCAGCCATTATGCAACAAACTCTGGTCAGCCAAATTATAAATCAGTACTCTGCAAGACTCTAGACACAGATTAAATCCCAGCACACGAAAGTGGGGGAACTTCATTACCCACTACCAGCCCCTTGGATAGATCACAGGACAAAAAAAAAGCAAGAGTCATCAGAACGAACGAAATACAACACAAAATGAAACTTGCAGACATTACACCAATATGGCCACCCAAACTCGAGAGAATTGCCAGATTTTGTTAGAAGAATTTTTTTTTTTATGTTCTTATTTTTGAGGAGTGTTATATTTTTTTTTTTTTTTTTCTTTTTTTGTGTTTTGCCTGGTTTTGCTATTAGGTGATGCGGGCTTCAGAGAAGAGTTTGGATATTTCCCTCTGTATGTCTAAACATTTGAGTATAAAGTGTTGTAAGACTCCTCTTAAATGTTTTTTAGAATATTGGCTTGTAAAACCATCTGGCCTGGGCACTTTTTTAGTTGGGAGGTTTGTTATTTTGTTTTCAATTTCCTCAACACATTTATAGGTCTGTTAAACGTCAACTTCGTGGTTGAGATGTTTTTGGTTTTGCTCTTTTTTGGGGGAGGGTTATTTTTACGATTAGGGGTCTTCCCTCTTCCGGTCCGCAACTGGGCGGACTCTCACTCGGTAGACCGACCTGGCCTTGACACTCACAGACAAATCCATCTGCCTCTGCTACACGAAGAGCTAGGATTTAAAGGAGCACCACCACACCCAGCTGGTTTTGCTATTCTGTAAGAACAGTCTATCTATTATTTTCTGGGAAGCAAAAAACTAAGTAGATTATATATAAATACTTTATAATTACTGTTAATTCTTATTTTATGTGTATAAGAGTGTAATTGCCTGCAGTATATGTATATAGGTTTACCTGTCTTGTCCAAAGTCCACAGAGCCTAGAAGAGGGATTCAGATCTCTGGAATTGAGTTATGGACCATTGTTAGCTGCTAGTTGGTGGCTGGAATTGAACTTGGGTCTTCTGGAGAAAACAGCAATGTCTCTTAACCACTGAGCGATTCTCTCCAGGCCCTTTGAAATTACTTTTAAATTGCCACCAAGTATTATGACCCTCCCTCTCTACAATGGTTTTTATAAATTTTTAAATATGGTTATTGTCGGTTTCATTCAAATGCATAATATATTCTATTACTCTCACCTCATTCATTCTTACCTCATTCCTACGCCATTAACATCCTCTTCTATAACTCCCTTTCCACATTTATGTAGTTTTTGAGATTCATTGGTTATAGTGGGGCTTCCAACGATCAGATGAGCTCATAGGGCCCTATCCCTCCCTGTTGAACACATAGACAAGAGTGTATTTTTGCATTCTTGGGAAGTGACAAATAGTCTAAAGTGTGCGCCCACTGGTGATCCCACCACACTTATTGGATTGTTCTTATCAGCATTTGTTTTTTTTTTTGTTTTGCAAATCACAATATCTGGTTTGACTTCTTGGACTGATTTTTCAGACTAACCTTATTGTTAAGAGAGATTTGCGCTGCCTCCACATCCCAAGTGTTGAAATGAACAAAAATGAGCACCACCATCCCTTGCCATCTAGTCCATTTCTAAATAACTTTTATTGAGACCATTTCATTTGATTATGTATCTGTTTACTTTTTACTGAAAAACTTATATCTTAGCACAGCTTCAGGTTTTAAATTTTTCTAGCCAATTTGTAAAGTATTGATTGTCATGTTAATGATTCCCTTAATATTGTTGAAATATTTACTTTTACTTTCACCACTCAATATATAATAATATATACTATAAAATATATTATATATGATTTCTAGTGTATCCAGTGCAACTTTATACAATATATGTTGATATATTGCCCTCTTATTCCAATAATTTGCACCTATCTTCTATCATTTCTAGTAATTTTAAGTTAATAGTAATGTTGTAATGTTGAATGGGAGAATTCATTGGGCTCAGCCAGAAACAGAGAAGACATCAACATCTTTGGAATATCAATCACCTAGTTTCTTAATTATATCCACATTTATCAATATTTTCAATGATAAGTGTCATGAAGGGCTCAGGGGTCCAGAGTATCGTAAAAGGACGTTTCAGATGCGTTCATCGCAGAAATATTTTCGTGTAACTATAGTAAAATAATGTTAATTACGTATTAGGATGTTACCTCCATTAGATAAAATCCTCCTTGAATAACAATTCATCAACAGAAGTTACCAAAATCTATAATTTATCATTTTATGTATGTGTTTTAAGTTGAATTTTTCAGAATAATTTATGACTTTGCTATATTCTAAATAACATTTTTGAGGAATAACTTGGTGAAGATTTGCTATAAAAAGGGAACCTACATCTTAGAGATAAATTCTATTCATAAATTCCACATATAACCAGAATATTCAACATACTAGCATTTAGAATACACTTATTAAACTCGTGCTCTCTGTGCCAGCACCAATTAAGACTTTTCCCACTACTGGATATTACTTTGAAGAGTGAGAAGTTGGACAGACATTGGCAGGGAAAATGCTTCTGAATAGAAATTTCTCTAGTGAGCAGAAGGCCAAGGAAATCACAGAAAGTATTTAAATGCATGTTGTCTTCACAAAGCAGGAAAAGACAAAAAATGTGGGCAGAGCCCAGTTTATTGCTGTTTTAATGGCCACCTTGCACGATGATGAAATTAACATTTGATTTACAGAGTGTCCCTTGGGCCGAGGCAATTGCTACTCATATCAACTGCTAAGACGTTGAAATTAGTTTTAAACCTCTCAAACGACAATCATCTAAGCGGCATACTGAAAAGCTAAAATGCAGTAGTCCACTTAATAACCCAGTGGTACTTCAACGCAGTAAGCAGAAAGAGATGATTTGCCGCTATACAGTAGTCTTTATACCCTATTAAATCACTGTCTCCTTTAAGAGGTCAAAGGAATGTTATCTAAATCTTCAGTATTACATAAACTAGTGACAAAAATGACTTTTATAAGTTTGAAAGTAGTAATTTATGATTTGAGACTCAGGAGACTCTAGAGTTAGAAAATTCTAGACTCAAAACCTAGGTTGCCTTCAGGGATCACTAAGGTCTAAATATGAAGTAGCCTATCAAACATCCCAAGGAAAGATAAGTACTGCCATTATCTGGAGTGTACAAGTCTTGCCTAACAGCAATCAAGTTTACTAGTTTAAATTATTTTGGTGGCAAAATAAAATATGCAAACAGCGAGCTCTCCCAAGCTACTGATTTTTTATCTAAAATTGTAGTTTGACCTTTTCCCACAGTTCTTAGAGTGACAAGTGACTTACCCAAGTTCACACAACAAATCAGAAGACATGAGAATTGTTCTTATTCTGATAGTATTATTATTGGACCTCCTTATTCTAACAGTTATAAATTCTTGTTTCTTCTTCTATTGTAATTAAATGATATTTTATATTATCTATTATGATATTCAATATTTCAAACTATATTCATAATCTACCACCCCCTTTTCTCTTCCCAGGTCCATCACCTACCTTCCCACCCTGATCCAATTACTTGTCCTCTTCCTTATTTTCAGTGACCAAACGAGTCCAATTTGCAATGCCCATATACTCTTTGATGTGGGGAAGGGGTTTAAATAGGGTTACCTTAGTATTTCAGGGGTCTAAAATTGAAATCTTCAAATTAAACTTGATTTAACAGTAAAATTCTTAAGTTCCTTATAATATCTGATTGATCAATGGACGTGTACAAAACAGGCAGGCTCTATGGTTCAAATATATGCTCCCTTACTTCTTTCAGATGCATGTGGGTTCATGGTGGGTTCATAAGAAAACATTACAAACACAAAGATCATTTTTACAAGTCTAATTCTATAACCCATTCTTAAATTACTGATACTTGGCAGGACTGATATAAAATACATGACCCTGCACCCTATGGTGTGAACCGCTATTTATTTGCCTCAGAGTACTAGAAGTTTTATTCCAGATCAGGTGGCCTGATTGCATTCAGATGCTGGCATATCCCTGTGGAGTGAATACTGAGATAAGCATTAATAGCTTGAGTCAAGAAACAGAGGCAGACTGGAGGAACTGATTCCATAATCTGTTCTGAGTGCATTACCTCAGTGATCCAAGGGCCTCCTAGAATATTCCACCCCTAAAGACCAGGAGCAGCTTGCAGAGCTGGACATCAGGGGTTTAAATATGGAACTTTGAAGGGTATTTATATAATAAATATATCAGTTGGATATGTAAATATTAGAATGTCATGACATTGAGCTTTTGAGTTAAGTGACCTTAGCTTTCAATAAAATACTTGAGGAATCAATTAACAGCTCATTCTGTGGGTTCAATTAACAATAGTTCTCTCATAGTGTTTGTATTTTTACTATCAAAGTTATTAAAAAATTTTATTAAGTATTTTATGAGTACAAAATGAAATCAGGTTTACAAATGTCATACAATGGGATCATGAATTTACAACTTCATCTTTAAATGTCATTAGAAAGAGTTTGAAGAATAGAGGCAACTAGATCTGAAATCATTTTAAAGGTTAATCATTCTTCAGTTAGAATACAGCACTAAAAACATTGACCTTCTAGATGAATTTTCAAATTTACCTTTAGCCTAATGCTAGCCTCCTCTGCGATATGAAGTTCTGTTATCACAGAAAGTATCATTGCTTTGCCAGGCGTGCCGGCACAGCTTTAATCTAGACTTGGGAGGCAGAGGCAGGACAGAATTTTGTGAGTTTCAAGGCCAGCCTGGTCACAGAGTAGTTCCAGGGACAGCTTGAGTTACAGGGGAGACCCTTTCTTGAAAAGACCAAAAAAAACAAAAAAAAAAAAAGAAATTTATCATGTGCGTTTAATAGCGAAGGAATCATATTTTCATTATTTTGTGAATAAATTCCATTGTTACTCATTTCCATCATGTTTTACACTGATTGGTAAGCTTGGGGGGAACATGTATGTATTTTCTCTTTTGCTCATATATCATTCAGAACAATCAACTGTTATGTCATGTGTGCAAGTGTGTACTGTGTTATGACCACAGGACACGATGTAATGTGATTGTACAGGGCACCAGTCCACATAGGCACGTGTAGCCAGAGGAAAAATTGCGTAGGTGACATTGATGCTCAGTGAAATATGAAAGTTGAAGCTTATGTTTAGCCAATCCCCGTCCACAGCATCTGGGAGAATGTATTGGTGGACGGAAACAGTCATACGCAGGAGAAAAGGACAGAAAGAAAGATACAGAAGGCATTAGGGTCAAGTCTTGCTTAGAGTGTGTTAGAGGGTGTTCCTATGGACCAAATAGCATGTGCATCAGATGGATCGCTCTTGAAGTGGAGGAGATAGACTGACACATTGATGCAGAAATAGAGTAGTAATACAACTGAATGTGTGTTCTAAGAGTATTTTACCGTTTCAAAATTTATTATAAGGTACTTAGGCATGTATCATATGTGTTGAAAAATAATCTACTATCCAGTGATCATCTGGAATTGTTATTGTATTTGCATTCAATTTGATGAATAAATTTAAGAGGGGTGAAATGAAAAGTTAGCAGCGAATATTGTGAGGCTAGTAGTTTCCACTATCACAGAGTAAAAAGAAGCACATAATGCGTTAGGTAGGTTTTTAGTTTACATTAGCAATGAAGACCTTATTAAACAGACTATTCTTTTTTAATTTTTGTATTATTTATTATATTTTAGGTCAATTGAATGTACTGTCTGCACATAGCTTATGCACCCGTGTCGTGCAATGCTGCGGGAGGTCAGAAGGGTATCGATTCCCCTGGAACTGGAGTCAAGATGATTCTTAGCTCCTGCCCATGTGGGTGCTGGGAATAAACCCGGGTCTCTGCAAGAGCAGGCATGTGCTCTTAACAGCCCGCTGACCCATCCCTCCAAGCCCCAAACAGACTTTATTAAAATAAAAGCAAATGTTGAAAACAAAAACTTATTTAAAACACTGTATAAAACTATTGTAGTGTAGGTAATATTTTGCATAGAAAACAGTACACCGGAAAAAGTGAAATGCGAGTCTTTTTTTATAAGCCATACTGGTGGATAATTTTTAATAAAAAAAATTGTGGGGTTATGTGAGATTTTTTTCTTTTTCTACTGTATGAGGGAGATCCTATTAATTTTGTGCCTTTTTATTAGAGAATGTAAGCTCTTCTTAAGTCAGTGAGGTATTTTCTTTGAGTTAATGCCATAACACAATAATAGCATGGGTTGGTGATCCATGGAAAATTAGTGCAAGAATTAGTGCTGTGGGGGCGTTAGTTTTAAGGAAAAAACCACTCTATGGGTGGAGAGTATATAAATTTAGTTCAATAATATTTTGATAAAAAGACTATAGAGACACCATAAAAAATAACCCAAGTTAAGGACAAGAAAGATGATGAGAGGAACACGGTATGTAAAGAAGTCACTTTAACTTTTTATGCTTTAATGCACGATTGTATAACAATTGGGGGATACATATTTCTCCTTCATTAGTCTGTCCTTTACATTCATCAGGTTCTAAAATGTAAAACTAATTTCAGAGAAACTATTAGGCCAAACAGACAAATTCAAAGTTCACATAAGGAAAATAAAAGACAAGTTTTACTTATATCATTATGAGGAAGATTTTGCAATAATCTTTTCTAATTAATAAAGAAAAGTGTGCATAATCGAAACTCATTAATGAAAATAAAGAAAAAAGCACTCAAGGTATGACGGATTTAAGAAGTTTAAATAATATAGAATCCAGTTGAGCCAAAGTAATAACAGTTTAGACCGTTTCATATCATCACTGGGCAAAACATGTCGATTCGTTCAAATAATTTTGGGTCAATTTGTTTGTTTGTTTTTTGGTCTTTTTCAGAACAGGGTCTCCCTGTAGCCCCAACTAGTCCTGGAACACACCTTGTCAGACAGGCTGGCCTTGAATCCACAAAGATGCTGCCTGCTATTTTTTTGATGTCATATTTTAAAATTACTTTGGTCCAACGGATGTGAGAAATCTGAAAATAAGTTATCCATTCGTATAAAAATGTAATACTGTTAGGGAAGGGTTGTGTACTCATGCATCATGTGCAGCGATTTAGAATCAGCCCCGTTTTGCTTCTTCCTCCCACCCAACCCCAGTTCTGCCTTCTTTCCAGTATACTCTTATTCTTCTCTCCTCATCTTTTTTAAAGTTTTTCTCTGTGCGAGGTTGTTGCCTTTGGGCAGGAATTTGATACATCAGTACTCTTTCATTCCCCAGTCCTTATCTATTGTTTTCCCCCATTTGTATGCTCAAATAGTATCCAGTCTAATTTAATAGTACCAATAATTATGTCCCCATGAATAAACTGTATGTTAAAGCTCCAAAAAAATATGTTGAGAACGCATTAATGGTTTCCCTTAAGTTATTATATGTCTCGAACTGTGAGCTAGACACCTCCAACCATAACAGTTAAATATACACTGTCATGAAAATAGATCGGGCAGGTAAGCTAGGGCCCATTAAGAGGTTCACATTATAAAGCAACAGTTGCTTCAGATAGAAATAATTGTAACAATAATGTTGCTCACTTGCCTTTCAAACTGGGAATTTGGTGCTAGTATCCACCAATAATGAAAACATTATCACATTTGGTGGTTTTTGGCTTTTTTTTTTCTGAGGTTTTTTTTTTGGGGGGGGGTTTTTTATTCCTTCACTTAGAAATTGGTTTAGTTTCCATCCATTTACCATGCAAAGTTACTGATGTAATCTTTCTTTACTGCTGCATAAAACTCCACCTGTATAGATATACAAAGTTTTGTTATTCCATCGTCCTGGTTGAGGGGCATTTGGGTTGGTTCCAGCTTTTTTATATTGTGAAGAGCTTGTGCAATAAAGAGATGTGATCTGTATCGTTCCAGTAGGATGTAATCTGTGCGCTATATATCTCAGGGAATGGTATGACTGGGTCAGATGGAGGCTATTTTGAGCTTTATTTTTTTTTCTGTTTTTTTTAGTAAACTTTTATTTTTATTTTTAAATGTAAATAGTATCTCTGGGATTTAATACATATATGTATCACATATCAGACGAACAGTCCGCCCGGCTCCCAGGCACATCACCCATTGACACTTACCCACCACAACTTTGCCTCCATTTTTTTAAAGGATTCTCCACAATTTGTTTCCCAGTGGTTGTAAGAATTACATTCCACCAGCACTGGATGTAGTGTTTCCCCTTTCCAATAACCTTCCAGTATTTGGTTTCTTTTGATTTTCTTGATCTTGGCTAGTCTTGATGTGGAGGAGATGCTATCTGAGAGTGGTTTGTGAATTTGCATTTCCGTTAATTATTAATGATGTTAACCCTTTTAAGATGCTTTCTCAGCCAATGTTTACTTCTTTACATTGGAGTCTCTGTTCAGCTCTTTACTCCAGTATTTGGAGTAAGTCAATTTGTTTTTCTTATTCTCTTTGTTTTCCGAGTAGTTTATATCTATTATGGACATTAATGCTCTTGTAGATGTATCACTGGTGAAAGTTCCTCTACACTTGTGGATTTTCTCTTCACCTTCCTTGATTGTTGCCTTATTCTTTTTTTTTTTTACAAAAATTTTTGAGCTGAAAGTTCCCACTTTTCATGTTGTTGACCTTTTCCGTTTGTGGCTTTTGTTTGATTTAGGAAAGTCTTTGTCCTGGTTCCTATGTCCTTAGATTTGCACCAACTTTTTCTTCTATCACTTTCAGCGTTTCGTGTTTCAAATTGAGGTCTTTGATTCCCATGAGTGATTTTTGTACGAATTTTTCAAGAGGAGGTTTTGGTTTTTGTTTTTCTCAAATGGTGATCTAGTTTTGCCCAAACACCTTTTGACTTGAAGATGTTATCTTTCCTCAATGAGCTTTTTTTTGGCCCCTTTATAGCAATATGAGGTGATTGAAATTGTAAGAGGCTGCTCCAAGTTTTGATCTTCGTTTTGTCTATTGGTAAAACGGTCTGTTTTTGTGCCAGTTCCGGCTGTCTTATATTACAGCTATTGTAAATATGCTTGAAGTTGCTAAGTGATCCTCCTTGTATTGCATTTTTTCCACTCAGGTTGCTTAGCTATCTGGAGTCTATTAGCTTTTCGATAGAATTTAAGGATTTTTTTCCAAGTCTTTAAAGAAACTTATAAGAGGATTTTAATTGGGATATAAATGAATTTATATTTATTTGGAGTTAAAGGACATTTTTACAATATTAATTTTTCCAATCCATGAGAATATAGATTTTTCCATTTTTGATGTACACCTTCAATTTCTTTTCTGTCAGCAGTTTAAAATTTTTTGTTTAGGAGATCTTTGGTATCCTTTGTTAGTTTGTGGTTTGTTCCTAGTGTATTTTTTTTTTTGAGGTATTATGAAGGCAAGGTCTCCTTAATTCCTTATACCAGTTCTGCTATTGTTGGTGGAAAGAAAGGCTACCAATATTTTTAGGTCTAGTTTTGTATCCCTACCACTTTGGTGAATCTCTTAATCATTTCTAATAGTATTAAACAATCCTTTTTTGTTGGAGACAATGTGTCCCTATTTTGATCAAAATGATTCAAACCCCACCTAGACTCCAGCAATTCCTACCTCTGTTTCCGGATACTGAGACTGCAGATGTAAACCATTACAGAAGTGCAGTTATAAAGTTTCTTTTATGTGTCTTAAGTTTTATTTATTCTGAAAGATTCCTTCTTCCACTGCATATTTTTATTACATACATATTTGAAGTATAGTATATGTGTATAAGTGACCCAATATATTTCATGCATATTTGTTTTCTCTATCTCTAAAGCTTGCAATGGAACTTAGCATGATAGGGACTATGGAGAGGAGGAGAGGGGAGGGATATAATTTGAAACCTACAGCATTACATATCAGCCTGCACAAGACCATGCAAGATCACTGGAAAAAAAAACCCTGCAACAGAATTCAGCAGAACATGGGGTAGCAGAGGCCCTTATCTTGGCTGGTAAGAATATGTGGCAGCTGATTGTGGTTAGGTGAGGATGACCTAGCTTTCTTTAGGAAAGGGGAATGTGGGCAGGCCGAGTAAGATTTCCAGGGGATGAACTGCCATAGAGGAGTTGGCAGAGGAAAAAGTAATTTGGAGCAATACATCCTGGCACAATAGTACAAACTCGGGAGGGGGAAGGGTGGACTGAGGAGGATGCAATGGGAAATCGGTAGAAATTAGAAAATGTCTTTCATGAATGACATGAAAAAATTAATATATAAATTATAAAATGTCAATGAAACATTTTTAAAAAATAGAATTGCATCTATATCATGAAAATCATTATAAATCATTAGTATAGTTGTGCTACTTTTTGAGTATTGTGTTGTTTTTATTCCAAATGGACCTGTAAAAGAGTGTCTGTAGAATCACACCCTCATAAAACATCTCAATTGTCACTTTGTTTCTAGGCTCAAGCTTATTATTACTTAACCATGTATTCTAATTTTGATATTTTTATTTATTTCTCCTTCATTCTCAAGCCTGGAGTACATATTTCTCGTGATCTTTCGTTTTCCACCATCTAGTGCTTAAGTCTGTATACCGTAAATCTATATTATGCAGGGGAAGGAAAATCTATGGACTTTTTTATTTATTCTCTATAGAGCATTCACATGGACTTCCTTTTTATTTTCCAAATGGATCATTTCCTTGCATACTCTAAAATGTTCCACATAAAAGATACATCTAATATCTTTAAACTTTTGTGCGTGGCTTTTTCTTGCTATTATCTTTATCAAAGCAAACCTTATGACCAACAAAATAACAAAAAGTGTTTTAGTGACAAAACAATATATAGAAGGAAACAAACAAAACAAAAAACTTTTTTTAATCATATTTTCAAACTATTTAAATATAATTATTTTACTAATTTAATTCGACTGTCAAAGGTTATGGTGACTAGATATAAATTTTAGTTGTCAATTTTGGACAACACCTAGATGAGCGGAGCCTCGTTGATTGTGGAATTTAACTACAATTGGAGAATTAAAAGTGGCATGTCTGTGGGGCATTTTCTTCATTATTGAGATGCATGGGAGAGGGCAAGCTCCTGTGGGAGGTGCTAGCCCTCGGATCAGAAGTTTTTTATTGTATAAGAAAGCAGACTGGGTGTGGGCCAGAGTAAAAAGCCTGTTCCTCCTTGGCCTGCCCTTCAACTCAGTCTCCAGGTTCCTGCCCTGAGTTCCTACCTTGGACTCCTTAAGTAAACTGCGACCTGGCAGATAGAAGTTAAATCAACTCTTTCCATCCCAAGTTGATATGGCCAGAGTGTTTTGTCATCAGAATTGAAATAAAAACTAGACAGTATGTATTCAACCTTGAGTTCTTTTTTATTATTTAATTTTATTTTTAGCTGACATAACAAATATAAAGTTGTACAGATTTAATAGGTTCACCTGGATGTTTCATGCAGTATTACATATTTAAAACTTAACAATGCTGAAGCATGTCTATGTGTTAAACAGTATTAATTTCTTTGTGGTTAAAAAATTCCACATTCTGCAATCACAGTTCTTGTCTTTGAGCTTTTGAAAGCATGCATATATCACATCTATATTATCCCTTACTGTAAAATTGTACACCAAAGCATCATGCTGTATGTTACCACCTTGGTATTCATTGATCAGTTCATCCGCACACCTCTTCTTTTTTATTTGTGTTCAGGGATTCAGATTTTTTTCTGTTAATTTTATATTACTCTAAATATATAAATATATTCCGTTGCCCATGTACATTAATTACTCTGCTGAGCTTGAAAGTAGATACATCACATCTGATGATTATTGAAGACTCTTTCACACGTAGCAAGAGTTGGAAACAGCCAATAACCCCTCAATACAACTGTGGATACAAAAATGTGGTACATCCACACAATGTCTCTTGCAGCAGTAAAGAAAATGACAACCATTGAGCTCTGCAGGAATGGGATGATCTGATCCAATTTGCTAAGTAAAGTAACACAGCTCCCCCAGAAAAAAACAAATTGGTGGATACTAGTAACCAATCTCCCAATTGAAAAAAGCTGAGCAATTGTTGTGACTATTTCTTGTCTATCTGAAAGCACTATGATGTTTATAATGTGAATATCTTAATGATCTCCTGACAATACTTACCTACTACTTTCAGGGACTTGAGTTCTTGGGCTGACTGTTGATATGCATGATAAACACACACCCCTGATTAGTACAAACTATTTTCTTTCTTTAATGAAGATAGTCTGTAAACTGAAATTAATAATTACAAGAGATTATATGATTAAATTCAGGCACCTAGGTGTCTCACAAGAAGTTTCTGTGAGAATCATGCTCCATTCTTCCTTTCCCTTTTCTCTCCCCTCTTTCTCTTTCTTTTCACTTTTTGTATTTTTGAGACAGGGTCTCCCTTTAGTCCCAGCTGTCCTGGAGCTCACTCTGTAGACCAGGCTGGCCTTGAACTCACAGAGATCTGCCTGCCTCTGCCTCCCAAGTGCTAGGATTAAAGGCATGCACCACCACACCCGGCTAGTTGGGAGATTTTTAATTACTGTAATGTATTTCATTTGTTGTTTTCATGGGTCTGTAAAAATTATTTGTATCATTCTGATTTAATTTTGGTAGGCCATACATATTTAGAATTTTATCCATTTATTTTCTAGTTTAGTGAACTGTAGATTTTTAGAGTATGTCCTTACAGTTTGCTGAATTTCCTCAGGGTATATTGTAATGTTTTTCTTTTCATCTATGAGTTTGTTTAATTTGGGTCCTCTCTTTCTTTTGGTTAATTTCGCTGAAGGTTTGTAAGTCTTGTTAATCTTTTCAAAGAACCAAATCTTTGTTTCATTGATTCATTATATTGTTTTCTTCACTTCTATTTCATTAATTTCAGCCTTAATTTTATTTACCTCTTCTGTACTCTTTTTAGCTGTTGTTTACACTTGGTTTTCCAAGGCTTTCAAGTGTATCATTAATTTATTTATATGACATGTTTAAAGTTTTCCCATGTAGGCACTTAGAGCTATAAATCTTCCACTGAGGACTGCCTTCATTGTGTTCCAAAAGTTTTGGTATGTTGTGTTTTCATTTTCTTTCAGTTAGAATTTCCTTCTTCATTTTTCCCATGATCCAATTTTCATTCAGTAGTTTGTTGGTTCCATGAATTTGTGTAATTTTCCCCATTTTTATTGTTTTTGACATTTAGCTTTATTCCCTTGTGGTCAGATAGAATACAGGATGATGTTTCAATCTTCATAAGTTTTTGGAGATTTTCTTTGTGTACTTATAGGTGGTCAGTTTTTGACAAAGTTCCAGGCACTGCTGAGAAAAAAGTCTATTGTTTGGACTTTGGGTGGAATGTTCTGTAGATGTCTGTTAGATCCATTTGGTTTAGGGTGCCCTTTAACTCCAGGGTATCTCTATTTAGGTTTTGTCTGATTGGCCTGTCTGTTGGTGACAGTAGGCTATTGAAGTCACCCATTATCACTGTGTTGAAATAATTCGAGATTTTTTTTTTTTTTTTGGTCTTTTTGAGACAGAGTCTCGCTTTTAATCCCAGCTGGCCTGGAGCCCACTCTGTAGACCAGGGTTGGCCTTGAACTCACAGAGATCTGTCTGCCTCTGCTTCCCGAGTGCTGGGATTAAAGGCATGGGCCACTACACCCAGGAATGTGCAATTTTTTATATCTAATAAAGTTCCTTTAATGAAATTGGATGCATATATATATATATATATATAAATGATTATAATATCTTCTTGGTCAACTGTTCCTTTGTGTATAATGAAGTGACTCTCTTTATCTATTCTGACTAATTTTATTTGACAGGTATTAGGATTGCACCACATGCTTGCTTTTTGATGATTTGTTTGGATTTTTTTTTCCATCCTTTCACCCTAAGGTAGTGTCTAACCTTGAAAGATAAGTTTCTTGAAGACAACAAAATGAAAGTTTTTCTTTTTGTGTCTGTGTTTGGGATCTTGACTGGACAAAGCTGAGCTTAAAGGTTATAATACATGACTTCTTATGAGGGGCTGGAGCATGAGGAAGACTGAGTGTGACTGGGAACAATTGCATGAATTGTACAAATGCTCAATAAATTATAAGTTAAAAAATTATATATTACATGGACTTAACATTATATTCAGGAAAAAAAGCATCAGAAATGACATTTTCCCCATTTAAAGTTTCTCTATCAGGTGGTGTAACTAGTTAAGGCTTGGTGAAGTGAGGCTCCTATTCCAGTCTCTGTCTGTCAGAGTGTTGCTTGGTATAGATGTTTTCCACTTCATCTAAATTAAGTTAATCAAGTTAAAATACATTATAATAGCGATTATTTTTTGATACATAAAGGATCACTGAGGCTGACTCTACGATCACATGACTTATTATATTTAAATGTAAAACATATAATACCTCTCTGTGTGTCATATTCTTTGCTTATATTAATTTTAATATTGTCTTCTTTGTGACAGTGGGATAGTGCATTACTTCATTCTCCTATAACCTATTGGATATATACATTTAGATTATATATTTCAGGTATTTGTTATCAAAATATCCATTTAAAATGTATATGTGTAGGATCTGGATAGATGGCTTGGTGGTTAAAAATTGTCTTTGGCTTTGAGCCCCAACCCCCACCGCCCATGGAGGCTGGTACCACCCAGAAACATCCCACTTTTGGGTTCCATCAGAGCCAGCAGGGTAGCAAGTAGCAACGCTTCCAACAACCCCCACCTCCCACCCCACACACCCCCTCAGTCTGGTGGAGCTGTGGTGCACAGGAGCAAGCAGGCACAGTGTTTGTGATTCTAGACTGTGCAGCCAACACTGAGGCACCAGAATCCAAACAAACAAACAAATCCACATGCCAAAGACACAAAGACAAAACAACATGGCAAAAGCTCATAATAAATCCACACCAAACTCTACCAGCCCTACAAAAGATTCCTACAATGAGAACTCCCTGGAAGGAAACCAAGACATGGACCTCAGAAGAAGATATATTCAAAGAAATTCAAGAATATAAAGAACAAATCAGAGAATTAAGGGTAGAAAATGAAAAATTCCAGAAGGATCTAGAGGGAGATAATGATAAATGTTGGGAATAACTAAAGGGAGAAAATGGCAAGCTCTGGAAGGAAGTGGAAACACTGAAAAGATCCCAGGATGAAATGAAAAAAGAAACTGACAAATGTAGTAAGGAGCTACAAGAAGAGAATAACAGGCTCCATAAGGAAGTGGAAATACTAAAGAAATCAAAAGATGAAATGAAAAAGAAAATTGAACATCCCTCCAATCAACAGGAAAGGATGGGAAAAAGCCTCAGAAGCAGAATGGAAGAAGCAGAAAAAAGAATATCATACTGCAGGATAACACAGAGCAACTAGAATATTCAACTAAAGATTATGAAAAATTAAAAAGAAACAAAAGAGTGGAACAACCAGGAAATGTGGGACACTATGAAAAGACCAAACCTCTGTATCACAGGGAAAGAGGAAGAAGAATCCAAAGACAACACTATTGGACAGATCTTCAAAAAGATAATAGAAGGAAATTTCCCAAAACTGAAAAAAAGATAAATCCATACAAATACAAGAAACACATAGAACACCAAATAGACGAGACCAGAAAAGAAATTCCCCACACCATATTATTGTTAAAATGATAGATGCTCAAAACAAAAACAAAATACTGAAAGCCACAAGAGAAAAACAACGAGTTACATATAAGGGAAACCCAGCAGAATTATAGCTGACTTCTCAGTGCAAACTATGAAGAACATGGACCAAAGTATTCAAAGGGTTAAAAGACTTTAGATGCCAACCCAGATTAAATTTGCCTAGTAAAAATGTCTATTGTAGTTTAAGGAGAAATAAAAACATTTCATGACATAAACAATATGAATGAATAAATGTCTAAAAAACCAACACTTCAGAAAATACTTGAAGCAATCCAAAGAACTGAGGAAAGGAGCAACTATCCCTAAGCAATTAAAGAGAGAAATTAACAAATACATAACAGAGTAAATACAAACCTAGACCAAAAATGCAAACAAAAAATAAGTGGAAAGGAAGAAACACACATCTCTCAAATAATAATATTAAATATTAAACATTAATGGTCTAAACTCTCCAAACAAAAGATATAGATTGGCAGAATGGATTAGAAAACAGAATCCTTCGGCAGCAGGGTCTTATTGCCTCTCCTCCTGTAGGTATCCCAACTTAGAGGCAAGGAGCCCTTACCTTTTGTGGGGCCTTGGATCCCCTGGCCAACATCCACCTGGTAGAACAATCCATTGCTGATGTCAGAGCTCCTGTATTAATATATTTTGCCTGAGTGCATAGCCCTAGGACTTTAGTATTATATTTGGTTCTGAACAGAGAGTAATCCCTTCCACAGTTCCCATGTCTAGTAGTCAATTAAAGAAAGCAGTTTTACCGGTTTTATAAGAGATTACCTCTACAATAGTTGTCTCCAATTTACAGTTGGGGAGCGACCTCATCATTGTCATATTTCTCCTTGTTCTATGGGTGGGAAGGCAAGGAAGTCTCTCATATCAGAACTTGGTGCAACCTAGAAGGTAAGTTTCATGTAGGGCTCATTAAATAGTTGTTACTGTAGGGCCACAAGAGGGGTTTCGAGTGTTATGGCATCTGAGGCTTTTTCTTCCTTGGAATGTTCAGACGGGTCAGCCTTTCCGTTGTCACTTTTTGGTACATCCTACTCAATGCAAACCTGTATGCTTTTCTTTCCGCGTCACTAATTGGTGACGTTTTGGTCCTGTTGGTACAAACAAATCATTTTCCCATAGTTAGTTTTTAAGATTTAATTGCACGGGTTTGATGAACACGTTTCATGCGTTTCTGTATCCCCCCCCCCTTTTTTGTAGCAGATGAGCTCCAGAAGACAGTTTTACTTTAATACTATAGGGTGGGTCTCCCGAGTCAAGCAAGACTCCACTGCAGCAACCCCAGCTACACCTCCCTTGCCTGGAATACGTGCAGCAGTAGAGCCCCGCAGCCATGTGCCTGTATATCCCAAATCTAATTGGCTATTGCTCTCCCCTTGGAGAAAAAACCCATGGCGATGCCACAAAAGCTTACTCCTCTACCAGGTTAGGAGATGTTATAAGCCACAGTAAGACCCTGTCCAATTTAAAAGGGGGGGAAACAATTGATAATGCAGGATTAACGAATTATCAACAATGTTGTCTAGCTTAAAGTAACTACCATAACTATTTAGTGCTGCTTAAATACCTAAATTCTAATTTGCTTGTGTTCATTAGTAGGATCGAAAGGTTATTTCCTGGGACAAACTGTCACGCCCATGAAAGGAAACAGCCGAATTGACCAGAGTCCAAGTCAAACTCCAGAGAGAGTGGACTGTTTACCTCTCATCTCACCTGTGCCCCTTTCTAAGCCTAGGGAACACCTCGGATAGGGGACGTGGTAGAATTAAGGGCTGCGATTGTGGTGGGTGAAATGTAAAGAGTGCGAAACTACAGCAATGTAAGTCTGGACACTCTTTGATCAACTTGCTTATTGAACAACAACCTATCACCCCCCACTGATATGGGGGCTGTAGGGTGTTGGGCACACCAGCCTGCAGATATGTTTTTGCATGAAGGATGCTTGTGTACTCATGGATTAAATCACATTATACACAAATTGAAAAAAAAAAAAACGAAGAAAGATGCAGGACAGTTACGGCAGAATGCATGATCTGGGAGGGGTGGGGGGGAGGGAGGGGACGTGGGGAACAAGCCTGAACTTGAACTGTTTAAAACTGTATTGTAATTCCCAACATCATCATACAAACTAAATTAATAAAAAAAAAAAAAAGAAAACAAATCCTGTCTACCATTCCTGTCTACAAGAAACCCACCTCACCCTCAAGGACAGACAACACCTTAGAATGACACGGATGAACCAAGATATGCCAACTAAACATGGTCCACGAAACACAGCTGGAATGGCTATACTAACATCAGACAACATAGACCTCAGAGTTAAATTAATCAGAAGACCAAAGACAGCCCACTTAGCCTTATCAATGGACACCAATTAACCATGAGGACTTCACAATCCCAGCCATTATGCAACAACAACTCTGGTCAGCCAAACTTTAATAAATCACTACTCCAAGACTCTAAGACACAGATTAATCCCAGACACTAATGAGTGGGGAAGCTTCATTACCGCCATCAGCCCCTGGATAGATCAACAGGACAAAAAAAGCAGACATCAGAAGAACGAACATACAGACACAAAATGAAAACTTGCAGACATTACACAATATGGCCACCCAAACTCGAGAGAATATGCCAGTATTTTGTTGAGAAGCTTTTTTTTTTTTTTTATCTTGTTCTTTTAGTTATTTTTTTTTAGTTGTTTTTTTTTTGTTCTGCTGGTTTTGCTATGTAGGTGATGCGGGCTTCAGAGAAGAGTTGTTGGATATTTCCCTCTGTATTGGTGCTAAACAGTTTGAGTATAAAGGTGTAAGACTCTCTTAAATTGTTTTTTAGGAGATTTTGCTGTAAAACCATCTGGCCTGGGCTTTTTTAGTTGGGAGGTTTGTTATTCTTAGTTTTCAATTTCCTCAAATGTTATAGGTCTGTTAAACTCAACTTCTGTGGTTAGATGTTTTTGGTTTTGCTATTTTTTGGGGGAGGGTTAATTTTTACGATAAGGGTCTGCCCTTTCGGTCCCAACTGGCGGACCTCACTCGGTAGACCCAGACTGGCCTTGAACTCATCAGAAAATCCATCCTGCCTCTGCCTAACCACGAAGCCTAGGATTTAAAGGCATGCACACCACACCCAGCTGGTTTTGCTATTCTGTAAGAACATTCTATCTATTATTTTTCTGGGAAGCAAAATAACAGTAATTATATATAATACTTTATAAATACTTAATATTCGTTATTTTAATGTGTAAGAGTGTATTGCCGTGCAGGTATATGTATATAGGTGTACCTGTCTTGTCCAAAGGTCCCACAGAGCCTAGAAGAAGGGCATCAGATCCTCTGGAACTTGAGTTATGGACCATTGTTAGCTGCTATTTGGGTGCTGGGAATTGAACTTGGGTCTTCTGGAAGAACAGCAAGTGTTCTTAACCACTGAGCTATCTCTCCAGCCCCTTTAAATTACTTTAAATTGCACCAAGTATTATGACCTCCCTCTCTACAATGTTTTTATTAAATGTTTTAAATATTTTATTGTCTGTTTCATTCAAATGCATAATATATTCTATTACTCTCACCTCATTCATTCTTACCTCATTCCTACTGCCATTAACATCCTCTTCTATAACTCCCTTTCCACATTTATGTAGTTTTTGAGATTCATTGGTTATAGTGGGGCTTCCAACGATCAGATGAGCTCATAGGGCCCTATCCCTCCCTGTTGAACACATAGACAAGAGTGTATTTTTGCATTCTTGGGAAGTGACAAATAGTCTAAAGTGTGCGCCCACTGGTGATCCCACCACACTTATTGGATTGTTCTATCAGCATTTTTTTTTTTTTTTGTTTTG
The DNA here is from genome assembly GCA_009823505.1 of Rhizomys pruinosus. Taxonomy (NCBI): domain Eukaryota; kingdom Metazoa; phylum Chordata; class Mammalia; order Rodentia; family Spalacidae; genus Rhizomys; species Rhizomys pruinosus. Next base: position 5,647,556 of record VZQC01010467.1, on the reverse strand, counting down.
CAAATCAAATATCTGGTTTGACTTCTGGACTGATTTTTCAGACTAACCTTATTGTTAGAGAGATTTGCCTGCCTCCACATCCCAAGTGTTGAAATGAAAAATGAGCACCACCATCCCTTGCATCTAGTCCATTCTAAATAACTTTTATTGAGACCTATTTCATTTTGCATATGTATCTGTTTACTTTTTATGAAACTTATATATTAAGCACAGCTTCAGGTTTTAAATTTTTCTAGCTCATTTGTAAAGTATTTTGTCATGTTATGATTCCCTTAAATATGTTGAATATTTACATTTTACTTTCACCATCATATATATATATATATATATATATATGATTTCTATGTATCCAAGTCAACTTTATACAATATATGTTATATATTGCCCTCTTATTCCAATAATTTGCACCTATCTTCTATCATTTCTAGTAATTTTAAGTTAATAGTAATGTTGTAATGTTGAATGGGAGAATTCATTGGGCTCAGCCAGAAACAGAGAAGACATCAACATCTTTGGAATATCAATCACCTAGTTTCTTAATTATATCCACATTTATCAATATTTTCAATGATAAGTGTCATGAAGAGGCTCAGGGGTCAGATATCTAAAATGACTTTTCAGATGCTTCATCTCAGAAATATTTTCTTTAACTATATTTAAATATTTTAATTAGTATTAGGATGTTACTCCACTAGATAAATCCTCCTGAATAACAAGTTTCATCACAGAAGTTACCAAAATTATAATTTAGTCATTTTATGATGTTTTATTGAATATTTTCATAATAATTTATGACTTTGCTATATTCTAAATATTTTTGAGGCATAACTTAGTAATTATTTGCTTAAAAGGGAACTCTACATCTTAGAGATAAATTCTATTCATAAATTCCACATATAACCAGAATATTCAACATACTAGCATTTAGAATACACTTATTAAACTCGTGCTCTCTGTGCCAGCACCAATTAAGACTTTTCCCACTACTGGATATTACTTTGAAGAGTGAGAAGTTGGACAGACATTGGCAGGGAAAATGCTTCTGAATAGAAATTTCTCTAGTGAGCAGAAGGCCAAGGAAATCACAGAAAGTATTTAAATGCATGTTGTCTTCACAAAGCAGAAATGTGGGCAGACAGTTTATTGCTGTTTTAATGGCACCTTGCAGAGATGAAATTAACATTTGATTTACATGAGTGTCCTTGGGCAGAGGCAATTGTGACTACTCATATCAACTGATAGAAGCTGAATTAGTTTTAACCTCTCAAAGAAATAATCTAGAAGGCATAATGAAAAGCTAAATGCAGATGTCCACTTAATACACAGTGGTACTTCAAGCAGTAAGAAAGAGATTGCAGTATAATAGTATTTTATACCTATTAAATCACTGTCCTTTAAGGAGTCAAAGGAATTTATATAATTTTCAGATGTAATAAACTAGTGACAAAACATGACTTTATAATTTTGAAAGTAATTTATGATTTGAGACTCAGGAGACTCTAGAGTTAGAAAATTCTAGACTCAAAACCTAGGTTGCCTTCAGGGATCACTAAGGTCTAAATATGAAGTAGCCTATCAAACATCCCAAGGAAAGATAAGTACTGCCATTATCTGGAGTGTACAAGTCTTGCCTAACAGCAATCAAGTTTACTAGTTTAAATTATTTTGGTGGCAAAATAAAATATGCAAACAGCGAGCTCTCCCAAGCTACTGATTTTTTATCTAAAATTGTAGTTTGACCTTTTCCCACAGTTCTTAGAGTGACAAGTGACTTACCCAAGTTCACACAACAAATCAGAAGACATGAGAATTGTTCTTATTCTGATAGTATTATTATTGGACCTCCTTATTCTAACAGTTATAAATTCTTGTTTCTTCATTCTATTTTAAAATATGATATATTTATTAATTGTTTTATAATTCTATTCAATATATTTCATCATCTCCACCCCCCTTTTCTCTTCCCAGGTCCATCACCTACCTTCCCACCCTGATCCAATTACTTGTCCTCTTCCTTATTTTCAGTGACCAAACGAGTCCAATTTGCAATGCCCATATACTCTTTGATGTGGGGAAGGGGTTTAAATAGGGTTACCTTAGTATTTCAGGGGTCTAAAATTGAAATCTTCAAATTAAACTTATTTAACAGTAAAATTCCTATAAGTTATAGTTGTCTGATACTGATTTCATGGAGTGTACAAAACAGGCAGGCTCTATTGGTTAAAATATATGTCTCCCTTATTTCTTTAAGATGCATGGGTTCATGGGGGTTCATAAGAAAACATACAAACAACAAAGATATTTTACAAAGTCTAATTCTATAACCCATTCTTAAATTACTGATACTTGGCAGGACTGATATAAAATACATGACCCTGCACCCTATGGTGTGAACCGCTATTTATTTGCCTCAGAGTACTAGAAGTTTTATTCCAGATCAGGTGGCCTGATTGCATTCAGATGCTGGCATATCCCTGTGGAGTGAATACTGAGATAAGCATTAATAGCTTGAGTCAAGAAACAGAGGCAGACTGGAGGAACTGATTCCATAATCTGTTCTGAGTGCATTACCTCAGTGATCCAAGGGCCTCCTAGAATATTCCAGCCCCTAAAGACCAGGAGCAGCTTGCAGAGCTGGACATCAGGGGTTTAAATATGGAACTTTGAAGGGTATTTATATAATAAATATATCAGTTGGATATGTAAATATTAGAATGTCATGACATTGAGCTTTTGAGTTAAGTGACCTTAGCTTTCAATAAAATACTTGAGGAATCAATTAACCAGCTCTATCTCTGTGGTTCAATTATACAATAGTTCTCTCATAGTGTTTGTATTTTTACTATCAATTTATTAAAAATTTTATTAAGTATTTATGAAGTACAAAGATGGAATCAGTTTACAAATGTCTACAATGGGATCATAATTTACAACTTCATCTTTAAATGTCATTAGAAAGAGTTTGAAGAATAGAGGCAACTAGATCTGAAATCATTTTAAAAGTTAATCATTCTTCAGTTAGAATACAGCACTAAAAACATTGACCTTCTAGATGAATTTTCAAATTTACCTTTAGCCTAATGCTAGCCTCCTCTGCGATATGAAGTTCTGTTATCACAGAAAGTATCATTGCTTTGCCAGGCGTGCCAGCGCACGCCTTTAATCCTAGCACTTGGGAGGCAGAGGCAGGCAGATCTTTGTGAGTTCAAGGCCAGCCTGGTCACAGAGTGAGTTCCAGGACAGCTGAGATTACGGGGAGACCCTTTCTTGAAAAGACCAAAAAAATAAAAAAAAAAGAATTTATCATTGCTTTATAGCAGAAGGAATCATATTTTCATATTTTGTGAATAAACTTCAATTTTTACTCATTTCCATCATGTTTTACACTGATTGGTAGCTTTGGGAACATGTATTTCTTTCCTTTTGCTCATATATCATTCAGAACAATCAACTGTTATGTCTATGTGTGCAAGTGTGTACTTGTTTTTATAAAGGTACACATGTACACTTGTGATATTGTACATGCACATGTCCACATAGGCACGTGTAGCCTAGAGGAAAATCTCAGGTGACATTTATGCTATTTAAATATGAATTAAGCTTTATTTTTCAGCCATTCCCCTTCCACAAGCATCTGGGAAGATTTATTGTGGAAACAGTTCATCGCAAGAGAAGAAAAGGACAGAAATGAAAGATACAGAAGGCATTAGTTTCAAATCCTTGCTAGAGTGTTTATAGTGTTCACATGGACCAAATCGTGGCATCAGATGGTATCTCTTGAAGCTTGGAGGAATAGACTGACAATTATGCAGTAATAGGCAAATACTAATGTTTTTCTAAGATAATTTTACCTTTCAAATAAAGGTACTTAGCGTGTATATATGTTTGAAAAATAATCATACTATCCATGTGATTATCTGGAATGATTATTGAAAATATTTGCATTCAAATTTGATGAATAAATTTAGAGGGGTGGAAATGAAAAGTTAGCAGCAATATTGTGAGGCTAGTAGTTCCACTATCACAGATAAAAAGAAGCACATAATGCAGTTAGGTAGGTTTTAGTTTACATTAGCAATAAACCTTATTAAACAGACTTTCTTTTTTAATTTTTTGTATTTATTTATTATATTTTATGTGTATGAATGTACTGTCTGCACATAGCTTGATGCACCAGTGTCGTGCAATGCTGCGGAGGTCAGAAGAGGGTATCAGATTCCCCTGGAACTGGAGTCAAAGATGATTCTTAGCTGCCATGTGGGTGCTGGGAATCAAACCCGGGTCCTCTGCAAGAGCAGTCAGTGCTCTTAACCGCTGAGCCATCCCTCCAGCCCCCTAAACAGACTTTATTAAAATAAAAGCAAATGTTGAAAACAAAAACTTAGTTTAAAACACTGTATAAAATATTGTAGTGTATGTAATATTTGTGCAATAGAAAACAGTACACCGGAAAAAAGTGAAATGCGTCTTTTTTTATAAGCCATACTGTCTATAATTTTTAATAAAAATAATATTTTATGGGGTATGTTATTGGAGATCTTTTCCCTTTAGAATTATATATCCATTAATCATTTTTCCATTTTATGAGAATAGTTAAGCTCTTTTCTTAAGTCAGTGAGGTATTTTCTTTGAGTTAATGCCATAACACAATAATAGCATGGGTGTGGATCATGAAATTATGTTCAAGAAATTAGTGCTTGGGGGCTGATTAGTTTTAAGGAAAAACCAATCTATGTGGTGGGAGAGTTAATAAATTTAGTTCAAATTAATATTTTGATAAAAAGACTATAGAGACACCATAAAAAATAACCCAACTTAAGGACAAGAAAGATGATGAGAGGAACAAGGTATGTAAAGCAAGTCACTTTTAACTTTTATTGCTTTAAATGAAGACTTGTAATAACAAGTTGGGGGAAATATTTCTCCTTCATTAGTCTGTCCTTTACAGTTCATCAGGTTCTAAAATGTAAAACTAATTTCAGAGAAACTATTAGGCCAAACAGACAAATTCAAAGTTCACATAAGGAAAATAAAAGACAAGTTTTACTTATATCATTATGAGGAAGATTTTCATAATCTTTTCTAATTATAAAGAAAAGTGTGCATATCTGAAAACTCATTAATGAAAATAAAGAAAAAAGTCACTCAAGGTATGATGGATTTAAGAAGTTAAAATAATAAGAATCAGTTAAGCCAAAGTAAACAGTTAAAGAGACGTCATATCATTCACTGTCAACATGATTAGTTCAAATAATTTTAGGGTACATTTGTTTGTTTGTTTTTTGGTCTTTTCAAGACAGGGTCTCCCTGTAGCCCCAACTGTCCTGGAACACACTCTGTAGACCAGGCTGGCCTTGAACTCACAAAGATCTGCCTGCCTATTTGTTTTATGTCATATTTTAAATTAAGTTTGGTCAAAGGATTGAGAAATACTGAAAATAAGTATCCATTCTTATAAAAATGTTAATACTTTTATTGAAGTTTTGTGTACTTCATGCATCATTTTTCAGTTCAATTTAGAAATAATCCCCTTTCTCTTCCTCCCACCCAACCCCAGTTCATGCATTCTTCCATGTATCTCTTATATCTTTCTCTCAGTCTTTTTTAAAGTGTTTTTCTCTGTGGAGGTTTGTTGCTTTGGGCAGAATTTGACTACATCAGTCCATTCTTTCACCCAGTCCTTATGCTATTGTTGTTCCCTCCCATTTGTATTGCTCAAAATTATTCCTATATAAATGTTATATATGAACCAGAATTATGTCCCCTGGGAATAAACTGTATGTTAACTCCAAAATATGTTTAAGAACTCATATTTTTCCCTTTAATTTTATATGTTACTCTAAATTGTGACTATACACCTTCCACCCATAAACATTAATTACTATGTCTGAAAATAGATGGCAGGTTAATTCTAGGGCCCATTAAGAGGTTCACATTATAACAGCACAGTTGCTTTCAGATAGAAAGAATTGTAACAATAATGTTGCTCACCTTGCCTTTCAACTGGGAATTTGGTGCTAGTATCCACAAATGAAGGAAACTATTCCCCATTTGGTTTTTGGTTTTTGTTTTTTGAGGGTTTTTTTTTTGGGGGGGGGGACTGTCACTTCACTTAGCATAATGGGTTTGAGTTCCATCCATTTACCTGCAAAGTTTATGATGTCATCTTTCTTTACTGCTGCATAAAACTCCATGGTATAGATATACAAAGTTTTTGTTATCCACTCCTCTGTTGAGGGGCATTTGGGTTGGTTCCAGCTTTTTACTATTGTGAAGAGCTGTGCAATAAACATAGATGTGCATGTATCTTTCCAGTAGGATGAATCTTGTGGGTATATATCCGGGAATGGTATGGCTGGGTCAGATGGTAGGCTCATTTTGAGTCTTTATTTTTTTTTAGTTTTTTTCTAGTACAACTTTGTTTTTATTTTTAAATTAAAATATTAGTTCTCTGGGAATTTCATACAATATATTGTGATCATATCCATACTACCTCCGCCCAGGCTCCCAGGCACATCCCCATGACACTACCCACCCAACTTTGCATCCATTTTTTAAGGATTCTCCACACTGTTTTCCACAGTGGTTGTAAGAATTTACATTCCCACCAGCACTGGATGAGTGTTCCCCTTTCCCCATAACCTCTCCAGTATTTGGTTTCTTTTGTTTTCTTGATCTTGGCTAGTCTTATTGGAGTGAGATGATATCTGAGAGTGGTTTTGATTTGCATTTCCTTAATTATTAATGATGTTGAACCCTTTTTAAGATGTTTCTCAGCCATGTTTACTTCTTTACTTGTGAAGTCTCTGTTCAGCTCTTTACTCCATCTTTTGAGTAAGTCATTTGTTTTCTTACTTCTTTGTTTTATGAGTAGTTTATATATTATGGAAGTTAATGCTCTTTCAGATGTATCACTGGTGAAAGTTTCCTCCCACTCTGTGGATTTTCTCTTCACTTCCTTGATTGTTGCCTTATCTCTACAAAAGCTTTTGAGTTTGCTGAAATCCCACTTTTCTGCTGTTGACCTTGTTTCCTGTGTGGCTGCTGTTTGATTTAGAAAGTCTTTTCCTGTTCCTATGTCTTGTAGTTTGCCACCAACTTTTTCTTCTATCACTTTCAGAGTTTCGTGTTTCACATTGAGGTCTTTGATTCACATGGAGTTGATTTTTGTACAGGATTTTTGTACAAGTAGGGGTTTAATTTTGTTTTTCTACAAATGGTGATCTAGTTTTGCCAACACCATTTGCTGAAGATGCTATCTTTCCTCCAATGAGCTTTTTTTGGCCCCTTTATCAAATATGAGGTGATTGAAATTGTAAGAGCTCAAGTTTCGATCTTCAGTTTTGTTATTGGTCAACAGGTCTGTTTTTGTGCCAGTACCAGGCTGTCTTTATGATTACAGCTTTGTAATATAGCTTGAAGTCTGCTAAGTGATCCCCCCTGTATTGCATTTTTCACTCAGGGTTGCTTTAGCTATTTGGGGTCTTTAGTTTTTCGATATGAATTTAAGGATTTTTTCCAAGTCTTTAAAGAAACTTATAGGGATTTTAATTGGGATTAAATTGAATTTATATTAATTTGGGTAGAATGGACATTTTTACAATATTAATTTTTCCAATCCATGAGAATAGATTTTTCCATCTTTTGATGTCACCTTCAATTTCTTTCTTCAGCAGTTTAAAATTTTTTGTTGTAGAGATCTTTGGTATCTTTCGTTAGGTTTGTTCCTAGGTATTTTTTTTTTTTTGAGGCTATTATGAAGGCAAGGTCTCCTTATATTCCTTCTCCATTTGCTAGTTGTTGGTGTAAAGAACGGCTACCAATATTTTTAGGTCAGTTTTGTATCCTACCACTTTGGTGAATCTCTTAATCATTTCTAATAGTATTAAACAATCCTTTTTTTGTTGGAGACAATGTGTCCCTATTTTGATCAAATGATCTCAAACTCCTAGACTCCAGCAATCCTACCTCTGTTTCCTGAATATCTGAGACTGCAGATGTAAACCATTACAGAAGTGCATTATAAAATTTCTTTTATTGTCTTAGTTTTATTTATTCTGAAAGATTCCTTATTCACTGATATTTTTATTACAATACATATTTGAAGTATATAGTGTATAAGTGACCATAATATTTAATGAATATTTGTACATATATCTAAAGCTTTCCAAATGGAATTAGAATGATAGGGGCTATGGAGAGAGGAGAGGGGAGGGATCTAAATTTGAACCTACAGCATTACTATCACCATGCACAAGACCCATGCAAGATCATCTGGACAAAAACCCTGCACAGAACTGCAGAAATGGGTAGCAGAGCCCTATCTTGGCTGTAGAAATATTGGCAGCTGATGGTGGTTAGGTGAGGATGACCTAGCTTTCTTTAGGAAAGGGAATGTGGGCAGGCCGAGTAGATTTCAGGGGATGAACTGCCATAGAGGAGTTGGCAGAAAAAGTAATTTGGAGCAATACATCCTGGCACAATAAGTACAAACTCGGGGGAGGGGGACTGATGGAGGATGCCAATGGAGAATCGGTAGAAAGTCTTTCATGACTGACTGAAAAAATTATATATGAAACATATAAAAATGTCAATGAAACATTTTAAAAAATAGAATTGCATCTATATCATGAAAATCATTATAAATCATTATGTATAGTTGTGCTACTTTTTGATATTGTGTTGTTTTTATTCCAATGACTTTTTAAAATTATGTCTGGATAGACCATCACACCCTCATTAAAACATCTCAATTGTCACTTTTTTCTAGTCTCAGATTATTACTTACTTAACCATGTATTCCTAATTAGATATTTTTATTTATTTCTCCTTTCATTCTCAGCTCTGGAGTACTATAGTTCTCTTCTTTTATCTTTTCTATTTCCACATTCTCTGCTTAAGTTCTGTATACTAAATCTATATTATGCAGGGGAAAAATCTATGGATTTATTATTCTCTATAGAGCATTCACATGGACTTCCTTTTTATTTTCCAAATGGATCATTTCCTTCAATACTTCTAAAATGTTGCACATAAAAGATACCTCTAATATCTTTAAACTTTTTGCGTGGCTTTTTCTTGCTATTTATCTTATCAAAGAACTTACTGACCAAAAAATAACCAAAAAGTGTTTTAGTGACAAAACAAATATAGAAGGAAACAAAAACAAAAACTAATCCACATATTTTCACTTATTTAAATATAATTATTTACTAATTTAATTCACTGTCAAGGTATATGTGCTAGATAACTTTAGTTGTCAATTTGACACCCTAGATGAGGGAGCCTCGATTGATTGTGGAATTTCCTCAATTGGAATGACCCGTGGCCATGTCTGTGGGGCATTTTCTTCATTATTGAGTGATGGGAGAGGGCCAAGCTCCCTGTGGGAGGTGCTAGCCCTGGCAGGTTCTTCTGTATTGTATAAGAAAGCAGACTGGGTGTGGGCCAGAGTAAAAAGCCTGTTCCTCCTTGGCCTGCCCTTCAACTCCAGTCTCCAGGTTCCTGCCCTGAGTTCCTACTTTGGGCTCCTTAAGTAAACTGCGACCTGGCAGATAGAAGTTAAATCAACTCTTTCCATCCCAAGTTGATATCGGCCAGAGTGTTTTGTCATAGGAATTGAAATAAAACTAGGACAGTATGTATTCAGACCTTGAGTTCTTTTTTATTATTTAATTTATTTTAGCTGACATATACAAATATAAAGTTGTACATATTTATAGGGTCACCTGATGTCTCATGCATGTATACATTATTTAAAACTTAAAACTGCTGAACATGTCTATGTTGTTAAACATTTATAATTTCTTTGTGGTTAAAAATTCCAGAGTTCTGAACAAAATTACACAGTTCTTTCTTTGAGGCTTTTGAAATGCATGCAATATCACATCTATATTGATCTTACTGTAAAATTGTACACCAAAGCATCATGCTGTATGTTACCAACTTGGTATTCATTGATCAGTTTCATCCACACATCCCTTCTTTTTTTATTGTGTTCAGGGATTCAGATTTTTTTCTGTTAATTTTATATTACTCTAAAATATAAATATATTCCTTCTGCCCATGTACATTAATTACTCTGCCTGAAAGTAGATACATCCACATCTATATTTATTGAAGCTCTTTTCACAGTAGCAAAGAGTTGGAAACAGCCCAAATACCCCTCAACTGACAACTGGATAACAAAAATGTGGTACATCCACACAATGGAATTCTATGCAGCAGTAAAGAAAGATGACACCATGAGATTTGCAGGTAAATGGATGGAACTTGATCCAATTATGCTAAGTAAAGTAACACAGCCTCCCCTCAAAAAAAAAATTTGTGGATACTAGTACCAAATCCTCCAATTGAAAGAAAAGCTGAGCAATGTTGTTATATTTCTTTCTATCTGAAAGCAACTATGATGTTATAATGTGAATATCTTAATGATCTCTAGAAATAACTTACCACGTACTTTCAGGGTTGAGTTCTTGGGCTACTGTTGCATATGCATGATAAAACCTGATTAGTACAAACTAATATTTTCTTAATGAAGATAGGCTGTAAACTTGAAATTAATAATTACAAGAGATTATATGATTAAATTAGGCACCTAGGTGTCTCAAAGAAGTCTTCTGTGAGAATAATGATAAATTATTCATTTCCCATTTTTTCTAAAATCTTCATTATTTATTGTAAAAGCAGTTAATAAAAAGCTATAAAATTTTGTCAATTTTATTTTGCATTATTTAGGAATCTTGTTGCAGGGAATTCCTCTCGAGATTTGGAATGCTCTAAGAGCTGTGAAGTCCCTCAGGCTCATCCTGCATCTATAGGCCACCTGCTTCACCTCAGAAAAGTCTCAACAATCCTTTTTTTTTTAATAATAACTCAATCCCTTGCTGGCACATTAAAAAGAAAGACCAGGAACAACTATAAAATGCTCAGAAAAATACAAGAATGGCACCATGTGTATTGATTTTATTTGATCTTATCCAAGTCGTTGTGGACTTTGACACATGCAACTGCAATTTTGAAGTCATTGCACATTCTTGCTGAGACAGAGAACAAGGTTTGTGTTGCTCTAGTGCATGTCAAATAGTCATTTTAGAGATAAAATAGCCATCTGAATGGGTTTTGCTTTCTATATTTGGCCAATATATCATGAGAAACTTACAAGTCCACTTAATTTTAAAAAGTCCATTACCTGATATAATGTAAAGAGTTCATTAATATGTGCTTGAAGAAAGACTTTACTAATACTTTTCTTCATAATTCATTTTACCCAAGTGAAAGTACTATTTTGTATGTTCAAAATTGTGTTAAAAGTACAAATATCTTTCATAATATATTCATGACACTGTCAGCTATTTATGCTGGATAAATATATTTTATATGTTCAATAAAGAAATACAGATTTTTGTCCTTTGTAAATAGTTTTATATGCTTTAAAGCACTTAACCGCATTAAATATATACTGTCTGAAATAAAAAAAAAAACATGCATTTGATGTTTAGTTTTCAGTATCCATTAAGTTTCTTAACATTAATTCCTGCTTGTTTTCTCATAGGGTATTAAAATGATAAAATCGGGGCTGGAGAGATGGCCTAGCGGTTAAGAGCGCCGACCGCTCTTGCAGAGGACCCGGGTTCGATCCCCAGCACCCACATGGCGGCCGAGATCCGTCTGAAACTCCAATTCCAGGAGAACTCCAGTTCCAGGGGAATCCGAGACCCTCTTCTGACCTCCGCGGCATTGCACGACACGGGTGCACAAACCTGCATGCAGACAGTACATTCATACACATACAGAAATAAATAAAAAAAAATAATAATAAAATAAAATAAAATAAAATGATAAAATCACACATCTCTGGACATATCAAAAGGAAATCTGTCAAAGAAAGCTTTCACTTCTTAAATTAGCTTGTCAAAGCTAAATAGATACTGTAAACAGTTTCAAAACTTCAAAATTAATAGCATTCAGTTAACTGTTCATTAATCACCTGCAGCTAGGAAAACATTTTGTATGTAAGTCAGTTATTGAGAAAATAGACTACCAATAATCACAGAACAATGAAGGTTTATAAAATTTCTAAATTTTCCCAATATAGAGACTCTTGTGGGCAATCATCAACAAAAAATCATATTAAAATATTGTTATTAGGTGAATGTCTTTAATAGACAGTTAATTTTCAATATTTCCATCTAAAGGAAAAGCACATTGTCTAATAATACCAATATCACTGACTTTCGATATGTATATATGACAATAAACAAAGATTAGCTTAAAAAGTTAGAAGCTATGTCAAGTGATCATTCATTCAGAGAAATGACTAGTCCTTATAAACTTAGGCAATATTTTGAGGATAATAGAGCTGATGATGGTGTGAGAGATACAGTAGCTCAATGGGTGCTCCATAATTATTGCAGACATATGTGCCCTCACACTACAATGAAACATAATGGTTCTCCAGGTACATCAAAAATCTGTGTCTTGATACTATCCAAATCTGAAGCAAAGAAGAAACCATATTAGTATAGAGTCAACTGATGTCTATCAACATTGTATGATACTTTCTCAAATGGTTAAGGCACACATAATCCCATTAAGAAGATAATTATAAGTCAAGTCAGGTGGAGAATGCCTTTAAACCCAACACTTGGGAGATTTCTGTGAGATTGAAGGTAGCCTGATCTACATTGTCAGTCCCAGGCCAGCTGGAGCTACAGGGAAACCATCTTTCAACAATCTCCACCACAAATAGAAGATAAAGTAGTAGATTTTGTTTCATCTCACATTATGTTTATATTTTGTGCATGCGTCGTAAAAGAAAAAATACATAGTAGGATGATGAATACAACAAACTTCTCAAATCTGGTTTACCAAAAGTTGAGATGAGTGACCAACACCAGCTATGATGTGTTTACTGAAAGACTCAGAGAATCTGGAGGATTTTGTGGACATTTCTCTTGTAAAATCTTATTACTTGCAGTGAAAGCTCTGTGTTCATGTATGATATCCATACTCCCTGTTAAATGTACTTTAATTCTCTTTCAGAGAGTTTAATGTCCCAGAAAAGACATAGCATTAGTTGCACTGTTTTCAACTTTTCTTTCCTTATCATAGCTAGAAAATGGGTGACTGACCCAAATGGTTCAGTCTGACTTGTGAATATACCACGTCCTGGGGATGGTGTGTAGAGTCCTTTCAGAGGCTCATATATTCTCAGGTACTTACTCGGTAATTTTATGCCATGGACTTGTGTTCCACATGTTTTGGTACTACTTACTTTACCTACAGCTCATATCAAATTATATATGTTTTACATAAATTGTAAAATTTACGAGTGCTATTGATGATTTCTTATTTACTGTTTGTGTCTTTAGCATAGCAAAGTGCTTATGTTTTCAAATGAATTATTTTAAGTGCTAATATTCTTAAAGATTAAAATTTTCTCAGCATTATGTTTAGCCATATATTTACCTACATATGACTTTTTTTCAAGTAAATAAATTGATAGAGAAAATTATAGAATCAATGGCAGCAAACACAAAGGTTTTTGAAATGAGATGACTGTATGTGAGCATTTAAGTTCACATTAAAACAAGTTCATATTATTACATTGTTGTTACCGCAAATTGCAGTTTGAAAAAAATCTATATCGTCATTTTAACCTAATAAAAATCCTAAGAATTGGCTATCATAATAGCCTTATTTTACACAAAATGGAATTGAAGAAACTAATTGTGACATTTGTGAAGAAGTCACACAGCTTGGGGTATGGTAAAGCATAAACCAGGCCACAGTGTTCCAGGATTCACTCTATTCTTACTCCAAAATATCTCTTGTGTAATATTAAAAATTGGGCTTTAGGGTCCAGAAAAACTGCTCAGTGGTTAAGAATATGCATTGCTCTTGTAGAGGACCTGAGTTTGTTCCTAGGCACCCTCATCATCAAGCTCACATCTTATATCTTGAGCCTGAGTATCTCACACATGCACAGACCCTCTCTGCCATACACCTACACACAGTACAGTAAAATGAAAGGAATATTTAAAAATATCTTTGTAAAAATTCAAGCTTCATTGTTTGGGGGCTCTAGCTAAGTGGCAGAGCACTTGCCTGGTATACATAAAGCCCCAGGTTCAATCCTCAGCACTGACATACATAAAATATTAAGCTCTATACATTTTAATCTGGTATAGAAAAATTTTAGTGCAATTTCTTAATCACTTATCCACTCCTTTCTTCAATAGGAGTCAAAAAAGCAAAATTTATATATTTGCAATATGTAAAAAAAGAGTAAGTGATATGAGTAGTCTAAATTCAGTACTTGCAAAAGAGTTACTTGTTCAATACCTAGGCAGATGTTTTGTTAGACTTTGTAATAAACTAAGGGTATATTTGTTTACCAGGGGCTTGCATCATGCTAAAACATTACTTTTACAATGTATTTAAGAGTGGCAGGCATGGACCCTGCTATCTGTTTGAACTGTAAAGGAGATGGTAATTGAGGACCTACAGGGACCCACATGAACATTTAGTTGCACTGATTAGGTAATGGCCCAAATCTCAACACCCAAGTTCTGAGTATAGAGATTTAAATGTCATAGCTGCCATTATTTTATGAAAATTTTCATACCTCCTCAGCAAGTGGTTGTGATATAACCTTGTGATCCTAGCTTTTGCATATCAGAAAAAGGATCAGAAGTTCATGGACAACATAGACTACAACCTTTCCTTAAAAACATAATCTTTATCTGGGCTGGAGAGATGGCCTAGTGGTTAAGAGTGCCGACCGCTCTTGCAGAGGACCCGGGTTCGATCCCCAGCACCCACATGGCGACCAAGAACCGTCTGAAACTCCAATTCCAGGAGAACTCCAGTTCCAGGGGAATCCGACACCCTCTTCTGACCTCCGCGGCATTGCACGACATGGGTGCACAGACTTGCATGCAGACAGTACATTCATACACATACAGAATTAAATAAAATTAATTAAAAAATTAAAAAAAAACATAATCTTTATCAACATCATATTCCACAGCTCTTTCTGGGAACAAGACAACTGAAACTGGCCTTGTATCACCTGTACTCTCTCTTGTATACCTTTATTCATCCTAGTATTTTCCTTTCACTGTGTAAATCAAATGAATTTAATACTTTTCCTGAGTTCTGTTAGTCCATCACTGAATTTGAAGAGAGGAATGAAAAATAGTGAACAGATTCATATATGTATACATTATTTGTAATTAAATCCTATTATTTATAACATACTGTTATATAATCATTTAAATATTCATGCATAGGAAGGAAATAAACACATTTAAGCTATTTTTAAGAAGTATAACAAAACTCAGTGCAAATGTGGAATTCATTGAACTATATATGCCTTTAGTGTGATGATACGGTTTCAGTGGTAATGTTATCTTAGACAAAACATTCAGAAAATATTGAGAAATTTGATGAAAATAAATATTATACATATAAAGGTTCAGATAAAGCACTAGCTTAACATTACATACATTGCATAATTAATTTCAAATTAATTCTTCATTTTTCTATTAGGAACATCATCTTCCTACCAGAAAATTATAGCAAAGAGCTGTCAGAAACCCATGACATTTATGGATTTATGTTGTAGAAGACAAAAGCATGCTTCGTTTTCTCATTCTAAGTTAAGTGAACCAGGCAAGCAGAGTGGTCACAGATATGTGTCTCTTGATTTTTCAATGCATATTAATCTGCCTCCTTAGTGCAGTAAGCAGCATGCCACTCTGATGAATATAAATTTTAAAAGTTTGTACTTGAAGAGGGTAATCTTCTTGGTTTATAAACTACCAAGCCAAGACAGGATTCCCTTCCCTCCCTCTTTCTCGCTCTCTTGTCCCTTCACCCTCTCTTACTTTCTTTTCCTTCCTTCTGTTACCTTACTTTCTTCCTTCCTCCCTTCCTTTCATACCGTTTTCCTTCTTTCCTTTCTTTCTCTTTTTGCGGTGTTTTAGACAAAGTCTCATATAGCAAAATTGGACTCAGACTCTCTATATAGCCAAGGATGAGCTTGTCCTGATTCTTCTGCCTCTATCTCCCAAGTGCCATGGTGACAATTGTACAATACCATGTCCAGTGAACATAAGATTTCTTACTGATCTAAATGGAGTATAAAATGCACATAGAAGTGGATCAGTTCCCTCTGGTGGATTGAAATCTGGGGGAAGTGAAGGCAGTCACTGTTCATGACAACTATCAGGCCTTAAAATCATACATTCAACCAGAAATTCTGAACAGTGTCACAGGCTTCAGATATAATTCCCAGTCCCCCATACTAATATATAATATCTTAAATTCCATAATTGATAAAGATGTCTTGTTATCTAGTCTGCTTTCCCACTGGATATAATTTCAAATAAAAATTTAATAATGTTACATAATCCCTAGGGGTTATATAAAGAGAAATAAGTCAAGAACTAAAATTAACACTGGACTTCAGTATTACTGAGAAGCACAAAATATGCAGGACTGTGACCGTTTATATTTTGCTTTTCCTCCAGATAAAAATATTCTCATATATATTTATATATTAACACAAAAATTTCTCAGAGATCCTGTGATGAATACAATGAATTAGTCATCCCTTCATAAGGGAATTTTGTTGTCTGCTTTTTTTCAATAGGGTTTCCCTGTAGCCCTGGCAGGCCTGGAACTCACTATGTAGACCAGTGTGTTAAGTGATCATTTCCACAGTGGGACATTCCATGGGGAAAGCACACATGCAAAAGCACAGCATGAGGACACATAGCAGGGTTCAATTCCACATACAGAATGGATGTTTATTCTAATGCAACATGTCATTATACAGGAAGTGTGACATCACCTCCCAGGGGTCAATCCCGGATCTTAGTATCATCATGTCATCACATCATCTCAATCTGTGGGCATAGAGAGAGGTCCCATGACCTTCACTTGCAACTCTAGGACATGCTGGCTGGAAATGTTAGTTCATGCACATCTAACCTCAAAACAGACATGCCCATAGACCCACCTGGCCTCAAGATCACAGAGATCCATCTACTTCTACCACTCACATTCTGGAATAAAAGGAATGTGTCACCATACCTAGATTGATGCCCATATTTTTACTTTTTTCCACTGATTATTTGAGAAATTCACCCAATGTAGTTTTTGCATTTTTACTGAATTTTTGTGCTTTTCATATAATATCAATTGATGGCATTTAGATCCATTCCCTTCTCTGAACTTCCCCCACTGCACCTTGCTCAATTTAATGAGCTCCTACACACACACACATACACACACACACACACACACACACACACACACACACACACGCACGCACACATGCACACACACACATTTATTATGACTATAGAGTATGATTTGTGTCCCTCAACATCCTTCAGTGTGACTCCAACCACTGGGCCTACAAGAGTCCCAAACTGATAAGACAGTCTTTTCCCCTCCCAGCAATCATCTATTGCTAAAAGTTACTTAGGTTGAGTTGGGATTTATTACACACTTACCCATGTTTATGCTGGGATTTTGTCTGATTTGCACTTGCATAGGACTTGTGCATGCTGTAAACACTGCTGTGTTAATATGAGTAACTGAACACTTGTCTGGAAAACTCTGGTTCCTTCGGTCATTTACCCACTCTAGCTCTTAGAATCATCTGTATCTTCTTCCAAAATGATCCATGAGCCTTGAAAGGCAGAGATTTGAAACAGCTGTCCTATTCAGTGATAAGTACTCTGTGGTCTCTTTACCCTCTGCATATTGGTTAATTGCATTCATTCTAAATATAGAGATTGCTTTGAAAAAAATGTCACTTATGGTTAGGCTTCTTATGGACACTTTATTATCTGTGTTTGACCAGTTCTGGAATTCTATAGCAAAAGAAAAAAAAAAAAAAACAGTCACTGTGTGTTACAAAAATATTTGTCTGTAAATATAAGGATACATATTTAGAATAAAATAAGAAATTATGTTGGTTTATGTATGTGACAGAAGTAGGTTTTTCACTAGGATCTATGACCGCTCAGCTCTGTGT
The DNA here is from genome assembly GCA_009823505.1 of Rhizomys pruinosus. Lineage (NCBI taxonomy): Eukaryota > Metazoa > Chordata > Mammalia > Rodentia > Spalacidae > Rhizomys > Rhizomys pruinosus. The sequence continues at coordinate 5,629,501 of VZQC01010467.1, read as the reverse complement.
ATATGGCTATTTTTTTTATTTTTTAGACAGAGTCTCCCTGTAGCCCCAGCTGGCCTAGAGCTCACTATATAGACCAGGCTAGCCTTGAGCTCACAGAGATCAACCTGCTTCTGCCTTACAAGTACTGGGATTAAAGTCATGCCACACCGAGCCTGGCATATTTGACAAGTTTTAAAGTACAGCACACTAGTAACCCCCGACTGGGTGATTCTTAATTCAAATGAAACAGCTATTGATAACCCCATCCCCCAAGTGTACCACTAATGTACCAATTGTAATAATTTGCTGCAAGTCACTGGTATTTATTAGGCTTTACAGCTGAGAACAACCATTGATTGTTTTTTTCTTTTAGCAGCTTAGATTAGATAGTATCCTCTGATACCTTGAGACCTATTCTTCACGGAGGAGGCTTCCACGTTTAAGGATATATTAGTCTATGGGTTCTTGGCCAGATTTATAGTACTGGTAATGCAATTTCTCCTCTGGAGTAAGCATTAAATCTAAAGAAAAAGTGGTTTGTTATCTCCATAACATCTGTGACATTATTGCACTCAAAGGCATATCTTGACATGCAATCATATCATAGTTCACAGGGTTCACAACTAGGTAAGACTGTTGTTAAATTTGTCTAGCCCCATCAGCCTACATGGCAATTATTAATGCTATGAAAGTTAGCAAGCAATTGGAAGTTTCCTGGTCTCAGTACCAACTTGATACTCCATTTCTTAAAGCTAAAGTATGCAGAGTTCTCATCAGTATGGTCTTACTACTTTATGGTAGGCATCCAAAAGCAGCATCAATAATCTGCTTCATATACATACAGTATTTTATGGGTCTATGGGATACCCCTGACCAACAACTTTGTGGGGGGTGGGGCTGTGTTACTTCACTTAGCATAATGACTTCAAGTTCCAACCATTTACCTGCAAAGTTCATGATATCATCTTTCTTTACCACTGCTTAGAACTCCATTGTGTAGGTATGCAACATTTTTGTTATCCAGTCATCAGTTGAGGGACATTTGGGTTGGTTCTAGCTCTTTGCTATTGTGAAGAGAGCTGCGATAAATATAGCTGTGCATGTATCTTTGTGGTAGGGTGCATCTTGTGGGTATATACCCAGGAGTGGTAAGGCTGGGTCAGGTGGTAGGCTCATTTTGAGTTTTTTAAGGGTTCTCTACACTGCTTTCCACAGTGGTTGTACAAGTTTACATTCCCACCAGCAGTGGATGAGTGTTCCCCTTTCTGCACAACCTCTCCAGCATTTGGTGTCTTTTGATTTCTTGATCTAGGTTAGTCTTATTGGAGTGAGATGATACCTTAGTGTGCTTTTTAAATTGCCTTTCCTTAATTATTAATGATGTTGAACACTTTTTAAGATGTTTCTCAACCACCTTTACTCGCTTACTGGTACATTCTCTGTTCATCTCTTTACTCCATCTTTTGAGTAAGTCATTTGTTTTCTTACTTCTTGTTTTTTAAGTAGTTTATATATTCTGGACATTAATGCTATGTCACATGTATCAGTGGTGAATGTTAATTCCCACTCTGTGGGTTTTCTCTTCAATTCCTTGATTATTTCTTTAGCTGTACAAAAGCTTTTGAGTTTGATGAGGTCCCACTTGTCAGCTGTTGTCATTATTTCCTGTGCAGTTGCTGTTTGATTTAGAAAGTCTTTTTTGGATTCTGTTTCCTACTACATTCTCCCAGTCTATGTCTTTTGACTGGGGAGTTTAGACCATTAATATTTAAGGGTATTATTGAGATATGTGTATTGTTTACTTTCAACTTGTTTTCATTTGTATTCTTGGTCTAGGTGTTTATTTACTCTGTTATGCTTTCGTTAATGTCTCTCTTGGGTTGCTTAAGGATAGCTGCTCCTTTCCTCTGGCTTTGAATTGCTTCAAGTATTTTCTGAAGTGTTTTTTTTTTTACATACTTTCTTCATTTTGTTTATGTCATGAAATATTTTTATTTCTCCTTCAACTATGATTGACATTTTTTTCTTGGTAAAGTAATCTGGGTTGGCATCTAAAGTCATTTAGCACTAGGAATACTTTGGTCCATGTTCTTCCAGCTTTCACAGTTTGCACTGAGAAGTCAGCTGTGATTCTTATGGATTTCACCTTATATATAACTTGTTATTTTTCTCTTGTGGCTTTCAGTATTTTGTCCTTGTTTTAAGCATCTAGTGGTTTAACTATGATATGGTGTGGGGAATTTCTTTTCTGGTCTTGTCTATTTGGTGTTCTATGTGCTTCTTGTATTTGTATGGGTTTGTCTTTTTTTCAACTTGGGGAAATTTCCTTCTATTATCTTGTTAAAAATCTGGCCATTAGTATTGTCTTGGGATTATTCTCCTTCCTCTATCCCTATGATGCAGAGGTTTTGTCTTTTCATAGTGCCTCAGATTTCCTAGTTGTTCCACTCTTGTGAGTTTTATTTTTAACTTTTCATAATCTTTACTTGAGGTTTCTAGCTGCACTGTGTTATCCTGTAGGTCTGATATTCTTTTTCCTGCTTCTTCCATTCTGCTTCTGAGACTTTTTCCCATCCTTTCCTGCTGATTGAATGAAGGTTCAATTTCCTTCTTCATTTCATCCTGTGATTTCTTCAGTATTGCCACTTCTTTTTTCCTTTCATCCTGAGACCTTTTTAGTGTCTCCACATCCTTCTGGAGTTTGTCATTCTCTCCTAGTTCTTTTCAGAGTTTGTATTTCTCTTCCTCTAGTTCTTTTTGGAGTTTGTATTTCTCTTCCTCTAGTTCTTTTCTGAGATTTTCAATCTCTCCCTTTAGTTCTTTCTTGAGCTTTTCATTCTTTCCCTGTAGATCCTTCATTAGTTTTTCATTCTCTCCCTTTAGTTCTCTGATTTGTCTTTATAGTCTTTTAATATGTCTACAATTATTCCTCTAAGGTCAGTGTCTTGGTTTTCTTCCAGGGAGATCTTGTTGTTGGGATCTTCTACAGGACTGGTAGAGTTCAGTGGGGATTTCTTATGAGCTTTTCCCATATTGTTGTTTTTCTGTTGTGTCTTTTGCATGTGGATTTTTTTTTCCCTCTTTGGCTTCTGTTGCTAATCTCAGATGTAAATATGGAGGAATGGTTGGTCGCTCAGTTTGCTTCCTGCTGGCTTCTTCCTTAGCTTTGGCTGTGCAGCCTAGAATCACTGACATTGCTGGATCATCCCAACCACAATAAACCACAGCACCAACAGCTTATGCTTTCCACCACAGTACCAGTAGCTTGAGCGTTGGGGGCAGGGGGGTGCTGTTACTCATTTGGCTCATGCACCGGAACCCATCTGGCCAAAGAGTGTGTGCATCACTGTCTGTCCTATCGACACACACAGTTCCTCTCTATGGTTCTAGATGAGCAGCAGATGCCTGGGGTGGGGAGCAGCAAGCCTGCACGCCAGACACCCACCTGGACAACGAATGTGTGAACCACCATCTGTCCTTCTATCTATGCACACAGTTCCTCACTATGGTTCTAGTGGAGGATGGCAGATGCCTGGGGTGGGCAGCAGCAAGCCTGTACTTCAGACACCCACCTGACCAACTAGTGTGTGTCGGCTTACTATCCATGCACACAGTTCCTCTCTATGGTTCTATTGGTGGGCGGCAGATGCCCAGACACCCACATGATCCATGAGTGTGTACATCACTGTCTGTCTTCTAGCCATGCACACAGTTCCTCTCTATGGTTCTAGCAGTGGGTGGCCCAGGGTGGCCAGCAGCAAGCCTGCGCACCAGACACCCATCTAGCAGACGAGTCTGTCTCCACTACTTTAATAGCTATCTTCATCCTCCGAACAATAGGTCTTTTTAAGTCTCCTTGATTCTACAGGTACTCCAATTTAATAAACAAAGCTTAAGATACGCCATTAAAATATGCACATGGGCCTGGAGAGATGGCCTAGCAGTTAAGAGCGCCGACGGCTCTTGCAGAGGACCCGGGTTCGATCCCCAGCACCCTCATGGCGGCCGAGAACCATCTGAAACTCCAATTCCAGGAGAACTCCAGTTCCAGGGGAATCCGACACCCTCTTCTGACCTCCGCCGCATTGCACGACACGGGTGCACAAACTTGCATGCAGACAGTACATTCATACACATACAGAAATAAATAAAATTAATTAAAAAATATGCACATGAATGAATAAATATAATGTTTTTCTTTCTTAGTCTGAGTTACCTAAATTAATGTAATGCTTGCCAATTCCATTCATTTACCTGAAGAGTTCATTTCATTTTCATTCCAGTTGAAGAAATTTTGGTTTTATACAGGTGCCATATTTCCATCAGTAGATGTGAATCTAGGCTGTTTTCATGTCTTTTCTCTAATGAATGGAGTTCCTGTGAACATGCATGAACATCTGTCATTCTAGTAGGAAACATAGTCCTTGGGTATATGCCCAGAAGTAGTACTGTTGACTTATATGCTAGATCTATCTGTAAGTTTTGCAGAACTGCCACAATTCCAATTGCTAAAGACACTAAGGTGTCTTTAACAATTGGAATTCTCACCCCCTGTGCATGGGTGTTCTCTGTTCTCCACATCCTCAGTTATATGTACTGTCTTTTTATTTTCTTAATCTTAATAATTCTGACTAGGGTAAAGTAAAAATCTCAAAATATTGTAAATTTTCACTTCTTTAATATTTTAAAAATATTTCTCAGCCATTTTTATTTTTTCTTTGCACTCACTGTCCATTTCCATTGCTCACATTTTAATTGGGCTGTTTGCTTTCTTGGCATTTAGATTTTTAATTTACATAGTCTACATACTAGTTATCCATCAGAGGTATAATAATAGATATATGTTTTCCCCATTCCGCAGGCTTTTTTTTTGTTGTTAATTTCCTGAAGTCCCACTTGTTGATTGTTGGTTCTGTATCCTAGATGACCAGAATCTATTCTGAGAATCCTTAACAGATCCTACATTCTGAAGTGTACTCTCCCTCCTCTTTCTTGTATAAATTTCAGAATTTCAGGTCTAGCATTTCAAATTTTAATCTGTTTAATCTGTATGTGTGTGTGCAGTAAGAGAGCAAGAGAAGTTTCATTTTCTATGTACATATCCATTTTTGCAACACCATTAATGATACTGTCGTTGTCATAAAACACCAAGACCAAGACAATTTATAGAAGAAAAAGTATGTTGGGCTTACAATTCCAGAGAGATAAAGGACTATCTTGTAAAGTGAAGGCCTGCAGGAGGCCAGCAGAGCAGAAAACAGCATTCACATTTTCAAGCAAGTGAAAGAAGCAGGGAGTGAAACTGACAATGTAACATGACTTTGAACTCTCAAAGCACAGGTAAACATTCTATGACCTTCCCTAAACACCACCACAAAGTGGGGACCCAGTCTTCAAACATTTGAAACCTGTGAATTACATTCTTATTTAAACCACAAGCAATATTTTCTCAAATATGGTTTGAGATTTTTTGCCAAAATTTAGACTATTCCACATGCATTGACTTGTATCTATTTCTTCAAGTGTGTTTAATTGAATAGCATTTGTTTCTCTGCCAGCAGCATGCCATTTTTATTACTATGGTTCTGTGATATAAATTGAAATAAGGAATGGTGATACCTCCAGGGTCAGTGTATTGTTCAGAGTTATTTAACAAATCTGAGGTCATTGTGCCTTTTAAATAATAAAAAAAAAATATTAAGTAAGCATTCTTGTAATTAGTATCTCTGCATTATTGTCACAGTATTCAGAGTAAATTTCTACAGCTGGAAATATAATTAAACAGGTCTGGTGAGATAACCTAGTAAGTCAATACAATGCTTACATGTGATCAGGAGGACTGTGGGACTGAAACTTTGTGTGTGGCTTGAAGCGAGAAACTGTAAGACCTGTCCCGGAAGATCTCCAGTTATCTGATATCTCTGTGGGCTTCCAGAGTTATCTGTAGTCAGAAGATTCGGGATATTACAATGATTCTTGCTTTGCCCTATCTCTACAAAGTTCCAGGTCCGTTCCCTTGAGCCATTGAGCAGAATGTCAACACCTCTAGTTACCTGTCGCACAAACCGGAGTTCTGCAGCCCCCGGATTAGAACTAAATTGGCTCACCCCTCCCTTCCGTCTGCTCCCCACTTCCTTGCCCAAAGCACAGTAGTCTTGAATATATAGACCTCACTGATAGTAAATAAACGGAGTTCCTATCCTCCCCAGCTTTCCGTGCGCGGGCGTGTGTGTGTGTGTGTGTGTGTGTGTGTGTGTGTGTGTGTGTGTGTGTGTGTGTTCATTCCTAGGGTAATCTCCAGCGGTAGGTATTCCCTCCCCACTTCTTGTGGGAGCAGAGGCCAGAGACTGCCAGCCTGCAGGCAGGAGGCAAGTCCTAGAGCTGATCCAAGAAGGGAAGGACAGCGTGCGGAAGGCAGTCACACGTGAATCAAAGACACCACACCCAACAGAGGACCTGGGTTCAATCCTCAGAACTCATGTAAAAACATACAAGCATGATGGTTCACACTTATAATCCTAAGGCTTAGTGACAGACAGAAGCAGTTCCCTGAGGCTGCTGGCCAGTCAATCTAACCCACTTAACAAGTCTCAGGCCAGTGAGAACTGTCACAATGCAAAACCAAACCAACAGATGAATGAATGGCACCCATGGTTCACCTCTGGCCTAGACATGCTTACACACTCATATACATTCCTCCTCACAGTAACATGCATACTATGTACCACACACAAATACACATATACACATTCAAAAGAAACATAATTCACTAAATAATACATATTTTATTTGGTCTTTTATCAAAACTTAATAAAATTCTAGTAACTTAAAATTAATTAATTTTCTAAATTGTTCATCTTTCATCAAAATAATCTCAAAGTAGTATTTCAGAAGATATTTTTGAAGTTATTCATGAAACTTAATATGAACCAATTAAAATTTTGTACATTCTTAATAATCAACTGGTACAAAAAAAGCTTTGAAATTTTTTTTTTATATTTTAAAAAAGTAATTAGTACAAATGATGAAATCCAAATCCTATTTAAAAAAGATAATCTTTTCTCAAATTATGGACATACTGTAGGATATTACACATTTAGTTAATGGTGAAATAATGTTCAGCACATACTGGAGAGTTTATTATGCCCTTTGATATTGTTCAACACAGCTAATCTCATAAATAGCTACCATCTCCTTCAATATTATACATGAGAAATTTCTGATTTGAGGAATTATTTAAGTAGTTCTGATTTTCGCAGCTTTACGATGGAAGAATAACATCCAAGTTTAATCTATTTGAAATTGATTTGCCTGAGGACTTCTCAGTTGCTTAAAGGCCAATCAGACAATATTTTACAAGTTACTGTGTGTATTAGCTTCAATGTTATAAAAATAATTAAGAAGAAAAATATTTTTACAATTGTGCACCGACATGTAAATTCAGTTAGTAAACCTTACACACTAAAGTCACTACTTGGTGATGAAATAATATTTCAAGTTATATAGAAATGGATAGTGACCACAAATAAATAATAAAATTATACTTTCAAATATGTAGAACTTCTCCAATAAGCAAATATGGACTTGGCATTTTTCACAGTGACTAGAACCAAATAAATCACCCTAGCAAATTTTATTGATCTGGTCCTCCACAAGTTTTCATGGTTTCCATTTCATCCCTTTATAAAATAGTCATTTTATACTTATAAAATATATTTTCTAGTATAAATTTTTATTTTCTTTTGATTGACAAATCCAAGTTATACAAAAGCAGAACCGTGTGGTACTGAATCAAAAGTATAGCATGAAAAAATACATGTATATAGCAGATGCATGTGCTATCAACAAACCAACTGTATAAGACTGTCCAAAACATCAGATACTGAAAGGAAGTATAGTAATGTAAGGCCATGCTTTCTTCCTGTTCATATGAAGAGTCCATATTTTACAGATTTTTTGAAATAATCAATTTTCAGTTTACTTAGAAAAAAGAGAAAAGCCTAACTTGATAAAATGGAGCTCAAGTGATAGCTCAATGATGCAGAGCACTGGCTGCTCTTACAGAGAACCCAGGTTCAATTAGCAGAACCCACATGGTGGCTAACAGCTATCTATAACTCCAATTCCAGGGGAATTCAATCCCTTCTTGTGAAAAAAACCACAGGCATTGCATGATACGGGTGCACTTACACATATGCAGGCAATACATTCATAAACATCAAATAAAATAAGTAAAATATTTAAAAAACTAACAAAATTAATTGTATGCCTATTTCTTCTAGTTATAAGTGTGTATAATTAGGCAAGAACAAATGATTCTTGAGTTATGATTGTTCTGCATTATCTAATTCTATATGGTCCTAGATTCAAAATTGTTATGAATAAATTATTCAATTTTTCTTTGTTCCTTCTAATTTTCACCTTTTTTTTTTCCACAGAGTTCTTACATGTTGAGACAAGAATGAGCCTCTCCCCATAACTTAGAGTAATGGATTTAGGAGAGTTTGTGTTCTTTGAAATGTGTCAGTTAAAAATCATTACAAAGGGTGTTTTGAATCCTGTGCAGCTTGCAGTTCTTCTGTGTTACAGATAACACCTTAGTTCATCACGTTATGTAACCAAAACATGGTACTTTAAGTCTTATGTAACATTTTCAGTATGATTACCATAGTTATAAGATAGAACTGAAGCCAGATTTTACTGTCATTATGCAATCATTAAAACAAACAGTTTTTAAACAGTCTCAAAGATTACCCAACACTATAATCACATTTATTTTGGATGCACTGGTATAATCTTTACCTTAGTTGCTCACTTTGATTTTATATCAAATTTTTGAATTAAAAGAGAAGATATTTACAAAATGCATATCTGTACCAGACTAGAATTACTGAGCATGATAACTCATAATATTTTTTAAATGCGTGGCTATACTAGACATTTCTGGCAACTTTCATCATGTGCAGTTGACTTTTTTTTTTCTGGCCTTTTTGAGACAGGGTCTCCCTGTAGCTCTGGCATTCCTGGAACTCACTCTATAGACCAGGCTGGCCTTGAACTTACAGAGATCCACCTGCCTCTGCCTCCCAGGTGCTAGGATTAAAGGCGTGCGCCATCATGCCCAGCGCAGTTGACTGTTTTTATGTCAGTACTAAAACCTATACTATTCTATTTCCATTTTCCTATTTCTAAGAAGAGATAGCCAGTTCTTAATAAATCAAAATAAAGCTGGGTATGGTGGGACATGCCTTTAATCTTAGCACTCAGGAAAGAGATACAGGTGATTTCTGTGAGATGAAGGCCAGCATGGTCTACATTGTGAGTTAATGGTCAGTGGGGGATATAGGGAGACCATGTTCAAAAAAAAAAAAAAAACTTGCATAAATTCATAGGCATCCAAGCACAATTCATTCTTCCTTTGAAGCCTTTTGCAAACTACTGTTTGTTTATTTTAAGTTAAAAAGAGACAAAGAAGTGTTTGAAGGTTCCTCTTTGGCAAGCCCAAACAACCATCAATCTTGCCCTTGTGCTCCACACTGGGATCTTTCCTTCTCATTGTCGCCCAAATGAGGTCCATTATCAAAAAAAAAAAAATCTCCAATTCAGGTGATATGTGTATGTATGTTTATATGTATGTATGTATGTATGTATGTATTTATGTATGGATAGATGGAGAAGCAATACAAGTTGGAGAGAACAACAACAAAAGAACTGAAAAAAAAAAAACCCTCTGGAAAGACTCAGAAAAAGATGCAAGACATGTATAGCAGAATGCAGAGTGCAGAAACTCAGGTGGGGTGGGAGGCATTGAAAGGGAAATGACTCCTTGGGGCTGGAGAGATGGCCTAGTGGTTAAGAGTGCCGACCGCTCTTGCAGAGGACCCTGGTTCGATCCCCAGCACCCATATGGCGGCTGAGAACCGTCTGAAGCTCCAATTCCAGGAGAACTCCAGTTCCAGGGGAATCCGAGACCCTCTTCTGACCTCCACGGCGTTGCACGACACGGGTGCACAGACTTGCATGCAGACAGTACATTCATACACATACAGAAATAAATAAAATTAATAATTTTTTTTTAAAAAGAAAAGGAAATGACTCTAAATCCCATTGAGAAATGATGTATGATGTATGGGAAAAGTTTAATAACAATTAAAAAAGAGTCAAAGAAAAAAGACAAGTACTTATCTTTATAGGCATGCACTGACTGAGGAGTCTCCAGTTCTTAAGCCATTCCTGATGTATAGGCTCACAGTCATAACCTTTTATGCATAGTGGAAAGAGATGCTGAGAACAATTTGGTAGTAAAAATTTTGTTGATGATGTAATTTGAATATAAAGCATTAAGCATACAGTACAGCAAAATAATTGTTGGAGGAATTCTTGAGGCCCTTATGCCATAACTTGGATCCATTGTAAATGTGAGCAGGTGTGTGAACTATCACACAACACTATAGTATTCCATTAACCAAACTTCCAGCCTTCACATTAAGTGGAATAAAGATCCTAAGTAGCCTTGCATTAGCTCCTGTCATAAGTTATTTCAAAATTCAGAATAACTTTCCTTTATTGATCTTTACACACATAATAATGAAATTATGTATAAAATTAACAGACCAGTAATTCTTTCCTATCTTGATCTGAGAAACAAAACCTCAAGTAATGTGAGCTTAAACTACTATTCCTTATTGTGTTTTAATAATATAAATTTTAGTTTCTTTCATTTAACGTGGGAAACTATGTATTCACTTTTTACTGTATTTTTATTATCACAAGATAAAATGTAAAACCTAAGAATTTGATTTGAAAAACATATCCGAAATTATGTTTCTCTCAAACTTCTGAGTTTATATTTAATCTCTGCACAGGTTGTGTGAAACATTTTACTGTGTTATAAATCCATTGGTCTTTGTGAAATCCAGAAAGCTAGAAGATAATGTATATTTGTTTATGTTTTGAATTTTCTTGTAAGACTTTATGCAAAATTTAAATCTCTTGATAGAGTAGAATGATTGTTTTCCTTTATCAAAAAATGTTACCTCACTATTCTGTGGAAAATTTGGTAGTGTTGTATGCATAAATTTTGAACACTTTTAACATCTTCATTGTTTTTTAAAATTATTCCATACATTTCAGAAAACATAAATGCAAATACATTTGCTTTATACAATTTATTTTATATTAGTCAAGAATCTAATTTTAAATGTATATGGTTCCACAAATTTGAGAGATTTAGAATAAATAAAAGCAAAACCACACTTGAAGTGTGCAATTACTCTTAGCATTGCTAAATTAATATCTCATTCCTTTGGCCTATATCCAATGAATCCAATTTCTTTGAAATTCCTTTCTGAATCCTAGTTTTAAAATGTCTTGAAGCTACAATGATTTTAGTAATATCATGGACTGCCCCTAGTTTACTTATATGAAATTATAAAGAGCATTTGTTTAACTGACAGTACTTTTTATAAAATCCCTACATTTCTGGTTAATCATCAACTCTCCAACAAAAATAATATCCAGATGCTGCCAAATATTGCAAAGATAATTCTGCATCAAGGAGGAAATCAAACAAGGGAAAGAGGATATACCCCTTTCTGTGGGGTAAACCACATAGTGCTGGCATTCTGTGTAATTGTATGTTACCATTTCCATATCATGAAATATCATACATCAATGTTACAAGCTGAAATATACAGAGCAATGGTAGTGAATTCATTTGATAGAATATTCAGTAGTTGAATACTTTGGGAATTCATTTTGTTGGATTAAAGCAAGATATTTTCTTTGCCTTGGATCCCGTTTCAGTTTATTTTAATAGATTTATTATCCACGATATTCACTGAAATATAAGAGTCTCAAACTTTCTAAAGACTGTAAGAGTTTTAAAGGTAACACTGAGAAAATATTTCTTCTATATCCAAAATTAGTAAATAATTCTGTTTATCATAGAGGAAGTTGAGTGATAGATACTTAGGCTACCATCTGTCTTACAAATCCCAAAAAGCCCCATCACATTTTATACAGCCAACACAAAAACAGACTTTAATGCATCTAACTAAATTCTGCTCACAAAATATGAGACCCTTACATAAGCAATGGAAACTAATGTATTAAATACACCTAAATGGATCTTAAGAGTTTTAGTTTGTTACTTGTAGATCATTTTCTTAGAAGCAGTATCAGTCATCTGAAATAATTCCCAGAGACAATAGGAAATAAATACATGGAAATTTTTTCTACTCTTCAAAAATCACTTTAAACATTTTTAAATTATTTACTGCCAAACTTAGTATAATTACTCTGAAAAATAGATGTATATATCATCTAAATATGCTTAGTACTGTGAGATAGTTTTCATAATGGTATTGCATTTCTAATAAGTAAGAAAGGCATGGAATAAAAATTACAGATAGAATCATCAAGTTACATGTTCATGAACAGTGCTGTTCCACAAAAGGAATGAGCATCCCACCATGTTGATTACATCTCAGTACAAATAACTCATTGCAAAATGCTACACACTTGCTAGAACTGCTTTCATAGCCCCCGGAAATAGCGTGCTTAATAACTAGACTCATTAATGTTAACGTTAAATCAGTGAGATTAAATATTTCTATAAATCATTTCATTAATAAAACAGAGGGCCCATTAAAGAACTACTGAACCATTAAGTCATAATATTTCAGAATCAGAATTTTATAAACATTTCAATTAGCACAGGTTGACAACTTCCACAAAAGACACTACATACCATTACTTAGTGGCAGAAAACCACTAAGGAGCCAAATGAATAAAATCAGGAGGAATGCAATTTACAATATTTCAATGCAGAGCAACGTTACATATAAATGTAATGAATATCATGTGTATATGCTTTGCATTTTATGCGTGTTTATGTGTGTGCCTGGATCTATAAGAGCCACCTTCTGGCTCTTATAGATTTGTTGATTCATCTGAAAGATTACTAGAGTGCTATTGTACTTACTAGTTCACTCTGTAATTTCAGTATGATTCAGATTGATCATGGGCAATTTGAGTCAGCGACATAAAAGGAAGGAATACTTAAACCTAAAAGTAATATAATAGCTTAGAATAGCCCTCAGCAAGGATGTTCAGCATATTTATGAGATGAAAGATAAGAGACAGAATGTTCTGCAAAGACACAAAACAGAGTCATCACAGCATGACGTGTGAAAACACAGAGTGTTTGTGCACCTCTCATATAAGAAAACGTTGCTTTTTACCTGGCTTTTTGTTTCCACTTTAATTGCTATCCAAGTTCATGAAAATTTCTGTGTAAACAAATTATATATATATGTGTGTGTGTGTGTGTGTGTGTGTGTGTGTGTGTGTATTTTTAAAATGGATCCAACTGCACATTTTGATGAAAAGGGAAACTAATCAGTGGGTAGAGTTAATTTTACCCTTAAGCCACAGTCTCTGCTCCAGTTCTGAAAGCTTGTAATTTGGGACTGACTATTAGCTTGGGGGACGTGGGGAGCCAAAGTATAAGAAAAACAGGCGATCTCCTGGCAGTGAAGTGAAGCAAAAAGAGCACAGGATTCGGAGAAGCTGGGTAAATATCTAAATTAAAATCCCTTGTTTATGATAATGCTTTCTGTTTTGGGAAAACAATTCCAGGCAGCTTTCATTCTGCATCTCAGGAAGAGAAATCCAGGTGAATTTTTGCCAGACCTGTACTTGTACTGGCATTTTGGAAATTTAGCTCTTTGAAGCTTTTGCCTTCAAAAGTGTTTGGTGATCCATTTGTCAATTAATGCAGCATTATTTCCAGGCAGAGACATGAAAATTAAGAGAGAAAGAAAAAAATAGACTATTTCAAAACTACCTCTTTAAACAAATATAATATCTAAACCCCAAACTGCCTTTGATACTAATCCCACAGAGGGGTACAGATATACACTCTTTTTTTTTCCCCTCATCTGTGGTGGATGGAGACTACTTTGACTAATGGCATGTTGATAAGGAAGTCTGATGCCATATCTGGCTTAGGAGTTAATAAGACTGGCAGGTGTTTACCTTCAAGTCCTGGGAACCTGACTGACTCTCCAATAGGAAGGCCAAGCAGCATGAGGTTGCCATGTTCCAAGACTGATTCACAAGAATGGCCTTCAGGATTCACCAGGTGGGAAATAAAAGGGAAAGGCCAAAGACCGGTGATAAGCCAAATGTGGAGGCATATCTTATGATTCCTAGAAGCTCCGCTTATTCTCTTTATAAGCACCCAGTCAGCACTCTCCCAAATTTGACCCATAAGTCAGGAGCATACAAAAATGATTGCTTTTAAAACCCAAAGTAGTATGAAGGGGAAAAATTCCCAGAAATGTGCGCATGTTGGACTGAATTTCCAGCAAGGTTGATCAACTGGTTAACACTTCAATGACTACCAGGAGTTTGGAATGTTGTAAATCCAGAGATTTTTTAGCCATCAACAGCTGCTATTTTCCCATCTGTTTCCGACTTAACATTCTTGTGACTTGTGACTTACAAAATTTAATATATTAATTTAACAAAAGAATAGTCTTCACCAATAAAAAGGCTAAGAATGCCATCAGATGGCAGCTGAGGCACAGAGCTGAGATTTCTCTGTTGCTCTGTCTGTCAACTTACTGTTTCCTCCAATGTCTTTGAAAAGCATCTTGATTTATGACTTTTCTTTGTTCTGTTAACATAAAACTTAATGTAACTATTACCACAGTGGAATATGGCATTTGAGGTAACCTGAATCTGGGTTCTCAGGACCATGGTCACTCATATTTGGTTCCAAAATAAAGTATCTCCTATTCCCCTTGAGATGAGAGTTATACATTTGCATCAACATTAAGGTATTGTACAGGAATAGGTAACCTAGTGACATCAGTTTATAAATCCTCACATTTTCAAACCCCAAAACTTATTTAAAAACTAATATTGTCAATGTTATTTTCCTTTCCTCCTGACAGAATATATATATATATATATATATATATATATATATATATATATATAATTTTTTTAATAAGAATTGCTCACTGTCATAAGGCATGGGAAATAAATCAAATAGTTAAACTTCAAATAAATTAATGACTCAATACTGACATTTATGCTAATTTATATTGCTGGGAAATGAATTTTTTCAGCCAGGAAAAAAATTATCAAGACTTTAAAAATAAACAAAGAATAAGCAAGAGGTCTTAGAGTATAAAGGCAATTACTATCAAACTATGCAAGGTGACAACCTGAATTCCTCCAAGGAACCCATGTAAAAGTAAAAGGAGAGAAACAATTCCAGAAAGTTGTCTTCTGACCTCCAAACTCATCATGGCACTCCCACCCACATGCAGATATCATAAACACACAAAGTAATAAGTTTGAATTAAAAAAAACCCTAAAACTATTTTCATTATTTTCATAATAGAAGTATTTTCATAAAATGTCCTTCCTCTTTAGCTTATTTTTATCTGATGTGTTATAAATGATAATCATTAATATAATGTGATATCTAAAATAAATGCCTTTAGACTTATTGTTATATTTCAATACACATGTGTATACTTTTAATAACTTTGTAAAACAAGAAACAGTACTCATTTTATTAATTAGGAATATTTGTGCTTAATAAAGTATGTAAATTCTGTATTACATATGACTCTTCAGTGATTAACCCTTATTTTGCTACTAAACTGACTATACACAAAAAATTTGTGCAGTAGATCAAAAATATTTTATGTTAGTTTCCATTGGAATATACACTGGAGAAAAATATGAGGTCTTTCTAGTTGTTGAATGGTAAAACAAAAAATATATTATCAAGTTAGAAGAACATTGTAAGCTTGTAAACCCACCTAAGTCAGGGATTTTCCAGGAAGCCAATTGACATAGAAGTTCCCAGAAAGGTGCTCCAATATCCTGCAATCAGGCTGCTCCTGATACCAATCACAAGCCACAGTTTATCTTGAGATGTTTCTACTGATAGCAGCCAGAGATCCATCTATGCTCTACTCACTCCCACCTCCTTGTAAACTCACTTCCTTGTGTGCCTGGGTATAAAACTGCCATTCTGGGGACATTCTAAGGCTGGTCATCCTAACCCCGACAGGCAGGCCAGCTACCATGCCTGAAATAAACCCGACTTTCTTTTCATCAGAGTCCTGATATTTTCTCCTCTCTGTGCCAAGTCTCCCCTCAAAATGAACTTAACGAACGTTATAAACACAGTTAAATAAATGCAATTCCCAATCATGAAGATAAAATATTACCACGTTTTAAATAATTTTTTAAGTTAGGATGTAAAGTGATGTCTTTTATTACAGCATTTTCATGTGTTGGGATATTTTGTTCTTATTCATTCCCTTTCTCCACTGATCTCCCTCTCTTGCTTTTATTCTTCCTTCCAGCATATAATTTTCCCTTCTGTTCTCATATCACATGTGCAACACTAACCAGGTAGAGGAAAAAGTATGCAGTTATTTTTCTTAAATTTGTACATGTAATGGATGAATTAATCTACTTAATAACCACTTACTAATTATTACCTAAAATGCTACAGAATTTTAAAATACATACTTCATCAGTAAGCTTTAACTGTATAATGTAATGTATAAATTTGCAATTACACTAGAAGATGTTAGCAAAATATTTCATACAAAATATTTTGTATAAAATCTATAATTTTGTTAATGCTTAACAATCTCAATTACTTCATTAAAAATGAAGGTTCTGATCAGGATGAGAGTGCATTATTTTAATATTTAACTTACAAATATCACTTATGCTGGGATGTATTTGAAATAAACTTCCTCATCTAAAAGATTGCACTAATTCTTAACCTTTGGCTCTTAAAGAATTAAAATAAACTCAGCTTTTTCAACTACAAAATAATTTAATAGTCTTTCATAAATTTATTTTGTGATAAAAAAGCTTAGGACTTTCACTTTCAAAGTACTTGAGAAAGAAACAAACTTCTGTAAATGCTCCTTGTCATTATCTCTGCTATTGTTTGTATAGGTATGTCACCAGCCAGGGTTATCCTTATTCATCAGAACAGATATCACTTGTTTCAGAAGCCTACATTCAGGGTATTCACAAATCCCTGTTCTAATTTACATCTCTTGCCTAACATTTTTTCCATAATAGTAACAAGATTTTGAAGGGACATTTTCTGATATCTAAGGATTTCAACTGTAGTTCTCTAAAATGAAAACAGCAGGTACTAAGTATATCCTCATATTCAAAAAGAAAGGAAGAAAGACAGTCCCTGCAGGGTTTGGAAAGAGGTGACCAAATCATTGTATAAACATCAGCAAAAGAGGAATCATGAATAATTTCAGGACATTCAAGGACAGGAAGTCCTGAAAAGGGTTTTCTCCTTTCATTCTTCTGAGATTAGGAGAAAAGAGACTTTCAAAAGCAGTGTCAGAAAGGATAGGTAGAGCCAAGTACATGCTGGGAGGAGACTTGGGAAAGGGGAAACCTGGGAAGTATTTGCAGAGTTTATTGAAGTTATCTGATAGATGGGGAAGCTGACATCATTTATCTAATCTTTTTTTTTTTTAGAACAAACCTTTTTATTTTATTTTTTTATTTTTTATGTGTATGAGTGTACTGTCTGCATGCAAGTAGGAGCACCCATGTCGTGCAATGCTGCAGAGGTCATAAGAGGGGCATCGGATTCTCCTGGAACTGGAGTTAAGACGGTCCTCAGCAGCCTTGTGGGTGCTGGGAATCAAACCAGGGTCCTCTGCAAAAGCAGTCAGTGCTCTTAACCACTGAGCCATCTATCCAGCCCCCATTTATTTAATCTTAGAGATACAATTGTGTTAATTTCAGTTTCTACTGGCACAGAAATAAATACAATAGATGCAAAAAAGATTTTTTTAGGCTGACAAAACAGTCTGTGGAATGAAAACTTGATCTTTCCTCCTGAGATAACTTGGCCAGGTACTGAATAGCTACGGATTTTGCCAGGATTCAAACTGGTATGCTAAAAGAACATGCCTGAGGACTTCAATCATTAGCTGAGCGGCAGATGCCAACACTCATGGCCTGAGCACTTCTAAATTGCTCAGATGTGTAGTCCAAGGTACGGTCTATTAGAATATGCTCAGAGTCCAAGGAATTTCCTTTAAGGAAATTAGGCAAACTAAGTAAGGAGCTAAAGTTCATTATTTGTTCTTGACTAAGATAGGCTTATGAAATAGAATGATGAGTTTTATTTATTTATCCATTCATTCATGTTAATTCTAGTTTGTTTTTTAATTGTAATCAATTGATATAAAATACACATTTATGAGATAGGAAGACATGGCCCAATATATGTTTATATTGTATGTTGTTCAAATCAAGGTAAAATATCACTTCAAGGAATTGTTTGTGGTAAAATTTCTCAAAAAAATCCTTGAGCACTTTTATTTTTCAAGTTGAAAAGCATACTACTGTCTTTTTACATACATGTGCTCTAGAATAAACAAAGAGAAATCAAGCTGTGGCTGACTTGCGAGTCACCTATTTATTGGCAACCATTTATAATGGTGGAAAGTGGCATGCATGCTACTAGAAAGAAAAATAATCATCAACATTACATAGCTGGGAATCTTGTGAGCTACAATTACAACTGGCCTGAAGAAATATACTCACATGTGTATGGGAGTAACCAACCACTCTATAATTGGATTTAATGTTCACTACACAGGATGTTATCCATATGTGACATGATATCAGGCTAAGGAACTTGAGACTAGACAGGTCATAGGACACAGTGGGGAGCCTCGTACTAATATTCTACTAAATAGATATTATACTGAATGAACTAAATCATAATAAATTACTCATATACCCATAGATGAATGCATACTCAACTCTCACCAGAGAAGTATCATTATGCAATAGATAATGACTAACACAGAACCCCACAACTGGCAAATCTGCAGAGAGCAAGTGTTTTCAGAGTATTTATCCCTGAGTAAGAAGTCTTTATTAAATATCTACTTCCCAAGGCTTAGAGATCCTTATGGAAGAGGGAAGCAGAAAGACTGTAAAACCCACAAGTGGTGGATAAGTACAAGGAAACAGTTTTGAGAACACCTGGTAATTTGCTAATATGAACTCACAGCCATGGTGAGTGACAGCCCTCACAAGTCCCATGCAAGCTCAAAACAGACACGAATCCCAGAATAGACATAGGGAAGTGGATAAGAAAACCCAAGACAACCTAAAGAACTTTTAGCAATTGATGGTTGCTGGGAAGTAGTTTGACCAGGTTCCAGTGAATGGACCCACACTGAAGGAAGTATCAGGGCACAATTCATAAGTGACATATACACACACACACACACACACACACACACATGCAATGGGAGAGGATAGATAGATGATAGATAGATGGATAGATAGATAGATAGATAGATAGATAGATAGATAGATGATAGATAGATAGAATTGAAAGTGTAAGAATGTACTGACTTCACTTGTTTATTTTTTATTGAATTTTTATAATTTTCATACAATATAGTTTAATGGTATATTGTATACCTCAATCCAATCTAACTTTTGGCAATTGATGGCTGCTTGGAGAGGGAAAAAGTGTCTTTCAGTTATCCAACTCTTGGTGGGTCCAGTGGATTGACACACACAGAAGGAAATTGAGGGACAAAAACTGTACCTTATAGGCCATATTACATATTCTTATGTTTTTTAACTAAAAAATGTGCATCATTTTTAATGGAGTAGTGCATAGTTCAGTATATATTATATGTACATACTGAATGTCCCCCTAGGCTCCAACTATTTGTGCATTTTTTTCTCCAGTTGGTGGTGCTGTTTTTGTGGATCTTAAAGGTGTGTCCTTGCTGGAAGAAACATTTCACTGGGGGTAGGATTAGAGAGTTCTTAAACCTTCCCAGATCTCCAGTTAGTGTCTGCTTCCTGTGCTTGCTTGGAGACGTGAGCCTCTGCTGTCTGCCCCTGCTCTGGCCAGGTCCTGCCACCTTGCCTCCCACCATTATAGACTCTAATTCTCCTGGAACCATAAGCTCAAATAAATTCTTCTTTCATAAGTTCCCTGGGTCAAAGTGTTTTATGACAGTAACTGATATGGTCAGGTTATTCACATCTTTCATTCTTTCTTTTTTTTTTTTTTTTTTTTTTTTTTTGTCTTTTTAAGACAGGGTCTCCCTGTAGCCCCAGCTGTCCTGGAACTCACTCTGTAGATCAGGCTGGACTTGAACTCACAAGGATCTGCCTGCCTCTGCTTCCCAAGTGCTAGGATTAAAGGCATATGCCACCACCCCCAGCTCACATCTTTCTTTAAACATTATAATTTCTTTGTGGTGGAAAATTGTGGAGTCTTTCCCAACTCTATGAAAAACACTACAAACTGCTCTTATTTACAATCGTCCTATCATGCAATAGAATATCAGGATTTCTTTCCCTTCTCTGTTGTATAGCTTTAATTCAGTATCCAATAATTGACCTGTCACTAATGATCCCTCTTTCCTAATCACTCTACTTCTGATAAACAGCATTTTATTTTCTATGAGACCTAATTTTCCTTAGTTCATACATGAGTGAAATGAGACGGCACTTACAGTTCTTTTTTAATATTTATTTATTTATTATGTGCATGAGTGTACTGTCTGCATGTAGGTTAGTGCACCCTTGTCATGCAATGCTGCTGAGGTCAGAAGAGGGTGTCAGATTCCCCTGGAACTGGAGTTAAAAATGGTTCTTAGCTGCCATGTGGGTGCAGGGAACCGACCTGTGTCCTCTGCAAGAGCAGTGGGTGCTCTTAACCTCTGAGCCATCTCTCCAACCCAGGCACTTACAGTTCTTAACTTTTTCCCTTATTATTGTTATATTTCTTTTTACCTGAAAGCAACTATGTTGTTATAATGTGAATCTCCCAATGGGCTCTAGAATCCACCCACCAATTATTTTCAGACTCTGTAATTACTGTATATGGGTGGACAGTATGTATCCATATTTTAGAGAAATATAAAATTAATGGAGGAAAATGTGAATTCCTAAGCATAAAAAAAAAAGACTGAGAGAAAGATGCAGCACATTTATGGCAGAATGCATGATCTGAGGTGGGGTGGGCTTCGGGGAAGGGAAAGAGGAAAATGCCTGAACTGAATTGAAAAATGATGTGTGAAGTACACAAATCATCAATCTAAAAAAAGAAAGAAAAAGTTGAAGTAAATATAATAAAAGAAAAAAAAGATTTCCATCTGAAGTTGTCCACCCAAATTCAGTGACAATATCCTGCTATGGATAAATAATATTAACTTATACATATTATATTAATTTCTTTTTTATTGATTAGTTGGACAATGAAGCAGTTTCCATTTAGTGATTATTTGTTGATTATGAATTGTGCTACAACAAACATGAAAATAGGTATCTACACATACTGACTTGAGTAACTTTAGATATAGATGAAATAGAAAATTTTGATCACCTTGTAGTGTTTTTATTTTTTGAGCAAACAAAAATGTTTTACATAGTATTGTACTAATTTACAGTTCTCACCAACATTGTGAAATAATTTGTAATTCTTCGTTTCCTCAGCAGTTTTAGTATTTTTTTCTTGTTATTTAATATTTGGTATATTTTAGTTGTAGAAATTGGCAAGTTGCATTATGTCATTTTTATATACATAAAAGGTTGTTTGATCATACTAATCTACTCTTTTAAACACACAAACCTCCCACACTAGTAAGCTTCCAATTCCCTAGTATTTGCTCTTTGGCTTCCTTTTCTTTTCGATAGCAATCATTATTTTATTAAAAAATAATTTTTAAAATTAGCTTACAAATTAATCGTTTTCATCATGACATTTTTCACAGACATTTTGTTCTGTATGGTGTTCTTCCCCTTCTCCTTCTCTCATCACCCTTTCTTTCTTTATTGGTTTAATACCAGTTGGTTTCCTTCCTTCTTCCACTAATCCCCCTCTGCTTCCTATGTTACATCTATACTGTTACCTTCTTACCTTATACATTTAATCCCTCTGAAGTCCTCTATTAGAGGTTTCTTTTTCGAACCTCTTTAATGGTCTCATTTCTAGTTTCATGATATATAAAATCCAAATAGAAATTAATATATATATAGTATATATATATTATATATATGCATGCTCTTATACACATATGTACATGCATTATATGCATACATATGATGGCTAGCATTCTTATTGGAACGATGTCATAACTAATTTTGAATTTCATTTCCCTGATGTTTATTGATAAATTTGTACACATTTCTTTGGAAAGTGTCTGTTTAAAATTTACTTCCTTAAAAATATGTATTTTGTTGTCTTATTTTTAGTATGCTTTTGAATAGTTATGTCTTCTATATTTTGAATAGTATCCCTTGTTAGATAATTGCTTTTAAATATGCCTCTAATTCTGTAGACTGTCCCCTTAGCCCATTGACTCTTTCCTCTGCTACACAAGCATTTCATCTTCTTCACTTTCTCATGTAAATTTTTATTTTTTTATTATTTTTTAAAGTTAAGTCACCTTTATTTTTTTTAATTTAATTTATTTATTTTCTATGTGTATGAATGTACTGTCTGCATGCAGGTTTGTGCACCCGTGTCCTGCAGTGCCACGGAGGTCAGGAGAGGGTGTCGAATTCCCCTGGAATTGGAGTTACAGACGGTTCTCAGCCGCCATGTGGGTGCTGGGGATCGAACCCAGGTCCTCTGCAAGAGCAGTCGGCGCTTTTAACCGCTAGGCTATCTCTCCAGCCCTGTAAATTTTTATTTTTATACATTTACCATACATGTTTTACTTTTAGACTATCATAGAATCCTCAGAACACTTCTCACTTTCCAGAACACAAGAAAAGAGGTTCTAAGTTTCTTCATGTAATAAAAGTAAATAAATGATCTGTGGATCTCACATCTACCTGGAAACAAATCATTTTTCTACAATAATAAAGAAACATAAAACATTTTTAAAGTGCAGCTTTATTCCTATTAACAATAAAACCAAAAATTAAAGATACCTGAAGACTTTACAGATAAAAAGTCAATAATGATTAAATATCCATAGCAACTGATCTGAGTAAAAACTGGCATATGTCATGTTCAAATACAGAATTTCAAAATTTTAGAGATTTCATTTCATCTCATACTAACCATGAAATTTTGAAGAATAAATAAATAAACTAACTTCCCAAATGTAGCTTATTTTCAAGGCTTTTTCAGCTACTGGAATCTGTTGGTTTAGTCGAGGCAGTGACACATTTGGAACTGACAAAGTATTGTCAAAGGGTATGGAAATTTTAAGGGATAAAATCATTTTTCCTAGGTATAGGAAACCAAGAGAGTAAAAGGGGCAACATTGTCCTGAATTTAAAGAATTCCTCTACCCCCAAGTGATTGTTCAATAATGAAAAATTTTTATTTTTTAAATATTTTTAACTTTTTTTTTTCTTTTTGATGTACTCTTTTTTAATATCCTTATTGAAGTTTTGTGCATTTCATACAAGATTCTACAGTGGAACCTCTACACATAAGGCTTATGGAATATAGTGGAACCAGGGATAGAGGGAATACTAATCTTCTCTAGGCACTCACCAGTGACGCTTCTTCGGGCAACAGGGGGATATGTATGTACATGAAAGGAGACAACTGCCAAAGTGTAGAAAATAAAAGATCCCAGAGTGCATGTCCATGGATAGGATTCCTATATTAAACTTCACTCACTGAGGGTCCATGCACAATTACAGAAGAAAGGATAGAAAAAATGTAAGAGTCTGGGGGGAGGTACATTACTGTAAGGAAAGGGTCATCCCAGCTTATAGCAATGAGGAGAACATTCACAAGACCCATGCAAACTCAATCAGACAAAATCCACCATGGGACTGGGGAAATGGATAGGAGTTCCAAACCTTAGCCAAGGAAGTATTGCAAGCTGATCACTACTGCATGAGGGAGATTTCCTCTTCTTTAACTGAGTGACACAAAAGTTGAACAGATTCCAGTGGATGAACTCACACTGAGGAGCATCTTTGTACAGAAATTTGACTCAATAGACTTAAAATACTTGACATAATGCATGAAATTGTGTGGGTGTGACATGGAGAGTGCAGAGAGGGGAGGGAGTTCTGAGTATGAATAAGATGTACAGTAGAAAATCCACAAAAAATCAATAAAAATATACATAAAAAAGAAATTTCCCAAGAGCAATTCAAAAGCCAATGGTAAAGCGACACTGAAGGTGATATTTTTGCTAAAAATTATAATTCAGAGCAAAAAAAAAGCAGAGTGTGGTGGCGCACACCTTTAATCCTAGCACTCAGGAGGCAGAGGCAGGCAGATCTTTTTGAGTTCAAGGCCAACCTGGTCTACAGAGTGAGTTCCAGGACAGCTGGGGCTACAGGGAAACCCTGTCTCAAAAAGACCAAAAAAATTATAATTTAGAATGTGAAAAAATGATCTTCCTTAAACAATGTTTAATTACATGATTTCTATGGGAAAATTTTTGAAAATGAAAAGAATGAATTATAAATGATTCAAAAAAGGAGTAGTGAGGTTTTAAAATTACAATCTTAAAAAAGAATGAAATATCAAAATTTAGAAGAAATTGGTTTGTTGAAATCAAAGGGGTACAACTTCCCAGTATGGAAGAAAAGAAAATTAACCCTTTGAAATTTAATTAACATATTCTAGTGAACAGGTGAAAAAACTACTTTCCAATGAAGTTGCTTTTTTAGGGGGAAATGTGTGGAAGGAAGCTTAGTGTTTCTGGCATCTAAACAGCAAATAAAAATGAGAATATGGCAACTTCCAGTTCCAAAATGCATCATTAAACTTTCAGAAGGAAGCTATTAAAACGCATGATGTTATTTAAGAGGAAGAGGCTAGTCAACTGCAAATGGGTCCTCCCATCTGGTTCCACACACCAGATCAGCTGCCTCCTGGCTTGAGCTCCTCCCAATCTGAGTACTTCTATGGGAATCAGTTTCTGTCCTTTCAGGTCCAACATTTCAGATGACCCACATCTCTCTTCAGGCTCAATTATGTTTTGTCAAGGTTTCAATATGCATTAAGATTATATCTCTGATGCCAGCAGGGCATAGAACCCAGCACAGAAAGCACAGGAGAAACCTCAGTGATAAAATATACATTATGTGCAACATACAGGAGATGAGGTACTATGACTAATTTATCTAAAGACCTTGTTGGTATCCTGTGGAAAACAGTTTTACTATGCAAAGAATGTAATTCTCATAGTTTTCTATTGATTAACTCATCCAACCCTTCCCCAAATACTTAGGAGCAAAGGATATTTTAGTTCTGTTTCTGGATGAAGAAGCTAGTAACCAAAGATGTGGGTAACATATCTAATTGCAGTAAAACTCATTGACAGGTACTAACGAAGTAAATTGGGTATCACCATTTTTACTTTTTTCCTAAAAAATCTTTCTACAGTGTCTAATTCTACTTAACCACCTCAATAGTCATGAAGTAATTTTGGCCATTAGGCTGACAATAAATTCATATGAGATAATTCAGTAAATCTGGAAAAAAATAGGAAATGTAAATATCCATGTTCTTAGTAAATGTTATATTTACTAAGTTACATTTTCAGTTATATTTTGTTCGATAATAAAGCATAAAACATAAAATCTACCCACTGTTCTTAAAAACATACATTTTCAAAAGACAATATCTATTTGAATTATTATGTGACAAAAATATTGAAAAAATTAGAAATCAAAAATTTCAGGAAAAGCAAGAATGGAACAACAAAAGTTGAGGAAGGATGAGAAAATAATTCAGAAGACACATTAAAGCTAACTATAAGCCAGGCATAGTGGCACAGGCCTTTAATCCCAGCACTTGGGAGGCAGAGGCAAGCAGATCTCTATGTGTGAGTTCAAGGCCAACCTGGTCTACAAAGCGAGTTCCAGGCCACCTGGGGCTATAGGGAGACCCTGTCTCAAAAAGACCCCCCCCAAAAAAAATCTAACTATGAAAGAATGGTCATTGGTCAATGACAGGTGTGCATATTAGATAATTTAAAATAGCAAAAATTAATCAATCCAAAATTTTCTGAGTTATCTTTATTTTTTATTAATTTTATTTATTTATGTATGTGTATGAATGTACTGTCTGCATGCAAATTTGTGCACCCCGTGTCATGCAATGCCGCGGAGGTCAGAAGAGGGTGTCGGATTCCCCTGGAACTAGAGGTCTCCTGGAATTGGAGTTTCAGACGGTTCTCAGCCGCCATGTGGGTGCTGGGGATCAAACCCGGATCCTCTGTAAGAGCAGTTGGCAATCTTAACCACTAGGCCATCTCTCCAGCCCCCTGAGTTATCTTTTATACAGATAGTAAATGATGCCAATACAAAATGTAAGTATGTTTTTTCTTAAAACATATTTTCTCATACTACAAATGCCACTATTGACTCAGGAGGAAAAAACTGCAAAATGAACCCATACTATAGACATTTTGTTATCCCTTCTCCAAAAATGTTGAAAATGATGAAATAAAACTATTTTAAATTGGGTTGGGAAGATAGTTTAGTTGCACAAGTATGAAGACCTGAGATAATTACCAGAACACATATAATCATATGGAGCAGGCAGCATGTGTTTGTAATCCCAGGGCAAGTGAGACAGCAATAGGTCATGTCCTTAGGTTCTTTGTCTTGCTGGACTATCCTACCTGATGAGTTCCAGGCCAAAGAGAGAGCCTGTCTCATAAAGCATGGCTGCTGAGGAATGTGGTCTGAGGTTGACTTTCAGCCTCCGCATGTGTGCCTACACAGATGCTCCCATACATCAAGACAACAAACTTGTAGCGATATCCCCAAAAAGAAGACTTGTAACACTTTTTTATTGAAGACTTGTAGAGTATGAATAGAAATTAGGAAAGAAATTATTCTAATTATTATCTTCACGTTCACAAATATATTCGATTGCCATAACAATATGACATAAATACCCCACCTCTCTTTTTCATGTATGAAGATACTGTAACTCAGAATCTTTGGAAACTCATCTGAAGTCCACAGAGTTTCAAGGAATTTGCTGGATTACCTCTTTGATACCCTACCTCTAATATGTCTGTAACACTTAGTACAGAAAATATTCAGATTCAACAGGAACAAAGTGATAATATTAGATGCAATAATAATGATCAGCCATAAAATGCACTGTCCCTGACCCCATTATTTTAGTACATTAACAACTAACAAGTCTATAAAACTTTATACTGTAATGATTTGGCTTATGTGCTATTAATTAAGAAAATTAGGTTGGTTTGAACATTTTTTCCAAATCAGAACATTCCATACTATTAAGAAAGGCATGAGGGGATCCAAGCACAACAAGAAGGAATGGGTTGATGACTGTTTTTATTCTTGTGATTCAAAGAGTGAGTTAACTTCTTTCCTGGTTTCAATTCAAGAGAATCATTTTCATGTTAATAAAAGCCACATGAAAAAGAGGTAACTACTAATTAGTAATAGAGGAGAACACTATTGTTTTCAGCTAACTCCATGGGGTAGTACTTTTCAGGTGGAATTTCTCGGGGATTTAAGAGGATGAAATCACAGGAGAGAATGATTGTAAACAGAAATAGAAGCAGACAGTGAACTCTTGAGAACATCTGAGGTATTGAAGTTATTGTTCTTGAAATGAATATGACTGAAAATGCTGCAATAAAAGAAGTGCTTTCATAAGCAACTTGAAAATCTGCAAGAAACTACCAGGCGGAAGTTGTTTTTTTGTTTTGTTTTGTTTTTTGGTCTTTTCGAGACAAGGTTTCCCTGTAGCCACAGCTGTCCAGGAACTCCCTCTATAGACCAGACTGGCCTTGAACTCGCGAAGATCCGCCTGCCTCTGCTTCCCAAGTGCTAGGATTAAAGGTGTGCACCACCACGCCTGGCTGGAAGTTGTGTTTTTAAGTATGTTTGCTTTTCAGCAACTTTCAGAAATAGATGCTTTCCTTTTTGGTTCAGTTTTGTCTCCCCTTAGACAGAAAATTTGTCTCCACCTAAAGAAGTGAGTTCTGATGGGGATTTGGGGCATGTGCGTATTGGGTTTGATTGGGAGCCATTTTATGAGTTGGACAAATGCTCACAAAACTAATTAAAAGAAAAAAAGAGAAAGAAAGCAGAGTAAGTGTTGGCCAGAGGAGAAACCCAGTAAACAGTACTCCTCCATGGTCTGTGCTTCAGTTGCTGGCTCGAAGTTCCTGCCATGTGTTCCTATTCTGGCTTATCTCAAGGGTGAACTGATGAGGATATGTAAGCCAATTAATCAGTTTCCTCCACAAGTTGGCTGTGATTAGAGTGTTGTAACAGAGTTACAAAAAGTGAATTAAATAATAGCCTATTAGGAAAACTGTCCCTGGAGAAAACACACATCCTTACTCAACCACTATTGCTTACCTGTACATTTTCATACACATGTAGGACACTATAACATTTTCCCCAACCACATTGGCATTCCAGTTGATGTTTTCACTCTGCAGGTCTTGTGCGGGCCACCATATTGTTCAAATTTCATGGATTTAGCTCCTCTGTCCTATCTAGAAAACACTGTAGTTTGGGTCCTCTGGCTCTGACAAATTTTCTGCCCCTCTGGTTCTAGATGTTTTGCCTGATGTTTATCAAAACAGAAAGAATTTGAAATGCACTGGATAACATTACTTTTAAAATTACTTTCTAATTTCCACCTTCTCCCACATTCTGATTGGAGCATCATTGATAATTTTTGAAATTCTATTTGGATTAGGGTGAAGGCCATATTCACAGATGAGAATCTATAAAGCTTGGATGAATTTCTTTCTCCAACAACACTACATTGCAAAACTCTTCTAACAGTGCTGGATTTCTTGTTTTGGAATTATACATGAAGGGTATATAAACTTCAGGGTTTTTTTTTTCCCTCTATGTATGTGTGACGGTGTGTGTACATATATGTGTGTGCATTAACATACATGCACATGCAAGTGGAGGTCAGATGTCAATATCTACTATATTTGTCAACTGTTCTCCACTTTTTTATGATAGTCTCTGAATATGATAATCATTAGAAAGCCCCAATGATTCCTGAAGTTCTTCCTCCCCACACTAAAATTGTAGGAACCTGGAAGGGATTGAACTACGGAGATGTAAGTGTAGTCATTCCCCCAGGCCTGCTGGGGAATTTTGAGGTCCAACCAAAGGAATGGGGGTGAGAGAAGCAGAGCCAAGACACAGACCCTGGGAGTCGGGTGAATGCAGACAGAGGGTGAGCTGTCTCAGACTCGTTTATTGGGGGCAGGGTTAGGGATTATGTAATGTTCGCATTCCCTCTCTCCTCTCGTCACCTTCTGATTGTCCCAGGTCTGCAACTCAGTTGCTTGTATGGTCTCACCTGCGTAGGGCAGGTTAGGTTGAGGGACAAGCTCTGTGCATGTGTAATT
The DNA here is from genome assembly GCA_009823505.1 of Rhizomys pruinosus. Classification (NCBI taxonomy): domain Eukaryota; kingdom Metazoa; phylum Chordata; class Mammalia; order Rodentia; family Spalacidae; genus Rhizomys; species Rhizomys pruinosus. The sequence goes on along the minus strand of VZQC01010467.1, from coordinate 5,600,090 downwards.
CTCAGCATACTGTCTACTACAAACAAGTTTTTTATGAAATGAGCCACCTCCACAGATCTTGATGTTCTGTAAACCAGTTATTTTGAGACTTTTTAGGCTAAAATAGAGTCCTAACCAATTCACTTGTACATTGTAACAATGTTCAGTCACTATCAGAAAATATTGATTGCCAAGCTTATATTTTTTTATTACTTATTCACTGAAAAATAATGGCAACATAGAAAACCAATGACAATCTAATGCTTAATTTTAAAGTGAAACTCTGAACTTCACCTTCTACTCAGGAAACCTTTATAATAATACAGGAATATTTTCATGGTTGTTAAGCCAAAAACTGGATAAAAAGAATAGAACTTCTCCAACCACAAATCACTACAAATAGGTATAATGTATAGCGATTATCAGTATGAACAGACACAAATATCTTCATCAGAATACTAGTAAATTGCAAGCTATGAAATTGGTCTAATTTTTAGTAGCAATTCATTAAATATATTTCTCTGCTGTGGGGCTCTCAGACGAGTTTAGCCATCTAGTAATTTTCCACTAGCAGATTCCCAGCACCGAAATTATCACGAGGAGGTTGCAGTCCATTGTGTAACTTCACAGGAGATGTTGCAAATGTTCACCTTAAGTAAAGATCTGTATCTGCACATTCTTTCCATATGTAAGCACTGAGGTGCCCTGTGTTTTAGCAATGCTTCCGCATTCCCTAACCTTTATATTCTACTTGTGTTCTATACAATAAATGAGATTTGATCAGAATCCTGTCTTGTCTTCATTTCTCACTACCCTTGCCCCTTCCCCTCTCTCCTCCTCTAGGACTCCATTGATAGATCCACGGGACGGGTCTCTCTGCATTAACAATATGAAGGGCAAAACATTATGGCCACCTCAATAGAAAGAGAAATGGCACTTGGTAAAACGAAACATACTTTCATAATAAAGAGTTACTACATATTAGATTTAAAGGGAGATCTTTCTCAGCCTTTGTTCAGTTTATAGTCTTTGTTGCTTTCATAAAACACTGACCTAAAACAACTTACGGAGGGAGTGGTCTGTTTCATCTTACAACTCCCAGTCACAATTCATCAAGAACTAAAACATAAACCTAGAGGAATGCTACTTACTGGTTACCTTCCCTGTATACAGCCCAGGTTCACCATCATAAAGATGGTACTCCCCACAGTGGACTGGACCCACCAATATAAATTAGCAGTTAAAAAGTGCTTCATAGACATGGCCAAGAGATATGGTCAAGGCCAATCTAATGGGGACAATTCATTCAATGACATTCTCTCTTTCAAGATGTATCAAGTCTGTACCAGTTTACAAAAACTAACCACTACATTCTTAAAAAGGTCATACATGGCAAGCTTACTGACCAAAGATGATATTTCATCATGAAAGGTTAACTAACAAGACAAGAATGCTCACTCTCCAACCTTCTGTTCTATGTAGTGCTGGAAGTCTCAGTCATGTTTCATAAGCAAGACAAAGAAATTAATGACATCCATATAGGAAAGTGAAAAATGTTAAGTCATTAAATTATATCTGAAGATGATGGAATTTTAAATTCACAACTTTATAAATGTTCTGGAAAAAAGATTTGTTAGAGCTGGAAAATAAATTTGGCAAAAGTGACAGAGTACAAAAATTCACCTTGAGGCTAGAGAGACGGTTCAAAAGTTAAGAGCATTGTCTACTCTTTTTTTATCTTTTTTTAAAAAAAAATTTTAAATAGTTTTCTATTTGTGAATCACAAATAGCAGGTGATTCACATCACATGAAATTAGGTCAAAATTACAATGAATCCAATGAATGAGTCTCTCCCCAAATAGGGACAGTAATTAGTATAATAGCAAACTATAAATAGAACAGTTTTTTATATAATCCATAGTTCCAAACACTTCGCATATATTAATTTATGAAGTCATCACAGCAATCATATGAGATAATGCTAGTAGCATTTTCATCTTAAAACTAAAACCTAGCTGGGCATGGCAAAGTATGTACTCTTAAGAGAACCCTGGTTCAATTTCCAGCACCCACATGGTGGCTAACAATGGTCCATAACTCCAAATCCAGAGGACCTAACACCATCTTTTAATTCCATGGGCGTCGCATGACAGTGGTGCACTAACACACATTCAGGCTGTACAATCATACACATAAAACAAAATAAAATAAGGTGTAAAATATTTTTTAATTTTAATTTTATTTATTTTGTATGTGTATGAAATGTACTGTCTGCATGTAGGTCAGTGCAACTATGTTGTGCAATGCCTCAGAGGTCAGAAGAGGGTGTCGGATTCCCCTGGAACTGGAGTCAAAGACGGTTCTCAGCCACCATGTAGGTGGTGGGGATCGAACCCAGGTCCTCTGCAAGAGCAGTCAGCACTCTTAACCACTAATCCATCTCTCCAGCCTGTAAAATATTTTTTTAAATCACTCAAAGCCGAAGTGTGCTAAATATTAACAGAAACATTATCTGAAAAAGAAAGTAAACAAATTTCTTTCATAAAATCATAAAAATATGAATAAATTTAAGCAGAGAAAGGTTAGCAAACCAAAAATTATAATATGGAATATAACCTATGCTTATAAGTAAAAGAAATAAGTGTTAAAATTGTTAAAATGACCGTTCTACCCAAAGCACTATGCCTATTCAATTCATTTTAAAACTCAATGTCATTATTTGCAAATCTAGAAATTAAATTATTAAATTCCTTATGGAAAACCAAATAACCCTGAAGGGGCAAAACAATCTTGATCTAGTAAGAGTGAAGTGGAAGGCATCATACTACCAGGTTTTTCAGAATACATTAAGTTAGTGAAAATTGTTTGGGTAAAATTATTGGCTGCATGCCTTTAATCCCAGGACTCCAGAGGCAGAGGCAGGCAGATCTCTGTGAGTTCAAGGCCATCCTGGTCTACAAGGACAGCTAGAGCTGCAGGGAGACCCTGTCTCAATAAAGACCAAAAGCATGGTTGGCTACATTAATCAAAATAATATTGGACAGGAATACACTATCTAGTAATAGTGTAGAGAGTTCTAAAATGAAACTAGACTCATAAATGAATTTTTCAAATGCGCCCTAACAAACTAAAAGAGAAAAGGGTGTCCCCTTCTATATTATTTCAAATACTTAATATCTATATGCTAAAGAAGGAAAAACATTTTATCACATGTCTTCTGTAAAACCTAGTCAAGTGCAGAAAGGGATGTGGAAAATAGCAAGAGAAAATAAGAAATGCATGGAGCTCAATCACAGGTATTTCTGCTTGTCAATGTCATGAATGATTTCCTTTTGAAAAACGGTCAGGAAATGAGCTGTGGAGGACCACATAAAATAGATAGAATAGTGAAATCAACAGTGTCAGTTCAACCAGATATACTGGTAACATCCACAATTCAAGCAACTAGTAATATCAAGATTCTACTTGTGACAAATGATATATGAAGCATTTATGCAAGTAAAAGAAATCAGAGTAAAGAGGCACTAGAAGATTTGTTGAAGAACAGAAATTTAATGAATGTTGAGTTTCCAATATGTTTGAAATATCCAAGTAAGTTTTGAAATAAGCATATGGATACATGAATCTAAAGTTTGAAAAAATTGCCCTGGGAATATTAAGTTATAATAATTTAAATGTATCCATTTTCTTTTTCCTAGCTTTTGATGGCATTGACCTCAATGAGGATTTCTTCAGGAGCTCAGACTTCCTTCCAGTCATTATGTAATTTTTGTTCACTGATCTACTCCTTAAACATCAGCCTGAATTAATATTCTACCTTCAGATGGAATGTACTGTCCCTTCAAATTCTGGATATGGGCACTATTATGATGACCTTGTTATTACATTTTTTTTTTACTTCACGAATTTTCATTATCATATATTTTTTAGAAGATATTTTTATTATAGCATTTTAGCACAAGGCTGGGCATAAATTGTTTTGTTTTTTTAATGTAACCTTTTTCTTTACTTGCGGTACGCCTTAATAGTACTATATTATTGGACAATACAGTTCTTATGAAGACGCAACCTTTGTAATCACACACTGTGATAGGTCTATCATGCTTCTATCCTCTCTTATGTTTGGTAAAGTTAAGTGTAATCTTTTATGATCTGGAACTTTTCACCTATCTTTAGCATAGTTTCAGCTCTGAAAGCCACTTTGTCATCTAATTATATCAGATAAATAGACATGGATATATCTTTTCCCTTCCATTGCCAACAGATATCGTGATAAAAAGTTAGATTTTCTTGGTGTCCCAAGTACTCCCATCTTCGCTCACTCTACAAAATTAATTCTTGAGGATAAAAAAAGTAATTTTTATTTGTATTTTTTCTTCTATATCTTCTAATATTTTGACGATGCGGGGTTATCTTCACAACTCAGTGTTTATATAGTCTAAGCTTCAGGCCTAGAGCATTGTATAGCGATTATCAGTGTCACTCTGCATGTAGACAGGAGCGACTTAGAGCCTATTAAGTACATCTCTACTAGAAGGATATATGCACTGGCCTCTCATAAGCCTCTGGCGCTGGGTTGTATAAGTTTATTATGTTATAACACTTATAACATTTATGTGAGTCCCAAAATCTTCAGCTCCTTTTACTCTTTTTCTATAGTGGCTAACTTCTCGAATCTCAATCTTATGTTTTTTTCTATATCATCACTGCAATCTATTGTTGGTGTGGTGACTGGGCTCTCTCAGAACGCTAGTTTATGGAGCCATCTACGCTAATAAATTTTCCACTGCAGATTCCAGCTATCATCTGTATTGATATATTTATAAAAGTTCTCCAGCATGACGCGCACGGAACTTTGGCGCTATGTTCGCTTATTTGTCGTTTACTGCTTCACTATTACCAGCCGTAGGATCTTTGTTCTCAGCTAAATTTGAGATCTATTCCCATCATATGGACTTCAAAGCTTCCTCAATTATTACAATGATCTGTATCTGCATCGAGACTTTCTCTTTTGGTCTCTCTAGGTTATCTCTGAAGCTGGACATACTTAGAGGTGTCCTCCTGTGGTCTTGTTCTTTTATTGAGTGTGCCATAGACGCTTATGGTTCTTACAGCCATTCTTTTGAGACATTTCTTTGGCTCCTGGAATTCGCTGTCCGTATGTTCCTCATTTGGGGTCAATTATTACCTTTGTGAAATTATCGAGATTTCTGAGTCGTCGATTGGGTTCAGTAAGGGGAGAGGAAATTATGCCACTTTAATTGTTATGATTTTGTTTGATATATCAGAATCTGTCGTTGTCTTCATTTCATCATTTTTACCGTTTCCTTTCCTTGGCCCTGAGCTCCTTGCCTGCATCTCTCTCATCCTACCTGCTTATATAGGCATATGGTTCTGCACATTTGATTTAGACTTTTCCGACGTTGCAACTCACGCACGCTGTCTCCTCCCTCTTGTTTCAATGCACTAAGGTAAGATGAGATGGGGTGACAAGAAACATTTAGTTTGTGCCAAAGCAGACGAGACTAAGTTCGAATTTAGAGAAAGAGAATGGCCACTTGGTAAAAAGTTTGGAACCATGAAAGAGTCTTTCTTTTTCTATACTAAAATAAACATAGGGTATTTGAAGGAGTAGTCATGCAACAGCTTTTACCTTGGTGACGACTAGGAATTTGTATGACAAGGCGCAAGATCTTAGTACGGATAGCCTTGGTTAAGGTCCTTTGTCTACATGGGGGTAGGTTTATAGTAACGCTTTAGTGGGTGTGTGCTGTTCATAAAACCCAGTACTGACCTATATAAACAAAACCTTCAAGCGTCGAAGGAGGGATGGGCTCATGGGTTTTACTTCATCTCGAAGAATCCAGCTCGCAACACTAGTACTGAGGAAGTTTGGAGACATTAGGATCCATAACGTAAGTGGCAACTCTAAGAAGACATCATAGAGTCATAAAACAGCTTAAACCTTTCTCCGTAGTTATACATATAGGGAGGAAAATAGACAAAAGTCAGGTGTGAGTGTGCGAGTGTAGCCCTTCAGCCTGTTCCGATAGCCGCGTTATCTTGGCTCCTCCTGTCCAGCATCATGGTTCTTACAGCCGGAGGTGAAGTAGAGAGTATAGAGTGAAGCGAATCTAGGCTTGACCCTTGCGACGCAAAAATGTGGAAATCTTCTGGTGATAAAATCGGGTTGCACCAATTATTATTCAAGTAAAAGAATTTTGAGACTGAGAAAATAAAGAAAGAGTGTACCTCCATAGAGAAAAGCACGACAAAAAACAAAAAAGATAGGTGGGAGTTGTAGTCGGTAAAGTGCCGAAGATGGTACGCTAAAGTGGCGGGGAGCATATTTCTCGCTATCCATACACCACACACAAAAGAGGTGACATTCTCTCTTTCAAGATGTATCAAGTCTGTACCAGTTTACAAAAACTAACCACTACATTCTTAAAAAGGTCATACATGGCAAGCTTACTGACCAAAGATGATGATTTTTCTATCATGAAGGTGTTTGTGTTGTTTTTGTTTATTTTTCTTTTATTTTTTTAAGCAGCAAATATTAATGGTACATATAAATGCTTAGACACATGACGCCAATCCACCCAAAACAATATTCTACACTGATAATAACTATTTTGTTTGTTTATCGCTACTGGAGTTAAGTTTGTTCTTTCGCCTTCCAAATAAGGTTCATCATGTATATCACTATGACAACTGCTAAGCACAAAGAAATTAATTGTAAAAATCATTCGGATTAATAAGGAAAAAGAGTGAAAGAGAAAGAAGAATATCAAATATGTCAATTACATACCTTTACAAATACTTGTAGGAATTCGAGATCTAAGTGTAATCCCTCCAAGTAAATCACAATAAACTTATACCCTAAAATGTTTCTGCGATGATACTTGAAGGACTATATGTTTTACGACAGTCGTGACAGGAAACCTATAAGATATTCATGAGGCAAAAGTGACAGAGTACAACGCAGAAAGAAATTCATCACACTACATTATATTTGGATTATGTGCTTGAGTATCTTGTAGACGCGTGCTTATTAAGTCCTTAAGTTAAAGAAGCAGATTCTTGTTCCGCTCACTCTGCGTTCTTGGTACTTTCATGTATACTCTATTTCACTTCAAAAAAAACAATTTTAAATAGTTTTTATTTTGTGCACTCTACTAAAAACTATGAAAGGCAACAGGTGATTTCACAATGACAGTGATACTACTCACGGTCAGGTCAGTAGAGAAAAGGACAATGGGAAGTGAACCAATATGGGTAGTATTGAAGCGATCATCAGTCCAAACACCGCGTGTCTCTGAAAATAAAGCTGGACATTCTCACCTCTAATCTACAGAGTATAGATAGTGAGGAAACCCACATCTCTCTGTGATGCAGCAAAACTTAGCCTACTATAAGAACAAGGAGTGCTTTCATACATAGCTCTAATAATGGTGCCATAGTGTGCAACAACACACCTCTTCCTACAGGATTATATCGCATTATTCCCAGATATTAAGGACGTCCATCACGAACGCAAGGAGCTCCGAAGGCCCAGCTCAGTCAGAAGGCAGACCAATAAATCGCAGCATAATGCTCCCCAGTAGCTTTTCATCTTAAAACTAAAACCTAGCTGGGCATGGCAAAGTATGTACTCTTAAGAGAACCCTGGTTATATTTCCAGCACCCACATGGTGCGCTAACACTGGTCATATCAATCACAGGGATAACACCTTATCTTTTTAATTTCCATTGGGCGTCGTCATGAACTAACGCTCCGCGTCCCCGCAAACCTAAGACAACACATCATGTGGTCAATGCTGAGTTTACAATCATGAGAGTCAGTAGATAATAAGAACTTTAATAAAATTAAGAAACAGTGTGAAAAATAGATGTTTATTTTTATTCTGAACACTCTTTTCAGATTTTTTAAATTTATTTTATGTTATGTGGTATATCAGAAAATCGCTACACTGTTTCTGGCCATCGTATATGATGGGTAGCATTATTCCATGCAGTGCGATGATGTATGACCATGTGGCGCACCATTATTTAAGCTCACCTCGAGACAGGGAATTGAAACTACTGTAAAAGAGGGTGTCGAGTATTTCCTCTCTCTCGCGAACTGGACGTTCCCAAATAGCACAGCAAACATGCGGGTTACCTACATCCAGACTACACTTAGGGTACTGGATGGGTGGGTGGATACGTTTTAGTGCCTTCAGTTTATGATCGACCCTATGTTCGTTGAAGAGCGAGTTCAGTCACGTCTTTGACCACTTATTATCCCAACCTCACCCTCTCCACCTCAGATAAAAATAAATAATATATTTATATTCAATCAATCAAAGCTTCCGGCCTGTCGCCCGATCCCCCGAAGTGTGCTAATATTAACAGTAAACATTATCTGAAAAAAAGTAAACTATGTCTTTCATAAAATCATAAAAATATGAATAAATTAAGCAGAGAAAGGTTAGCAGAACGCAACCAAAATTATAATATGGAATATAACCTATGCTTATAAGTAAAAGAAATAAGTGTTAAAATTGTTAAAATGACCGTTCTACCTACAACCACAAGCACACTAATGCCTATTCAATTCATTTTAAAACTCAATGTCATTATTTGCAAATCTAGAAATTAAATTATTAAATTCCTTATGGAAAACCAAATAACCCTGAAGGGGCAAAACAATCTTGATCTTAGTGAGGTGGGACAGCGCTACATTGAACTAATTACAGTTGAGGAAAATTTTTCGATGTTAGATACATGGTAAAATTAGTTGAGTGAAAACATGTGTCTGTTTGAGGAAAATTCCCACATTGGTTCACTTATGAGATCCAGACTCCAGAGGCAGAGGCAGGCAGATCTCTGTGAGGTCAAGGCCAACTGTTTACAAGACAAGAGCCAGCTAGGAGCTGCAGGGAGCCTGTCTCAATAAAACCAAAAGCATGGTTGGCTACATTAATCAAAATAATATTGGACAGGAATACACTATCTAGTAATAGTGTAGAGAGTTCTAAAATGAAACTAGACTCATAAATGAGTTTTTCAAATGCGCCCTACAAACATAAAAGAGAAAAGGGTGTCCCCTTCTATATTATTTCAAATACTTAATATCTATATGCTAAAGAAGGAAAAACATTTTATCACATGTCTTCTGTAAAACCTAGTCAAGTGCAGAAAGGGATGTGGAAAATAGCAAGAGAAAATAAGAAATGCATGGAGCTCAATCACAGGTATTTCTGCTTGTCCGCTCAATACACAGAAGGTCATGAAGTGCCAGGGAATTACCCTCTCTTTTGGAGAGGAAGGGGGGTGGATTCAGTTCCCGAATGGATATGTTCTAGTTTTGGCAGTGACCACATAAAGAAACTAGATAGGACACTAAAATAAGTAGAAAATACAGAGCAGGGGGTGATCGAGGATTTGTTCATTTCAATCCTAGGATATAATTCTCGTGATAAGAGTTCTCCCACAATTCAACGCGAGGACTAGTCAATGCGGCCTTCATTCACCAGCAGAAAAATAATCTTATTCTAATGGGGGAACAAAGGTGTCGTACTTATAAAATTCCCCTCGAATAAGTTTGGATTTTAATTGACACAGTAAAAGAAATCAAAGCTCAGAAGGACGGGGAGCCTGCAGCTCATGAAAGATTTGTTGAAGAACAGAAATTGGTTGCTAATGAGATGCGAGAGGATTAATATCCAAAAGTCATATTGAATTGTGAAATCTCTCCCACAAGTAAAGCCCCTTTTTGAAATAAGGCCATATGGAAAGTAGCCATGGAGGGAGCTGTGCGCTATAGTGTTGTTCTCAATTAGATTAGAAAATTGCACCTTGGGAATTAAATTAGAGTTTAATAGATCCTTAAAGTGTTTATGGCTCCTTGAGCTATTTCTTATTCTTTTTCCATAAGCTTTTGACGGCATTGACCGCTCTCAAGTAGAAACAGACGCACTTTCTTGAGGAGCTCGACTTCCCTTCAACACTATGATCAAATGATCACACTCGCTCACAATCCATTTTTTACTGTTCACTTGATCTAACTCCTTAAACTCCCAAGGCTCCTGACATTTTAAATATTTCTATTTTGCTTGATTTCCCAGACTATTAGCCTTTGTCAAGATTAAACCAATTCGATATGATGCATTGAATGTCATCGTGTCTCGGTACTCAATTAACTGGATATGGGCCACTATTATGATTTGACCTTGTATTACATATTTTATTTTTTACTTCACGGAACGGAATATAATATATCCATAGCTTTGACTGGGGATAGCCACTCAAGTACAGGACTATCATATCAGTAGGTAAGGTATAGCAAGATATAAATGTAACTAACTTTCCGAGTACACACAGCTATANATTTCACATAAATCCACAGATTCAACAGTAAAAATATAGTGTATTGTATTTTCCCGAATTTTTTCCTGTTAATATGCACATTTTTAAAAGTCCTTAATATGCACAGCTTTTTTTAAAGTAGCATCATAGAGCTGGATGTGGTGACATTTGCCTTTAATCCCAAGAACTCTGGAGTCAGAGACAGGTGGATCTCTGTGAGATTGAGGCCAGGCTTGTCTACATAGGTAGTTGCAGGCCATTTGGGGCTATAAGGAAACCATATTTCAACAAACAAACAAAGAAACAAAACAAAAATGGCATAATAGTACATACACTATATAGCAACTTGATTTTTCACCCATATTTTATGCCACCTTCCTTTATTAGGATCAACACTCTACAATTTGCAAATAAATCTAATAATATCTTTCATCATTATAAAATATATCAAAGTTTTTTTTGAAATATTTATATTATGTGTTTGCCTAATTATTTCTACAGATTAAATCCTAATCTAGTAGTGAAACATTAACAAATCCACATACTAAATCCTCCATCTAACAAAGAATACAAAATAGTCAATGCTATTTTATCCTCAGATGTTCCTTTATTTTTTTTTCCTCATTTATTTGTTTATTGTTAAGGGATTCTACAATATAATAACACAGTTATTTTCAGGTAACATTAGTGTTACTCAGTTTGCCGTACAATTAGGTAATTGGTGCATTTTGCAAATATCTTTGTCCAAATTTTGAACAACCCAAGGTTTCCATAGTCCAGTTGGTGATGTTTGTGTGCACAGGCATGTTGATCAATTAGGAGTCCAGTCTATATTGCTGTAGTCTCGTGATTCACCCCAATCTCTCCGCAGCCCTTACATTCTACCACCACGCCTTCTCTTCCACAAGTTGTTCCCTAGGCTTTCGGATAGGGGCACAAGTGGGTGAGAAGAAAACAGTCTACTTTCGTTGGAGTTGTCATTTTGGACTCTAGTCTGTTCAGGTTGTTTCCCTTCATGGGTTGACAGCTTATCCAGTGATACCTTTTTTAGGTATACTAACAAAGCACAAGCAATTGGATGTACAGGCATTTAAGCAGTACTAAATATTATGTCAAGGTAAGCTGTGAGCATAGACACAGATGGTTGGATGGTATGCTAATCCACAAACTGTGGTTTCTCTATAAAGGGTGACAAGTTCTTATTGTGGCTTATAACATATCCTAACCACTAGAGGACATAAGCTTGTGGCATCCGCTGTGAGTTATTCCTCCAAGGAGAGAGCTAATAGCCAATTAGATTTGGGATATATATAGACACTTGGCTGCCACTGTTGCACAGTGTCTCCAGGCAGTTGAGGTGTAGCTGATACTGACAGAGGAGTCTTGCTTGTCTCAAGGAGACCAATATTGTGCTGTATTGCTTTAGTGGCCTTTGTTAACGCTCTCTGGCATTTCAGAGGCCAGTTGTACGTTAGCAAGTGACGTCTCATAACATTTTTTTCATGCTCACACCAGGTCTTTGACAACAGAGACTTACTGCCTTTCTCCTTAAATATATTCCACTTATAGGCAAAAGGCCTTTATAATTTTTTTTTGGGGGGGGGTTGAATCTCCTAGCCAACATCTCCTGGGCAGGATAATTCATTGCTGATGTCAGAGCTTTCCTGTACTAATATATTTTGCTTAATTACACAGCTCATAAAGACTTTACTATTGAATTTGGATCTGGATAGAGAATTATCCTTTCACAGTTCCTATGCCTATCAGTCAATTAAAAAAGGGTAGTTATACCTGTTTTATAAGAAATTACCACTATAACAGTTGGCTCTAATTTACAGTTAGGTAATGATCTCATTACCCTCATGTTTTTTTCTTTTTCCTGTAAAGGGAGAGGTAGGAAGGTTTCACATATTAAAACATTGCAACACCTGAAAGGTAAAATTCATTAGGGCCCATTATAAAAAGTTAACCCAAACAGAATTCAGAGATATGCTCATTGTCTGTGACTCAGGCAGGTCTAAGATTCCGCTTTTTAATGTTCAGATGGGTCAGCCCTCTCTGCTGGCATTTCCCAGTCCTCCACAGCCAAAAGCTGAACATTCAGGCATTGAGATTGGTGCTTTTACCTGTAGAAACATACAATTCTCCTCCCAATGTTAGTCTCAAGATCTCAAAAATTGAAAATTGATCCAGAGGATGGGAACAAAGGTTTCCCTTTGTTATCCCCAGAACGGATCCACACCCCACCTCGCCCCCTCCCCTTTTGTTTTTTTATAGGTTTGAGGTTTTGTGTAATTATGTTGATTGGCTTTGACAGATAGATGCATATGTTGTATTACACATACCCATAAAACGGAGGCCAAGGCACAAGTTTTCATTAAATTTTACCCAAACTGTTTCTCCATTGACTGTATGCTTACTTATTTGGGAAGTAAATTTAAGCTTAATTCCTTTAAGTTTTCCTACAAGTAAAAGAAAGTCGTCCAATGTGATGTGTATTAATTCAGAAAAAAATTATAGAGACCAATACTTGTGTCCCTTAAACCCCAAGTTACTGTTGGAAAGGTCAATATCAAATTCTAAAATAAAACAATTAACTTTATTATTTCTCAATTCGTTCAAATGTATTACCATTTCACCAAAACCTACAACCAAATTTAACTATTAAAAGCATTTCACCAAGCCTTAAAATATCCTACAATATGTGATAAAGCTTGGGCAGAGTTGAGCTTACCTGCCAAATAAATTTGACCCAATATACACTTTGCTCTTTAAAGCTATATGCCTGGACTATGACTTCAGAGAAATCAAGTCCATTACTTATATGGTTAATTTTGTTCTGTAATAAATCTGTACTGAATACCGCTCTTACTAAATGTATGTTATTTTAAGTATACCCTTTTAACCTGCAAATCTTACAGAGTAGATTTAATGACTATCTTCCTCTAAGCTTTTGGCCTTTCTTCAGGCCTGGCATGAAAACCGCTTTAAATATTTTCCGTATTTAGTCCTTTTTTTCTTTTTTTTTTTTTTTGAGTACAAGCTCCTTCATATAAAACCAATTGCAAGCAGTTGCCCAAACTCCCACAGCCCAAGGCTCCCACCATCCAGCTGGAGGAACTTGAATGTTCAATCAAGTTGATCAAATAAGTGTCAAGACTTTATTTGTCGTAGTTTTACTGTTCACCCCAATCACAGCCCTTACATTCTACCACTCCCCCTCTTCCACATATTGTTCCTTAGGCTTAGAAAAGGGGCACAGGTGGACAAGAGCAGAACAGTCTACTTTGTTTGTAGATGTCATTTTGGCTATGATCAGTTCTGGATGTTTCTTTTCATGTGCTGACAATTTGTCCAGGAAAAACCTTTCAATCATACTTAATGAAGCATAAGTGATTAGAAATATAGGTATTTATTTATTATAATTTTTTTTTTTGTTGTCTTTTTGAGACAGGTCTCCCTATAGCCCTAAAGCTGTCCTGGAACTCCTCTGTAGACTAGGCTTGCCTTGAACTCACTGTGTAGACCAGATTTGCCTGCCTCTGCCTTCCCAAGTGTGGCTTAAGTGCATGCACCACCACGCCTGGCCTGATATATAGGTATTTAAACATTGCTAAATTACTATAGTAGGTTACTTTGGTATAGACACAGATGTTTGGGATGGGTGTTTAGATCCCTGGATTACTATTTTCCTGTTTAAAGATTTGACAATGGCTTTACTGTTGGGAATATAACATCTCTAATCACTAGAGGGTTATAAGCTTGTGGCCAACATCCATGAGTTTATACATCCAAGGAGAGAGCCAATCGCCAAATAGATTGGGATATATAGACCATATGGCTGCCCACTGCTGCACAGTTATTTCTAGGCAGGTGAGGTTTAGCTGATGTTGGTGGCGGAGTCTTGCTTGACTCAAGGAGACCAAAATATGCTTTATTGGTGTCAGGGCTTTGGTAACATTCTGGTGTTCCAGAGACCAACGTGTACTGCAAATGGGTCTCCATATCAACCTTTCCCATGCTTTTATACATCAGGTCATTGACAAACAGGGTCCTATCGCCTCTCCTCCTGCAGGGTTTGTTTATTCCAGTTTACAGGCAAGACGCCTTTTACCGTTTTGGGGGGGGGGGGCTGGATCCCCTGGCCAACATCCCCTGGCAGAACCAATCCATTGCTGCTATCAGTGTTCACTTGTATTAATTATATGTGCTTATATGGCACCATCTTAAAAGAGTTTGTTTTTGTTTGTTTCTTAGTATTATATTTGGTTTTGAATAGAGAATAATCCTCTTCACAGTTCCTATTCTATTAGTTCGATTAAAGAATAGCAGTTTTACAGTTTATAAGAGATTTCTTCTATAACTGTCAGCTCTAATTTACATTTAAAGGATGACTTCATTACACCATGTTTTTCTTTGTTCTATGAAAAAAAGGTAAGTAGGTCTCTCATATTGAAACTTGCTGCACCTAGATATAAGGTTCATTAGGACTCAACTATAAACAGTTGTTACACCTATGGTCTTCAGAGATGTTTGATGCCTGTAGCAGTCTGAGGCCTTTCCTCCCTTTTTTAAGGTGTTTTTAAAATGGTAAACTTTCTCTGCTGTATTTCTTGGTACAACCTACATGATGGGAGGCTGTATCCTTTCTTTCTCAGCCTTTGAGTTGGTGACGTTGACCTGTGGAAACACACAAATTAATCGACATTTTGCTGGGTACAGTAAAGTATTCTGGGTTGTCATCTATAATCCTTTAACACGGGGAATGCTTTGCTCATGTTCTTCTTGCTTTCATGGTTGCACCAAGACGTCAGATGTAATTCTGATGGTTTTTCCCTTTATATGTGAATTGTTTTCTTCTGCAGCTTTCAGACGAAAATATTATCTTTGTTTTGGGCATCTAGCATTTTTGACTATGATTATGGCATGGGGAGTTTTCTTTTCTGCTCTTGTCTATTTGGAAGTCCTATGTGCTTCTTGTATGAATGGTTTGTCTATTTTTATTTGGGGAGTTTTTGTATATCTTCTATTATTCCGTTGAAGATTTATCTGATCAACACTATCTCTGAGATTCTTCTCCTTCTCTATTCCAGATGTGGAGGTTTGATCTTTTCATAGTGTCCCATCTTTCCTGGTTGTTCTACTTGTGTGTTATTTTTAAAATTTTATACTATTTATTTGAGTTTTTTTAATTGTTCTGTGTTATATTCCAGATCTGATATTCTTTGTTCTGCCCTCTCCATTATTCTATTTCTGATAGCTTTTCCTTTCCTTTCTTCTTGATGATGAGTGTTCTTCTCTTTTCATTTCTTCCTGTTGATTTCTTTAATATATCTATTTCCTTTTTTGAGTTTCTCAAACTCTTCTTGGTGCTCCTTACTTCATTGGGTGGCTCCCTTTTTCAGTGTTTTCTACTTCCTTAATGTGTTTGTATTTTTCTCTCTCTAGGTTTTTTCTGGAGTTTGTCAATCCCTTCCTTTAGTTCTTCAAAGTTCATCATTGTATCCCTTTAGCGTCTTTATTGAGTTTCATTTTCTCTCTCTGTTCTCTGAATTCTTCTTTATTTCTTTAATTTCTATCATAGGTGCAACTTATCTCTAAGGTTCTGTTTCTTGGGTCATTTCCAGGGGGATCCCATTGTACTTATCTCCTACAGGGTGGTAGAGCTTGGTGTGGAATGTCTGCCCTTTCCCATGTTGTCCCTTGTCGTGTCCCTGGCATGTAGGCTTACCTTTTGTGATTCGAATCACAAATGCCTTTCAGTGTGTTGAAAGCTGAAAGCTTGTTTTATTTGCTTGCCTCCTTCCGATGCTTTTTTTTTCTTTTTTTTTCCTTTTTTTTTGTCCCCCCTCCTTGTTTGGGGAGTGTTGACTTATCTAGGTTTCAGGCTTTCACTTTTGTTTATATATTGGATATTGGAAGTTTAAGTCACTCTTCCTTTCCTGTTCTGAGGATTCTCCTAATCCACTGGATACTCTCTCCTCAATTCCAGTTATTGAGGGGGCGGTGCCTGACTAAGCCCGGCCAGGCAGCCACACTCTGCAAGGGCTTAGGGCTCCAATCTTAGGGCTCCCATCTAGGCCCACCAGCCACCAGCCCCTCTGCCACAAAACAGCAAATCAATTGTACCTGCCTGGAGCAGTACCAGGCTGCTCCAGGTGATCCTAGCAGGTCTGGAACCTGAGCCCCCAACACATGACCTCACAATGGCACCCGAGCCAGACCTAAATCCAGGACCGCTTCTGGCTACAAGCGGGGAGGGGCAACCCGGCCCAGCAGCCATACTCTGCAGGGGCTTAGGGCTCCAATCTAGGCCCAGCCACCAGTCCCTCTGCCACAAACCAGCAAATCAATTGTACCTGCCTGGAGCAGTGCCGGGCTGCTCCAGGTGACCCTAGCAGGTCAGATGTTCCTTTAAATGTAACACATGTGTGCTGCCTTCCAGGAGGTGTTCTTCCTCCTTGGACCAGTGACCAGGGCTCATAGAGCCTGATTCTAAGCCCTAGCAGGGAGGGTGGGGATTTGTCTAAGCCCTAGCAGGGAGGGTGAGGATTCCAAAGCAAGGCCTGATGAAAGGAGAGAGAGAGGAAGAGAGAGAAAGAGAGAGAGAGAGAGAGAGAGAGAGAGAAAGAGAGAAAGAGAGAGAAACTAGAGATGTGACCAAGAAGTTTTCCACAAGGAAATACTCTCAGTTTATTGTTGTAACTCAGGGTTTTTATACAGAACCTTGTAGGGGGTTGGGACATACAGAATTGGGGGTTGGGACAGGCAGGATTCCAGACCATATGCTCCAGATTACTACAGGTATGTGACAATGCTTTGCCCAAGGCATCAAAGACAATTGGCACCGGGCAGGTATCACAGGCAAGTAAGATATCAGCAGGAGTCCAGGCTTGGAGGCTGCTTGCTGACTCTCTAAGTGCTTCTGCCAAAAGAATACCTATACTATTTTATATTTTTCTAACTTATTGTCTGAATGTTTTGTTCTTTTAATTTTTTGATAATTGTATACAAGAAATTTATATCATTTCCGCTCCTCCTTCTCCCTACCCAATACTTGCCACATATCCACAGCAATTCTTCAATTTTATGATCTTTTATTTATTATTGTTACATATATGTATATATATATATATACATACATATATTCATATATATGTATATAGATAGACATACATGTATTCATTTACTGGTGCACCTCTGTACTTGCGTTTAAGGTGACCATTTAGGACTGGATTAACTATCTGGAATTCATCTACTGAGAAACTTATTCTCCCTCACATAGCTATGAGTCATCTGGAGCTCTTCATCTAGATATAGGACCTTGTGAAATTTCCCCATTCACATTGGCAAGTCAATTGGTATGTCATTATGCAGTTCTTGTGGAGACAATCATATTGTTGAATAGGAGTATAGCTTCTCCATCATGTCTAAAAGACACTAATTAGCAGCAGGTTTTCTGATCTACTGGCTCTTACAATTGTTCCCACCCCCTTTTACATAGTATTTCCTAAAATGTAGGAGTTGTATTGCATATGTATCATTTGGAAATGTTCATTACTATCTTATTTCTTTTTCCAGTATTGCTGAAAAACACCTTCTTAGTTCCAAACTAATTTGTTTCTTGACAACAGTGGCAGTTTGGTAAAAATATCCTCAGGTGTTGGGGCTGGAGAGATGGTTTAGCAGTTAAGAGCATCGACTGCTCTTGCAGAGGACCTGGGTTGGATTCCCAGCACCCATACGGTGGTTAAGAACCTTTTTTGACTCCAGTTCCAGGGGAATCTGACACCCTCTTCTGACCTCTGAGGCATTGCACGACAAGGGTACACCAACCTACAGTACACTCATACACATAAAAATTAATAAATAAAAAATATTTTAAAAAATCCTCGGGTGATTCATCATTGTATGAACATCAGAGTGTTTGTACTTAAATTTATAGAACAAAGGTCATACTTGCAGTGGTTTCTGGGTGCATTTTAAGAGGTGGAAAACTGAGGTATATTCATTTTCATACTGTTTTTCCATATTTACTTTTTGTAAGTAAAAGTTCATTTTTTGTTACAAACTGTCTTGCCTAGATTGTCCTCAAGTCCATTGTCCTCAAGTCCTAATGCCCCTGCCTCTACCTCTGAGTGCTAGGATACAGTTTTACACTTGGCTCCTGGGATTACAGTTTGACACTTTGAGATATCTTGCCTGGTTGCTAGAGAACAAATCCATAACCTGGTACATGCCAGGCAAACATCCCAAAGCCTCATGGGTACGTTTGTATAAATAATGATAATAATTATAGCATAATTGCATCATAATCCAGTAACATCATTTATTATCATTATAAACTGTTACACACTAGAAAATGCCTGAGCAGTATTTTATGATTTTGGAATCACTTTATTTTCTGATATATATATATATATAT
>VZQC01010467.1:5464470-5579727 GCA_009823505.1 Rhizomys pruinosus | reverse complement strand
CCTGCATGGATGCAAGCATATATGTGTTTTGCACTTGCTGCACAGGTCAAAAGTAGGCTCAGATTCCCCTGGAACTAGAGATATGGAATGCTGTTAACTGACAAATGGATATTGGAAATCAAACCCAGGTCCTCTGTTGGCTTCCTCCATGTCATGAAGTTCCTGCCTCCCAGGTCATCGGCCTCACAGCCCTAGGTATGGCAGTCTTGCAGTGTCTGGCCATGGTGAGACTGCCATGTTGCGGAGTGGTGATGCAAGGAGGGAAGGGGGAGGGAGGAGAGGATGATCCCCAGAACAGCAAATGAACCGGAACAGATCCAAAGAAAGATCTGGGTGTTGCATCAGCAAGCAAAACTCATTTATTTCAGGGGTTTTAAGCACTTACATAGTTTTATTGGACTCTTGGACCAGGAAGTGGGCAGGACAGAGGAGGTGATAGGAATACCGTAGCCCCCTGAGATAAGCGTATGCATCATTTGTCTCCAGAGAACAGGGCCCACAAGCCTCAGAAGGAACAAGCTAAAGGAATACTAAACTTCAAGCTATATTCCCCAAGGGGTTGACCTACAGGCTCCTGCTGTCCAGTATGGCAAGTGGGAGTGGCTCCTATCTCCCACAGCCTTCTAGATTTTAGGGAGTAAGGAGCCAGCCTTCTTATACTTAGCCATAATGGATTTATCTGACCACACACTCTGCAGAAGCAGCCAGTGCTCTGAGTCATCTCTCTAGTTACCCCTTCCCCCTTTTTTGAGATAGGGTCTTCCTGCAGCAACGATATATCCTGCAAATTGCTTTATAGAGCAGGATGGCCACCATCTAACAGGTATCCATCTGCCTACCTCTATTTCCTGAGCGCTAGAGCTAAAGACCCACTTACCAAACCCTATAGAATCACATATTTGAAGGCTATAAACTTTCAAGAAAGTTCTGTTGGCCTTATTCCTAATGTGAAAATAGAATTCAGTATATAACTTAATTTTTAATATTAAAAATAGCTATAATTTCTATATAATACATGCATGTTTGTGAGGTCTTCAGTTTATTTAAATTGTAATACTCTTTGTAGCACACATCAGCCTTATGTTACTACACAGGATGAATTTAGAAACCCTCCATTTGAAATGTTATGTTAAATGTGTACATAAATGTTGAATTGTTTTATTCCCTCTTAGTTTTTTATTAACATTAACTGTAAATTGATGTCACTTCTGCAATTAACTGTAAATTGATGACATTTAATCCATGTAAGTTACCTGTCCTTTAAATGCTCTGATATTAAAATTATTAGGAACTTAATAAACAAAAGTAAGCCTGGCGTGGTGGCACACATCTTTAATCCCAACACTTGGGAGGCAGAGGCAGGTGGATCTTTGCAAGTTCAAGACCAGCCTGGTCTACATAGTGAGTTCCAGGCTAGCTGAGGCTACAGGGAAACCCTGTCTCAAATACACCAAAAAAAAAAAAGTAATATGTTAAGCACGGTACATATATATGTATATGTTCTAGTTTCTCTTCCATTGCTATGATAAAACACTGTGACTGACCCCAACTTGGGGAAGAAAGGGTTTATTCAGCTCACATCTCCTGGGTCACAGTTCATCACTCAGGGAGCCCAAGGCAGAAACTCAGGGCAGGAACTTGGAGGCAGGAGCTGAAGCACAGGCCATGGAGGAATGTTGCTTACTGGCTTGTTCCCCTGTCCCATGCCCAGCCTGCCCTCTTATATGGTGTACAACAACCTGCCCAGAGGTGGCACCACACATAGTGGGCTGGGCCCTCCCACACTGCCCAACAATCAAGACCGTATTCCACAGACGTGGCCACAGGCCAGTCCAATGGAGCCAATTCCCCAGTTGAGGCTCCCTCAACCCAGGTGTGTCAAGTTGACACTAAAGCTATCCAGCACAGTATACAATATGAGCATATAAGCTGCATACAACATGAAAATTTCTGAAATGAGAGGTATAGTAGATTTGCTTATACCAGCATCCCAAAGACACATTAGTAATACATTATGCTAGGAAGTCACAATAGCTTAGAGAGCTCTATGTGATTCAAAAGTTTCAATTCTATGATAATCTTATGACTATAAAATCATATTATACAGATTTCATTAACCTGTACATGACTAAAATTAAAAACAAGCTACAACAACTCTACAAACCATTCTCAAATATTTTATTTTTGTTAATCACCCCAACTTTAAGTTGAGCTACAGGAAGGAAATATATAATTTAATTTGAAAGAGTTGAGTTTTATCAGAGTAGTAGTGTAAATAAGTAGTTTACTTTACAAAGATCACTTTGTAAAAAATTGACAAAGAGTGTCTTGGCATCAGGACAGCAAAAGATCATCAAAACAATTTACAGCAAATAAGAGTATAGATAGGGCTAAAGACAAAGCCAAGCTTGCAGTAAGTTTCCAACAATGCTGTGGTTCCTGCAATCCTCACAAGGACCATGCAGGGAACTCTGGGACACAGCTGATTCCATAGTGGAGCCAGGGGCATATAAAATGTCCACACCTTGGGACTCTAACCATTTTCTCACCATGAGCATAGGGTACGGAATTTATGCCAGGACTCCAGGTGGCCATGTTGGGAAAGGAGAATCCCTGCCTGGCTATGAAATGTATGCTTTTCTCCATCACTTTGTATGCAAGCCTAATAAACCCTCATTTTAAAATTAAGATTGGAGAGTCTGCTCATTGTTTTGCCTAGTAACTAGAAAACTGAAGGCAGAGGCAGGGCAGGATGCTTCATGTGTGGGTATCTATCAGGCAGAAAATTCTCTGCAATAAAATGATACATTTTTCTATAGAAATAAGAAAGAGCTGCATCAATCTAATGCATTATCACTAAAACCCAATGTAATAAAAAGAAACAAAAAAGCACATTAGAATTGTTTATCATAGTTAAATGTAGGATAAATTTTTAAAGGATAAAATAATTGAATATTTGGAATGCTGCATAGAAGTTAAAGAAGATAATAAAAAGAGATTTTTCTAAAGAAATTGATATAATGAATTAGATATTTATGGTTAATGCATGCCCTATGAGCAGCCAACTAATATTTCATCAACTGTATAATAAAAATGTTTTATACACATTACTTAATTTGAGGTAATGGAAGATAATTTTGACTAATATGTAAAAATGTCATAATTGTTGTTTGGATATATTATACCACATATGAAAAACACTTTATAGCCTATTATTATGGAAGAAGATAATTAGGTTCAACTGTAAAGAAAACTCCTATGAGCTATCAAAAACTAAATGCCTTGCAATGAAGATATATATATATATATATATATATATATATATGTGTGTGTGTGTGTGTGTGTGTGTGTGTGTGTGTGTGTGTGTGTGTAGATTGGGATAGAGAGATATTATGTCTCAAAAACTTTAAAAAATATGACTTGTGTATACGGTTTTAATCTTTTTTGCTCATGTATTCCTTTCCTGATAGTTCTTTTTTCTTAATACTGACTCCCATTTACTAGAAGAGTGCTAGTTAGTTGCAGGATCTATCTAGTACCTCTCTGTATTTTCTAGTGACTGCCATGTTTTTAATGAGTCCAATTCTTTCTCCACAACCTCTGCAGCATTTGATGTCATCTGTTTTCTTGATCATAGTCAGTCTCACTGAGGTAAGATCAAATCTTAAAGTGGTTTTAATTTGCATTTATTTAATTATTAACTATGTTAGTATGTTAACAATTTTTAAGATGTTTCTCAGCCATCTTTATTATGCTCTTGAGAAGATCTTTAAAGTCTGGTATAGTAATCCCCCCTGACTTACTCCTACACTCAGAGTTCCTTTTACTATCCAGGTTCCTGTGATTTTTCATATGAATCATTGTTGGTGGGAATGCAGTCTTGTGCAAACCATAACCAAAGCAGTGTAGACAACTCTTAAAAGAGTAAAAATTAAACTACCTTTTGACCCAATCATACCACTACTGGGTATTTACTCAAAGAATTTACCCTATTGTAAAGATACATGCACAGCCATGTTTATTGCTGTTCTTTTCACAATAGTAAAGAGCTGGAATCAACCCAAGTGTCCCTCAACTGATGAGTGGATAATGAAAATGTGATAATTTACACAATGGAGTTCTATAAAGTTGTATAAAAAGAAAATATCATGAAATTTTCAGGCAGTGGATGAATCTGAAATCTGTTATGACAAGTAAAGTAACACGGTCTCATAAAAACAATGTCCTGCCCCTCATTTGTGAATCCTAGCACCAAATCCCTATGTCAAGGTGGGTAATTTTTTTAGTAAAAATAATACCACATTGACTGATATTACTATAGATATAGCTCCAAGTTTATGTTTACACTTTCATCAGTCCTGAGATTTATTAGAAGGAATAAAGCTCTTTTTTAAAAGTACATCGAAACATGCATCCACATTCTATGTAACTGAGTAATGTAAAGTTAAATATCTTTTTACCTGCATGCAAGTTTACTGTTAAACTTTGAATCCTTAAATGTGTTTTGAAATTAGCATATATTTTCAGACTTTGTAAACCTGGTATACATGTGGAGTGTACAGATGTATATTTTGGAGTAATATAAAATTAAACAGAGAAAAAAACCCACCTCATTCAAAGATCAAACAAAAACAGTAAACTTCTGCATAGAAAGAGTTAAAAAAGACTAAGAGAAAGAGGCAAGACAGGACTTAATATGTATGGCAGAATACATGAGTTCTGGTGGGGAGACTGGACAGAGATTGGGAAAGGAGGTATAAATTCCATTAAGAAATGTTATATGACATCTACAAAAGTTCAATAAAACATTAAGAGGAAAAAAAAGAAGTCCATCTCTGATCAACATGGTGCTCAGCACTTCAGAGACAGTAGCACACAGACCTCCGTGAGTCTGAGGCCAGCCTGGCCTTAATAGTGAGCTCCAATTCAGCCTGGACTGTATAGAGAGAGCTTGTCTCTAAACAAGCAAACAAAAAAACTCCAAGACAAACAAAAAGAAGTCTGTTGCTTTTACAGATGGTTTTATAGTAACTGATGATTGATAGCTTGTTAAATAGTGAACCCCTAAAAACCCAAATGAATACAGAAAATAAAGCTTATAGTTTGCACTGCTGTGTGCATTACAAATACTGACACTCTGGCTATTTGTGTCAGAAAGCATCACTGTCACCTGAAGGGATACAACCATCCACAGCTAAAAATTGGACCCAAGACAGTCAAGCATATCTATTCTTATCTGATACTTAAACTACCAAGCCTTGAGGAATTATTCAACCAAAGCCATACTGCATAATATATTGAGGCAAAGACATTGCTTTATTAATTCAAGAATTCTTAAAGAGGTGAATGGTACAAGCCTGTCACCCTGTAATTTTACAGCTTTGCTGATCAATAATGCCCCCAAGGTTTGTAGATTGACAATGGGCTACAGCAAGGTGCATATCAAGGTTCCACCCTTGGTCTCTGCAGTGCCAAATATCATCACCTTCATTGAGACAGATCCAATTCATAGTGGAGATTTCTGTGCTATTATTGACTTGGCTAAGGCCTCACTCTCAATCCTCTTGGCAAATGAAAATCAAGACCAATTTGTGTTTACATGTAATGTTCTACAGTCTATTTTCTCTATGCTTCTGCACAAATAACTCAATTCCCCTGCATTATGCCACTAGCATCTAAGGCTTGACCTTCAGCAAACTTAAGTTCTCACAAGTGTTTAGATATACATTATATCAATAACTTCCTGACAGTAGAACCCAGTGGAAAATAGGTGGAGATAATGCCAAGCAATTGAAACAATGACTAATTCTATTTGTGTCCTCAACATTGATAAAGTCCACAGTTCATCTATCACATCCATCATTCATCTGGGCCAGATGAATGAGTAACTAAAGAAATATCTCAGTTTTAGTCAAACAAAAATTATGAGACCTTGGTGATAAAGACCAATAAAAATGAGGCCCAAAACCTGTGGATTATTTGCATATTTGGATTAGTGGATTATTTGCACATTTGGATTAGTGTAACCATAACAATATGTTCTTTTGCCTGTCCTCTCTAAGGAGCCCATTTTTAAATATGGTCCTTTACACATGCAGATTCCAGTATTTGGGAAAATAAACTGCCACTAAGCTGGGCTGCATTCTCAGCTTATATCTTTAGGCAGATGTATCCCTGATGAATGCCAGGTCCTTCTGCTATTTGAGACTGACAAAAACTGCATATCTGAAGCTGGAGTGTGGTGATGGTGAACTGAAGGTACTTTCTTATTCAGATACCTGAAGATTTTTTGAATAATGTCAAATAAATGCAACAGAACTCAATTATCAAACAGGAACAATACATAAATTTATCCAGAAGGACTCATCAGGTCCAGTAGATCTTAAGAATGAATGACTGGCATAATATAATAGAGTGAGAGATCCAAACTGGATGCTTTATTCCCTCCCCAGACAGCCTGCAACCCATGCCATGTGAGTATGTTGATAGATAACAGACCTTGTAGGGCTGAGAGAGAGAGAGACCATTAGTTCAAGGCCACAATGAACAATAGAGGAGAGAAGAGAAGAAATATGGGACAGAGAGGAGGATAAATACAGAGAGCTAGATGATAGATGATAGATAGATAGATGATGATGATGATGATAATAATAGATAGATAGATAGATAGATAGATAGATAGATAGATAGATAGATAGATAGATAGAGAAATACAGAAAGAATAGAGGGCAGAATTTCATCTAGAGATGGAGAATACACCTGGACAACTGTCCAGGGGGATGGAAAATATTCTATAGTGGTGGGCATGTCTAACTTCTAACAAGATTCCACAGACATGAGAGGTGAACCAGGGAATATCAGAGTACTAGAGGACCTCTTGTGGCACAAAGCATATCTGATAGATATAATTCATATGCATGGCATTATCAGATATATGACACATATACAGAATGTGACTTCTTATCCTGTATTGAATGGCCAAATGCGAAGAGCTGGACCCAGATATAAATTCAGGAATAGAACCAACAGCCTGAGTACCATATCTGTACAGCTAATACCCCAACTAATACACAATAACACATACAACTACATTAAGTATGATAAACAAACAAGTTTGTGCATTCTGTTTCCCTCTTGATGCTGTAGTAGATCCGCTGGTTCATGTATTGACAACACACTGGTGAGAACAAAGAAGTAGCATCAGCTACTATTTCAGAGTGCTGCTTACTACCTATGTATTTAGAGCGTTTTCTCCAAGACATAGAGTCTCTGTGCAGCTGGTTGCCAGTTTCAACAGCCACCAATGGTTTTTATGAGAAATAACTTCACTGTAGATCATGATAAAAACTGTGTCTAAGACTTATGCACAAAGAATATCAATCAGAGAAAGGCGTTAAGTATGACTGAAGGCATGCAAAAAGTTGTATTATGCAACCAACTCTAGCCTGAAAGCTAACTCAAAGATAAAGCAGAAATCATATTTAAAGAGTTGTTCTGCAGGCTCTTATAGTGACTACTTCCTAAACATAATGGCAATACAATGTTTATGCATTCATTCAGGGCCATACTGAACTTTGGGACAGCTTCTACTTTTTTTTTTTTTGATTTATTTTTATTTTTATTTTTAAGAGATTCTACAATACAATGAAACAGTTGTTTGCAGATAACATTGATGTTACTCAGTATGTCATACAACTAAGTAATTGGTGCATTTTGCAAGTATCTATGTCCAAATTTTGAACAACCCAAGGTTCCCATAGTCCAGTTTGAGAAGCTTGTATGCACAGGCATGTTGATCAATCAGGTGTCCAGACTATATTCCTGTAGTCTCATGATTCACCCCTATCTCTCCACAGCCCTTACAATCTACCACGCCTCCTCTTCCGCAGTTTGTTCCCTGGGCTTTGGGAAAGGGGCACAAGTGGGTGAGAAGAAAACAGTCTAATTTCTTTGGAGTTGTCATTTTGGACTCCAGTCCATTCAGGTTGTTTCCCTTCACGGATTCATGGATTGACAGCATTTCCCCCAGATGAATACCCTTTTCAGTCATTCTAACAAAGCTCAAGCTATTGATGTACAGGTATTAAGCAGTTACCACTTAATTGTGTCCAAGCAAGCTTGTGAGCAAGACACAGATGCGTGGATGGGATGCTAATCTGCAAAACTATGGTTTCTCTCATAAAGGGGGATAAGTTCTTATTGTGGTCTTATAACAGATGCGCCTAACCCACTGAGGGACATAAGCCTTGGTTGTGCTCCACTGTGAGTATGTTCTCCAAGGGGGAGAGCTAATAGCCAAATAGTTTTTGGGATACTAATATAACTCACTGGGCTGCCTACTGTTGCACAGTTATCCAGGCTGTTGAGGTGTAGCTGATGATTTTCGGAGTAGTATTGTTTGTCTCAGGGAGACCTATATTTTGATGTATGTGCTGTAGTGGCCTTTAGGTAACGCTCTCTAGCATTTTCAGTAGGCCGTGTTACGCTAGCAAGGTGACTGTCTTATAACATTTTCATGCTCACAGCAGGTCTTCGACAACAGGACTACGTGCCTTTCCTCCTGTGCATAGAATCCATCCCCACTTTATAGGCAAAAGGCCTTTAAAATTTGGGGGGGGGCGGGTTTGAATCCCCTAGCCAACATCTCCTAGGCCAGAATAATTCATTGCTGATGTCAGAGCTTTCCTGTAGTAATATTTTTGCTTAATTACACAACTTATAAACACTTTACTATTGAATTTGGCTCTAGATAGAGAAATATCCTTTCACAGTTTTCCTATGCCTATCAATCAGGTAAGATGTTGGTGCCTGTTTATAGGAAATTACCACTGTAACAATTGGCTCTAGTTTTACAGTTGGGAGTGGTTTTCATTCCATCCCTGTTATTCTTTTTCCTAAAAAAAAAAGGGGGGGGGAGAAGTAGGAAGGTTTCTCAGCATTAGGTCCATTATTAACAGTCAACCCCAATATTATTCATAGAGACTGCTCTAGTGTCCTGTTTCTCAGGACAGTCTGAGGTTCCTCATTCCTTAATTTCAGAATGGGTCAACTTCGCTGCCTGCATTCCCCAGTTCATCCTGCACAGCCACTAGTTGTATGTTTTTCAGGCATTTAATTGGTGATTTTTACTGTGGAACATAAAATTCTCCTCCCATTGTATTTTTCAGATCGAAAATTGACAATTTATCAATAGAGTATTGAAACAACAGATTTTTTCCATTTGTAATCCCAGAAAGATAGTACCCCCCCACCTCCCACCACCCTCCCTCTTTTTTTTTTTTTTTTTTTTTTACGATTTTTATGTTTTTGACTTATAGATCCTAGTTGTATTACACATACCCATAAACAGAGCCAAGGCCATAAGCTTTCATTACATTTACCCAAATTGTTCTCATTGACTGTATGCTCATTTGTTTTATATGATGAAGGAATCTTGTGGCTGGGAAAAAAAAGGAGAAGAAGAATGACATTTGAACTAGCTGGGAATATAAATGAGTTGTTTTATGTATATATATAGTAATGGGGTTGGTCTCTATATTTTTGTGAATACACAAACTCACAGTGTACCACTTTCTTTTTACTTGTAGGACATTTAAAGGAATTAAGCTTAAATTTTTTACTTCCAAATAAGTAAAAGTCATAGTCCAGTCATAAAGGTTAAAGAGCAAATGTTTATTGGGTAAAATTTATTTAGCAGGTTCTCAACTCTGCCCAAGCTTATCCACCAAGTATAGGATATTTAATGGCTTAGTGAATTGTTTAGATTATTAATTTAGGTGTAGGTTTTGGTTGGGAAATGGTAATACAATGGACTAATCGGGAATATAAATAATGTTTAAGTGGTTTATTATTTATAATTTGTATCGGGTTAGGGTATACAAATGTTGCCTATATATTTTTTCTAATTAACACAATATCACATTATAACACTTTCCTTTACTTGTAGGACAAGTTAAAGGAACTAAGCTTAAATTTCCTTCCCAAATAAGTAGCAGACAGTTTCTACTTTTAGCTGAAGCATCCTGCCTAAGAGTTTGGGACCTTGGATGTCAATATTCACACACCAACAATAGATGCACATGTTCCAGGCAAATCATGTTTTGCTTTATATTTTTCTATTAATTTCCAATTCTTTATCAGAGACTATTAAAATACCCAAATAATATATTTAGATAACGTTAATTGGGAACTTTTGTCAATATATGTAAATATGTTACAAAGAACTTTAAAAAATGAAAAAAAGACACTTTTAATTGGAAATACAATCATTTAGATAAATGTAATATATTTTGTAGCTAGTGTTCAGTTATTGATGTATTTTTAGAAGACAACTAAAATTGAGATAAAATATATATAGAACATATTCCTCTATAATATTTTACAAAATTGAATTCTCTTGAAAAAAATATTATGTTACTTCAGAAGTTGTCTTTTATATATAAATAAATGTTTTCATATCATTTGATTCAAATAAGGTAATATACAAATATATAGATAGATAGATAATTAGATTAGAGATTAGATAGATAGAGATAGATGATAGATAATGATAGAGCACAGAAAATATTGGTTGACAGTACTCATAAGACAATTAAGGATTTATTTCCCTATGCCAACAATTTCAAATATTTTAATTTCCAAATTGAACTATAATAAAATCTACCTCCTTTTCTATAGCAAGTTTATTCTGATAGAAGAACAAAGAACAAATAAAAACAGAAAAATATTTTTCACTTTTCCCTCTTGCTTATTTTCTCTGCATAGGTAGGAGTCCCACTCTGAAATTCTTTAATGGTTTCAGTTTGGCAATTTGGTCATGCTGAGGAGATAAAGCAATTTCCTATGCACTGCTCACCTGTGGACTTATATATCATTGTCATTCTGTTTACAAGATCGCAGCAAAATCACCTTAGCTGCCCTTGTCTGTTTTTCTTGAACCATAATCAAATTGATATTAGAAAAATATAAGGCAAGTGTTAAAACTATTGTTGCTTATTTATGGAAGAAATGTTGGCATAGTTTCATATAATTTTGTGAATGGAAAGTATTATTAAAATATGATATATTTATTTTATATATATGAATGTATGTCCTGCATGTATGTAAGTGCACATGTGTTGTGCAATGCCTGTGGATTCAGAAGGGGTCGGATACCCTTGGAATTGGAATTACAGATGGTTACCAGCAGCCATATTGATACTGACAATCAAATCAGGGTCTGTGGCTCTTAACCACTAACCATCTCTCTAGCCCTGAAAGTATATTTTTCCCTCTATACAGCATTTTTTATTGATTTTTATGTGTTTCATACATAATTTTTTCTCAGTAAGTCTTAATGACTTTTATACCTGCTTCTCCCTGGGACTGTCCCTCAGACATGTGCCCTCCCCCGCCATTCTGTCATTTGTGCTAGGGTCCATTGCCCCAAATTACTCTCCCTACCCACTCC
This sequence comes from Rhizomys pruinosus, assembly GCA_009823505.1. Lineage (NCBI taxonomy): Eukaryota > Metazoa > Chordata > Mammalia > Rodentia > Spalacidae > Rhizomys > Rhizomys pruinosus. Next base: position 5,568,278 of record VZQC01010467.1, on the reverse strand, counting down.
ACAGTACCAGCTCATTCTCTGAGCTCTAGTCAGCCTATCCAGACTCTTTTACCTAAGGAAGGCCAGGTCATCCTCACCCAAGCACCATCAGCTGACAATATATCTTCTGCCAAGGTTGGGCTCTGTTACCCATTTCTGTAGTTCTGTCCAGGCTTTTTGTCCAGTTGAGATTGCATGGCCATTCATGCCCTTTTGAGCCTAGTCTCATTTTGCACTGGGAAGATTCCTTAAGGAGACATAATAGGTAGTTACTGCCTTCTTGGGTCCCTGTTCTATGATACTTGGGGCCTATGTGTAGAGGCTGTGTTGTAGATGTGTCACTTAGGCATGAGTAATTCATAGACCATGTCTGTGTGTGTCCAGTTGTAGGATTTTGTACTATTCTCATCTGAATGTGTATTTTATACATCCACATTCATAGAATGAAGCAGCATGTAACAGCAGCACATTCTGAGGTGACTTCATCATGTTATGACCATTATACAGTGGATTTTCACAAACATTATTCATACAGTCCATTAATCAAGGTGGTTCTCTCATCCAGTCAAACAATATGTTATACAGAAAAAGTGTCATGCAGTTTCAGGCTGAAAATTTCATATGTAGAAGGAACCCATTACAAATACAACAGAAATTTATAATGAAATAAATTTGCAAAGCAATTCTTATTGTCAAGATCAACAACTATATACTGAACAGGTTTGCCCTATACTTTTGATGACTGGAAGTTCAGGAGTTTTCATATTCCAGAATTATGGCAAACACATGAGTAATGTATTCTGTTCTCAGTTAATGATAGTTATAACACAGTAAGGCCATAGAAATTTTTAACTCTATCTTATGGGACTACTATTGTGTACCTGTCCCACTGACCAAATTACTGTTATGCAGCATGTGACTCCATGTGAGAGCCACCACAGGTCACTATTCCTTAGAACATAAACTTTCAGATTAAAAACCTCTTCATATCACAGGTAAAAAGGAAACATCTCTTATAACACTTTTAAAAACTTTTAAAGAATTTATTTATTTTTATGTTTATGAATATACTGACTACATGTAGGTTTGTGCACCCATGTCGTGCAATGCCACAGAGGTCAGAAGAGGGTGTCATATTCCCCTGGAACTGGAGTTAAAGATGGTTCATAGCCACCATTTGGGTGCTGCAGATCAAACCCGGGTCCTCTGCAAGAGCAGTCACCGCTCTTAACTGCTTGGCCATCTCTCCAGACCCTCCTCGTAACATTTTTTTTCTACTTACTATACAGCACATATCTCAGAGTCTTTCTCAGTATTGCATATTGTCTTTTGCAGATATCAAGAACAATAACACTGACTTGGAACACTAATTTGTTTATTGAATTCATATTTAATTTTCCAAAGTTATAGTGATTTTTATACATTTAAAGGGCATTCAGGAGATAATTCAGTTTCATTTTTTAATTATCTGAATACTGAGCTCATCATTTTTGGCTACTACATACCGATTTTTTGGAAAAATTAAGCTTCGTGAAGTTCTCATTTTCTATAAATTGTTTTACATATAATCTAAAAATGTTATTCACATCTAGAACAATGAAGGAGCTTCTTAGACACCATGAAACCTTGTTTGACACACATTCAAAGCCTTGTGATTAATTGATAAGTAGATGGGAAAATGTGCATTTTGATATAACTTAAGGGTTCAGTGGGGACTTTCCATTTTTTCTTTTTTTTTTTTTTTTAAGGGAGTTTTATCCAATTACCTTAATATCTTGTCAAGTAAGAAGGCAATTATCCAAAAAATGCTATAAAGAAATGGAAGAAAATAGGATAAAGAAGTAAAATTAATCTTTTTGTGTCTCTTTTACACCTGATATTGTGAGGCAATTAATCTTTTTATGTATAGGTTATGAGGGAAAAGCTGCTAAAAACCCCTGAATGGCAGGCTATTATCTCATGTAATCTCATATGGCAGAAGATTAGTAGCAATTAGATGTCCAACATGTATGATTACTGTTAGATTTTTTTGTTAGTGAGGGAAAAGTTAATCTAGAATTAAGAAGAACCAGAACCAGACCCTGAAAAGGGCAAGCAGCAGGAAGGACAGACATCCAGTCTTTTCCACATGCCTGGACATCTGTCAACCTGGTAGGGATGGCAGGCCCTTTTTATTTTACTCTGGGGCCAGGAGGCATGTTTTTGATGCTGAGGCCTGGTATCTTTGCATAAGTAAAGCTTTTTGTTAAAGTAATTTCCCAGGCCCAGCAAGCCAGTACCTCAAAGCCTTCCTGCAACTGGTTTTGACTTCTGCTCTGAGTGACTTGTCTGATAAAGCTTTAGTTGAGACCAGATTGTCAATCTCATAACATTGGTTGTGGAGTTTCATGGCCTGATAACTTCTTAATGAAGTTTATGACTCCTCTGCTATTCACGGATGCTATCAATTACAAACTAGGTCTTTTACACAACACAGAGACCTCTTTTCTATAAGTCATTGGCATATCCTATAGTTAGGGAATAGACCTCATGTTTACTCTAATTCTCTTCTCCAGAATTTAGCACTGACTAAAGCCAGCATAAAGTAACAGCATTGGAACTATTGCTTCTGCAATATATGCATCAACATCTGAGAGCCAACATGTCTCTACTCTCACCTTTAGCCTCACAGATTAGAAAAAAAAATCTTATTGTCAGCCTTGTGGAATCTACATGGATCACAGATTTACTTTTCTTTGAAAATTTCCATTATGTTGCTTTATAGAGTAAACCAAGCCATGAATTGCCCCAAAATAATAAAACAAAGAATCTCATTACAACACAAATGGTGGCAGCTTCCTTTTTGTTAGTTTATATTGTAACCACAACTGATTGATGGTTTATGAGCATGTGACATTATCCATCCAACTGTTCTGAAGCACAGAAAATTAAGGAGCATGCTGGGAATGATGGCTCATGCCTTTAATCCCAGCACTCAGGAGCAGAGACGGTGAGATGTCGAATGTGAGTGGAAAGGCTCCCTGGTCTGAACAATTAGTGAGTTCTAGAAACTTGGGGCTACAAATGGAAACCCTGTCTCAAAAGACAAAAAAAAAAAAAAAAAAAAAAAAATTAAGGAGCCTGCCAAGAAAATAATTTGTAGTTTTGTTTTGTTTTATTTTTGTTATGAGGAGAATAAATCTTTATAAAATAGATTTTCATCACAGCAAATTACAAAAAGATTGTTTGCTTACTATCAACTCTGAGCAACCCAATGAAATCTAATAAATATAGATAAGCTATGTGCAAATATGCTACTCACCTTCAGGAAGAGGAAGAAGATATATATTTAATATTCTTTATTCTTTCCAATATGTAAAATATTGGAAGGGAATTATTTTATATTTAGTAACAACAGAGATCAATGTATTTTAGATTTTAGTTTTCGTACGTCACTACTTTGATTTCAGGTACACAGTTACGCCTGTCATTTATTCTTACTCTTATGAGCTCTCTATGAGGTGTGATGGAATGCTGTTCTTCTGCTCCCCCCCAAGAATGGAGATGCTGGTAAAGCTTTCAACCAAAAGCTAAAATCAATACATATACAAAAAGGAGGAACAAATGCTATGAATTTCCAGAACAGCTTAATAAAGGTGTAGATTAAATGTATTTGGTAATAAGAAGTGGTTATTTTATCTGACTCATGGAAAGAGTCGTGGAAATTCATATGGCTCAAATTCCATGTTATTATTTGTAAGTCTCATACATAAAAATATGACATATCACTTTGAAAATAGACTGGAGTTCCAAGTTATAAAAGAAAGCTGGTTCATAAAATTACATAAACCAATATGCTCGCTAATATTCTGTTACAACTGCTTTTGTTTCTATGTATTGTGGAAATGCAATTCCATGTTACAACACCTGAATAAAGACAGCCTGCATTATAGCGTCAATTGAAACCAAGAGTTGGGGTCTGAATTGTTGTCTTCAGATTTTTTACTGGAAATGTGACCTCAGAAAAGACCTTGCTCTTATTTTAAACTGCCCATGTAACATGGAATGGAAAAAGAAATGAGGAACTGTATTAGCAGAGGATTATGTCCCTTTTGACCCCTATCAAATAGGGAACACCATGTACAACCTCAAACAGATGTTATCAGTCTAATTCCATATATATGTTGCTTGCAACACAAATGGGATAATGTGTTGCTTTTGAATATTCTCTGCTTAAGTACCTTTAATATTTTCAGAACATACACATATATACATTATTTCTTGTCAAAGACAAGAAAGTTTTCTGAAGGATTAAAGCTATATGTTCAGGTTATGACAGAAACATAAGTAGCAAGCTTGTTTATGTTATAAACATGCTGATATTTTGTCCTAAAAAGTCATTCCTACATTTATGACCACATATTCATTTGATATACATGCATATATGTGTGTATATATGTGTGCGTGTTAGGTTTATATCATGAAACTTAAATTTCATTTTACATTATCCCAAAGTATTCTTCAAAAGTAAACATTTTAAGTTAATTTTTATTGAGTGCATTTCATACAACATTTATCAATCAAATCTAGACGCATTCCCCCATCCATACCCACCCCATTCCCCCACCCCCTGCTAGAGCTCATGGACTCCATCATACATGTTAAGTCCTGTCTTGCATCTTTTTCTCAGTCTTTTATAACCTTTTTGATGCACAAGTTTACTATTTTGGTCAGTTTTGTTATTATGATTCTCTCTCTCTTTTTTGTTTCCTTTAATTTTATATTATTCCAAAATATGGATATATACACTCCCCACATAAATCAAAATTACAAATTCTGAAAATAAACTATAGGTTAATTCCTAAACATATTTAGAGATTCACATTTTAATAGTAAAGTTGCATGCAGGTAAAAATATTATGAATAGAATATGAATACATGTCTTCCATTCATATATGGTAATTACAATGTGTAAATACAAGTGGTAGGACAATTCTAGAGCCCATTAAGAGATACACATTGGTTGGGGCTGGAGAGATGGCCTAACGGTTAAGAGTGCCAACTGCTCTTACAGAGGACCAGGGTTCGATCCCCAGCACCCACATGGCAGCTGAGAACCGTCTGTAAATCCAATTCCAGGATAACTCCAGTTCCAGGGGAATCCAATGCCCTCTTCTGACCTCCGCGGCATTGCACGACTCGGTGCACAAACCTACATGCAGACAATACATTCATACACATAAATAAAAATAAAATAAAATATTAAAAAAGAGATACACATTGGAATAGCACAGTTGCTTTCAGATACATGATATATAATAATAAAGTTGCTCAGTTTGCCTGCCATCTGGGGTTTGGTGTTAGCATCCACAAATGAGGGAAATTATTCACCTTTTTTTTTTTTCTGGGACTGTTGTTACTTCACTTAGCATAATGGCTTCCAATTCATATCCATTTACCACAAAAGCTCTAAGTCATCTTTCTTTACTCACTGGCAATAAATCCACTGTGTAGATGTAACCACGTTTTGTTATCCAGTCACAGTAGGGGCATTTGGGTTGGGTTCAGCTCTGTTGCTATTGTGAAGAGAGATGCAATAAATTTAGATGTGCATGTATCTTTGCGTAGGATGCAGTCTTGTGGGTATATCCTCCTCCTCAGTTCGACGTACGTATCCGACTGCGAGTCAGGTGGTAAGGCCTCATTTTTGTGTTGTTTAAGGGGTCGCCGCACTGCTTTCACAAGTGGTTTGTATCAGAGTGACAATTCCCAACCGGCAAGTAGGATGGTATTACTTTTACCTTCAACAGAACCTCTCCAGCATTTGGTGTCCTTTTGTTTGCTTTTTTTTTTTTTTTTTTAATTTTTATTTATTTCTGTGATGTGTGAATGTACTGTACTGCATGCAGGTCTGCGCAACCGTTATCGGGCAAGTGCCGCCGAGGGCCAGAAGAGGGCTCTGGATTCCCCTAAAAAAGAAGAACGGAAAAAAAAAGAATAATCTCTGGAATTTGGAGGTTTCAGACGGTTCTTTGCTCCGCCATGTGGGTGGCTGGGATCGACCCGGTCCATTGTAAGAGCGGTTATGGTCGCTCTTTAACCGCTAGGCTATCTTGTGGTATTTCTTGAATCTTGTGCTAGTGCTTACTGGGAGTGAATGATTGATACCTTAGTGTGGTTTTAATTGCATTTCTTTAATTTTAATGATGTGACCACTTTAAGATTTTCGCAGCGCGTAATTTTACTTCCTTAACTGGGGAGGTCTCTGGTCAGCTCTTACTCCATCTTTTGTGTAGGCATTGTTTTCGTATTTCTTTGTTTTTAATATTCTTTTTATATATTCAGATGTGATAACCTGTCAGTGTATATCAGAGATGAAGGTTTTCTTCCACTCTGGGGGTTTTCTCCTCACTTCCATGATTGTTTCGTAGCTGGCAAAAGTTTTTGAGTTTGATAAGTCCACCTTCACTGTTGACCTTATTTCCTGTGCAGCTCCTGTTTGTGTAGAAAGATTGTTTCGGCAAAGGAGTGGTGCGCACCCCTTTTAATACGAGGCACTCGGGAGGCGAGGCAGGTGGACTCTTTTGTGAGTTCAGGCCAGACCAGGTCTACACAGTGAGTTCCAGGAAGCTGGGACTACAGGGGACCTGTCCCGGAAAAGGACAAAAAAAAAAAAACAAAAAAAAGTTTTTTACTACTCCTACATCTTGTATGTTGCTGCTGAATTTTTCTTCTATCACCTTCAGGGTTTCGGGTTTCAGGTTGAGATTTTTGATCCACTTGGAGTTTATATTTGTACAGGGTGAGAGATAGGAGTTTAATTTTGTTCTTCTACAAATGGTGATCCAGTTTTGCCAACACTATTTGCTGAAGATGCTATATTTCCTCCATTGAGCTTTTTTGGCTCTTTTGTCAAATATAAGGTGGCTGAAGTTATCTCAGCCCAAGTTTGGATTTCAATTTTGTTCCATTGGTCAATGGTTCTGTTTTCTTTTGGTTTTGTTTTGTTTTTGTTTTGTTTTGTTTTGTTTTGTTTGCCAGTACCAGGCTGTCTTTATGACTATAACCCTGTAATATAGCTTGAAGTCTAGTAATGTAATCCCCCCAGTATTGCAGTTTTCACTCAGGTTTGCTTTAGCTATTCATGGTCTTTTGTTTTTCCATATGAACTTAAGGATTTTTTTTCTAAGTCTGTAAAAAAGCTCATGGGGATTTTGATTGGGATTGCCTTGAATCTGTATATTAATTTGGGTAGAATGGACATTTTTACTATATTAATTTTTCCAATTCACAAAAATAATGACATGAAATTCTTCTATACATAGGTATTAAAACATATTTATTCATTCTCATCAGTTTGGCCCCAAAACAATTTTTATAAAATCTCACAAACATAATTTTCAATAAAAACCATATATTTAGGCAAGTCATTATTTCTTCCCTTTTCTTGAATTTCCTATATTATCATATATTATTTTAAATTTGCTATGTTATTCAATGTTATTTTATTTTGAGCTAGGGTCTCCTGGGTAGGCCCTCCAGGCTGAATTTGAACTGACTATGGTTACTTAGACTGGCTTTGATCCTGTGAAGTTTCTATTTCAGCTTCCCTAGTACTGAGATTGTAGGTAGGCTCCATCATGTCAGGATTTACTATATATGCATTTTAAAGCTTGAAAAATATAGTTAAATTGTTTGTCTGGATTAAAAAAATTTGTTGGCCTTTTCGAGACAGGATCTCCCTTTAGTCCCAGCTGTCCTGGAACTCACTCTACAGACCAGGCTGACATTGAACTCACAAAGGTCCACCTGCCTCTGCCTCCCAAGTATTAGGATTAAAGGCGCCCAGCATGGATTTTAATTTTATACTGTGTGCTTCAATGCTTTTATAAAATATATTATTTTTATAATATCAGAGAATAGTACATGAACTTAGATATTATCCCCAGTCTTCAATAGTGCTGGAAGTTGAAAATATCTCACACTGCTCATAAACTTAGTCAGTACAATTTAAGGGCAGCTAGCCAACACCTTCATTTGAAATAAATCTCTATAGCATCTAATGTCCAGTACTTATTAACTTTTTTCTAGTCGACATGTTTTAATCACATGGTTTTCAAAACACAGGAACGTATTTCCACATCATTTACAAGAATATAACTTTGCACTTTCTAGTAGTAGACTGTCTTTCAGTCACAGTAAACTGGACATGTGTCATGATGACAATATAAGTGCATTATCTATGTCAATCATATCTGAACTGAAAGGTAATTTTTTGTTATTAGCTTAAAGCAAATTAACTAACCATTAATGTTTCCATACTTTAACTATTCTGGTAACTGTGCATCTATGCTGATTCACTTAATCATATTTCAAGAAACTTATAAACACTAACATTCTTAAATGTTTTCTAATGTAAAAATTTATTTCTATGATACTCATTATCAGTAATTATAATCACCTGAAATTAAAATCTACTTTATTTTTAAATTTATCATTGTGTCCAATCATAATAAAATATAAGCCTCATAAGTAATGTACTATTATTTCTGAATAATAGTAGTTTTCAAATAGTGAAAAGCTAATGATTGAAACATTTGTAGCATATATCCAAGCTGTATAATATAATAAAGTTACCTGATAGATTCATTTGTACTGGTACAAAGTACCAATACAAAGTACCCAGTCAGCATTCTTAGTGTCATTAGAACTTTGAGTCTAAAAAATTAAGTGGATTTTTAAATTGTTTTTGATGTGGTTTCAGCCAGCTTTTCCAAATTATTTGGAAGAAAGTTAAATGTTAGAAATATGAAGGAGAGTTTCAGAGGAAAAAATGAAAATTTGAAAACCAAGTTAAATCTACTTAAAAGAAAATGTTGGAAATCCAAGTAATCTGGATGCCTCAAACAATCCATAGTTCATACTCTGCTCCAAATGCAAAGTTCTTCCATTACAACTGCTTCTGGAATATTCTTTGAGTTCACTGTCAGGACCAGCACTGTGTATTATTACAACTCAAAAAAGTTTATTTTACAAGCATAACATCAGAGAAAAAAAATATATGTTTTGGGGAGAGTGGATATATAGATAACTTGGAAGAACTACAACTCTACTTTTTACAATGTTGATTTTAAAAATTGATTGGAAAAAAATCTTTTAGTGTCCTTTATTTGTTCAGTTAGCTCATGAAAATAAAATAGTTTTATATCGGGTTTCTTTTCTGTAAAATGGTGATAACAATGATGTTCCAATATTGTTGGGATAATTAAATGTCATAATTGATGGGAAGCACAGAGTGATAATGGTTAGGCATAATTACTATCATGCGGGTGACTTTCCATTCGGCTCCATCTGCATTTTACTGGCATGTAGCAATGATATTCAACAGGATAGTACAGAAATATGGATGTTTGAAGCTTCTGTTTGTGAGTTGCAATGTCTAAAACACATTTCTTTGAGAGGTTAAACATGGATGGCTCTCAAGGAGTTTTCTCATATGGGGAAGTTTAACATTTTAAATTTATAATCACAATTTTATTTTAATTTGCTCTTCATTTCAATCTTCTGCAATAAGTTTCATCCAGATTTCTACTCCAGATGGTGCTTTGAGAAATCTCTGTGCCATATTGACCCATTCCCATTTACTGCTTACTTCATTAACATGTGGCAGTTTTGGGAGGTGACTGTTCTCTGTATATTGCTCACATTTCCAAAAGGATTTTGAAGGATTTGTTCCCCATATTCTTCTTGACAGAATTCTCTTTTGAGAATAATCTATTTTCCCCCCTGGGATAGAGATTAGGATTATTTTCTATCTAATATGAGCAATAAATCCTTCTCTAAACTAAGATGCTTACCAAGTTAAAAGGATTTCTTGGGGGCTGGAGAGATGGCCTAGCGGTTGAGAGCACCGACCGCTCTTGCAGAGGACCCGGGTTCGATCCCCAGCACCCACATGGCTGCTGACAACCGTGTTTAACTCCAGTTCCGGGGGAATCCGACGCCCTCTGACCTCTGCGGCATTGCACGACAGGGGTGCACAAACCTACATGCAAACAGTACATTCATACACATAAAAAATATATAAAATTAAAAAAAAATTCTAAAAGGCTTTCTTACAGATTCCTTTAAAATTAGGCATTCTTTAAGCTTATACTACTTTAGCAGAAATTCAGGGTCAGTGACACAGCATGTATTTGAGTTCTCTCATTGTCACCTTCTGATCCTTCTTGGATAATAGATGTTTAAAAATTGGAAGACCATGTTGCCCATTAGTTTTTGCATGTCCAAAATAAAGTCTACAGAGAATGAGTCTGGGAAAAATAGATATCTTTACACTAACAAAGAAGTTACTCCCTTATTTCCTATCACATGCAAAATCAAACCTAAATATAATAAAAGTATAATAAATGCTTAAATGTAATTGGTAAAACACTAACAAACCAATCATGTTTTAGCTCTAGCACACAGGAGGCAAAAGAAAGTTGATCTCTGAGATTGAGGCCAGACTGTTCACATAACTAGTGCCAGGCCAGCTGGGGTCAACAGGGAGACCCTATCTCCAAAAGACAAACGAAAACAAAAACTGAGAACTTTGAATCCTAAGATGGAGTAAAGATAAAATTCATGACTTTTAATTAGATCATGAGTTTGGAAAGGACGTCAAGCATAAGCAAAAAAATAAATTTGATTAAATGTTATTTTTTAAAAAATTGTTTTTCAAATTATATTGTAAAAAAAACATGAATTTGGTTTGTACATGATAGAATTACATCCTTTCAAAATATGTATTGAAGTTCAGAATTTCAATCCCACAGAATTCAACATTTTTAGATGCTGCAGATGTGGTCAGATTGAGACATTACCTCTGTTAGACAAAATAAGAGAAATTTCAGGTTTCTCCAGCTGGTGAATAGATGACAAATAGGAAGTAATGTTACTTGATCAAAGTAGCAAGCTTTTGAGATACAATAAAAGTCCTAAGAGGAAAATTCATCACTCTAAGCATCTTCATTAAGAATAAGAAAGAACACAGTTAAGTGACTTAATGCTACAACTGAAGAGTTTGGAAAAACAACAAACCAAGTCTATCCTCGGATATGAGAAAAGCTAATAACAATAACAAAAATCATTAAACAGAAATTAAAAATCAATGAATCTAATTGGTTCTTTGAAAATTTAGATGAACTCTTAGCTAGCCATTAGCCCAGGTAACCAAAAGGAAGACCAAATACAAATTAACAAAATCAGAGATGAATGAGGAAATATCACAAAACACAACAAAAAAGAGAAAACAATGAGGAAATATTTTTAAAACATATACTCTATTAAAGTTGAAATTTAAATGAAATAGACAGATTTCTAAATCCAATGGTCCACCAAAAATAAACCAAGAAGAGATTAAGAGTTTAAACAAACCCATAACAATAAGGAAATCAAAAGATTATTAATTTACAGCAGAAACTTCCCAGAGCTTTAAATATCTACAACCAATACTACATAAGTCATTCAAAAGGATAGAAACAAAGGTAGAACTTCAAAACTCCTTCTCTGAAGTAACTATGACTCTATTGCCAAAACCAGGTAAATGCATCAGAAAATAAAATAATATACCAATGTCCCTAATGAACATAAATGCAAAAATTCTCAACAAAATACTTGCAAACCACATATAGACACATAAAAAAGTTTATCCATTTTTTTTGGGGGGGGGGCAGAAGGAAGCCCATGTCTCTTTTCAGGTTTTCATTTACCAGTTCCATCCACTTGAGGACAAAATCAGGTCTTGCTAGACCAGGTTTCCCTTTTAGATGCATGAGCAGACTTTCTTCTTTATAGACTGGACATTGGCCGAAGTCCCATTAGTGTGTCTCCATGACCTCCCTACACAGGAAGACTGGTACCCACATTTGCAGGACATTTCAAGAGATGCCCACATGCATAGTCCTCTGAGACTTAGTTGACCTCTGAGGGCAAAGAACAAAGTTATCCCTTAGGTCCCTCAACCAAATTGTTATGAGTGTTAAGTATGGTCTTTAAGCACCCAGAAAGTTACACTAGCCTGATACACTGCACCTATACTAAAATTATAGCTTCTGAAAACAAACTGTATGTTATTTCCATATCATATTTCTTGATTCACATTTTTCCATTTTAATTTTATATTACTCTAAAATATGCATAAAAACCCACCATCATATGCCAAAAATCCAAAGTCTGAAAATAAATGTTAAGTTAATTCTAGAACTTGTCTAGGGATTCACAATATAGGAGCACAGTTGTTTTCAGATCACTAGTAATATAACATTAATGTTGCTCAGTTTGCCTTATAACTAGGTACTTGGTGCTAGCAACTTTTCTTTTATCACCTTCAGTTTTAGGTTTCACATTGAGATCTTTGATCCATTTGGAGTTGATTTTTGTACAGAGCGTGAAGTAGGGGTTTAATTTTATTCTTCTACAAGTGGTGATCCAGTTTTGCCAACACCATTTGCTGAAGATGCTGTCTTTCTTCCATTGAGTCTTTTTGGACCCCTTGTCAAATATGAGGTGGCTGAATTTATATGTACTCATTTGGATCATTTTTGGATCATCAGTTTTGATCCATTGGTCTACAGGTCTGTTTTTGTGCTAGTACCAGGCTGCTTTATGACTATAGCCCTGTAGTGTAGTTTGAAGTCTGGTATAGAGATCCCCCCTGTATTGCTCTTTTCACTCAGGGTTGCTTTGGCTATTTGGGGTTCTTTCATTTTTCCATATGAACTTAAGGATGTTGATTTTCCAATCCATGAGCATGGGAGGTCTTTCCATTTTCTGATTTTTTTCTTCATTGTCTGTCTTCATTGGTTTATAATTTTTGATGTAGGAATCTTTGGTGTCTTTGGTTAGGTTTGTTCCTAGGTATTTTATTATTTTTGAGGCTATTGTGATGAGGAAGGTCTCCTTGTATTCCTTCTTCAGCTGCTTTTTGCTGGGTAAAGAAAGGCTACCGATTTTTCTAGGTTAATTTTGCATCCTGCCACTTTACTTAAACTACTAATCATTTCTAGGAATTTTCTGGTGGAGTTTTTAGCATCCCTTAATTAAACTATCATATTGTCTGCAAAAAGGGATAGTTTGACTTCCTCTTTTCCAATTGGTACTCTTTTAATTTCCTTTTCTTGCCTTATTGCCCTAGCCAGTGTTTCAAGAACTATATTGAAGAGGAGTGGTGACAGGGAGCAGCCTTGCTAAGTTACTACTTTTATGGAGAATCCTTCTAACTTTTCTCCATTTAGGATGATGTTAGCTGTGGGTTTCTTGTATATGGCTTTGATTATGTTGAGGAATGATCCCTCCAGTCCAATTCCCTCTAGGACTTTAAGCATGAAGGGATGCTGGATTTTGCTGAAGGTGTTTTCTGCATCAATTGAGATGATCATGTGTTTTTTGTCTTTCAGTCCAGTTGTATGTTTTATGATATTTACTGATTTTTGTATGTTGAATCATCCCTGAATCTCTGGTATGATTACAACTTGGTTATGATGGACGATCTTTCTGATCTGGGTCTGTATGTGGTTTGCAAGTATTTTGTTGAGAATTTTGCATCTGAGTTCATTAATGAGATGGATCTATACTTCTCTTTTTTGGTTGTATCTTTGCCTGGTTTTAGTATTAGAAAAAAAAAAGTTTATCCACCCTGATCAAGATGGTTTTATTCCAGATATGCAGGGATGGTTCAACAATCCAACATACATTTATGTTAAATTTTATAGAGGGAATTGGACCATATGGTACATACATGAACTTAATTAAGTCTGCATAAAACAAGTCCACAGCCATAATTCTCAATGGAGAGAAACTGAAAACACTTGCTAGAGCAATAAGACAAAAGAAGGGAATTTAAAGGATACTAACTGGAAAAGAAGAGGTCAAATTACCCCTAAAATTTATACAAGAAAAATTCTAGAAATGATTAAATCTTTCAGCAACATGACTATATAAAAATTCAACTTACAAAAAATGATTCACCTTCCTATATATCAATAACAGACAATCAGAGTGAGTGGTCATATCCAAGTCAAAACCCCAATGAATTTTCACAGAAATAAATTAAACACCCTAAAATTCATATGGAACCATAAAAGACCTTGGCCATCAAAGCAGCCCTGTGCAATGCTGGGGAGAGGATTACCATACCAGATCTTAAACCACGTAAGAGAGCTACACTCAGAAAAGCAGTATGATATTGGCACAAAAACAGACATGTAGATCAATGGAACAAAATAGAAAACCCAAACCTGAGTGCACATGCAATTTCAGCCACCTAATACTTGACAAAGTTGCCAAAAGCACACACACCAAAGGTGCTGTGAAAACTGGATCTCCACATCTATAATATAAAAGTAGGTCCATATTTATTAACCTGCACAAAAATAATCAAATAGATCAGTCCTCAGGATAAAACTTGAAACACTGAAATTGTTAGAATACATAGGCATTACCCTACAAGTACAGGAATGGACTGTTTAATATTGGATATTGGTCACTTGGGAGTTAAAATCAACATTCAATGAGTGGAACCTTATTAAACTTGTTTCTGTATAGCAAAGAAAATAACCAGTGAATGAAGGGAAAGAGCACAGAGTAGAAGAAAATCTTCACCAACTTCACATCTGACAGAAGATTAATATGCAGACAATAAGAAGACATGGGAAAAAAGCAAGAAAACCAATGACCCAATTAAAATATAGTCCATGGGGACTGGAAAGATGGCTCAGAGTACTGACTTTGCTTGCAGAGGTCCCAGTTAGATTCCCAACAGCAGCAGCTAACAACAGTGCATAACTCCATTTCCAGTGAAATCCAATGCCCTCTTCTGACTTTTGCAGGCATTGCACAACAGTACATGGGTACAATTACATACATGCAGGCAACTTATTCACACATACACATAATTAAATAATAAATATGTATTTTAATTAGGCTGTAGATCTGTGCAGAGAGAGCACTACAAAGAAGTAAACATGGACAAGAAGCACCTTTAAAAGTTTTCAATATATTGTCTAGAGACACGTAATCAAAACCATTTCAAGGTTTCATCCATTCTCATTTAGGAAGGCTAAGATAAAGAGAATAAATAACACCAAATTCTGCTGAAGAAGGGGATAACGGTGATTTCTCATTCACTGATGGTAGGATTGAAAATTGGTGCAAACACTATGGAAAGCTGTATGTATAATTCTTAAGAAAACTAAAAGTAAAGCTAACATGTGATCAAGTTATACCACTTCTCGGCATATACCCAGTGGATTCCTCCTACTGCAGAGATACCTTTGCATCCATGCTTGTTGCTACTCTTTTAACAACAGCTAAGAAATAGAAACAAACTTCCCCTTTCCCAAAGCCTAGGGAACAAATTGTGGAAGAGGAGGCATGGTAGAATGTAAGGGCTGTGGAGAGACTGGGGTGAATCATGAGACTACAACAATATCGACTGGACTCCTATTTGATCAACATGCTTGTGCACACAAGCTTCTCCAACTGGACTATGGGAACCTTGGGTTGTTCAAAATTTGGACATAGACACTTGCAAATTGGTTTTACATGAATGTTACTTACATTCATTGCTTATGCTTAATAATTTGGCTCACTTCAAAAAAATGCATCAATTACCTAATTGTATGGCAAACTGAGTAACATCAATGTTATCTGAAAACAACTGTGTTATTATATTATAGAATCCCTTAAAAAATAAACAAATAAAAGAGCAAAAAAAGAAAGAAAAAAAAGAAATAGACACAAACTAAATGGTAACGGATAATGAAAATATGGTAAGCTCATTTCTACTCAGCAATAAAGAATTAACCATTACATTTTCACATAAATGTATGCAACTAAAATGGTTACACTAAAGTAAATTATCACAGACTCAGAAAAACAATTCAAGTGTGTTCTCTCTCATTTGATTATCTTAGCTTCTGTTCTAGTTTGTCTTCCATTGCTGTGAAAAAACACCCTGACTGACATCAACTTGGGGAGGAAAGGGTTTATTCAGCTTACATCTCCTGGGTCAGAGTTCATCACTTAGGGAGCCCAAGGCAGGAACTCAGGACAGGAACCTGGAGGCAGAAGCTGAAGCACAGGCCATGGAGGAATGCTGTTCACTGGCTTGCTCCTCTGGCTCATGCCCAGCCTGCCCTCTTACACCGTACACAACACCTACCCAGGGTGGCACCACTCATTGTGGGCTGGGCCCTCCCACAGTACTTGACATTCAAGACAATACTCCACAGATGTGGTCACAGGCCATCCTATGGAGCCAAATCCCCAGTTGAGGCCCCCTCAACCCAGGTGTGTCAAGTTGACAATAAAGCTATCTAGCACAATTGACCCCTTGTCAACTTGACACACAAAACACATCACTATTAAACACCACCTTTCCAGTTCTTATCCCCAAAGTATGATGTTAACATCAATCACAACCTAAGACAGTACAACCTTAAAAGCCCCACAGTCCTTAAAATGTTGAAACACTTAAAATTCACAGTCTGTTAAAAGTCTCTTAACTGTGGGCTGCTGTAAAATCCATAACAAGTACTGTCTTATTTCAAAGGGAAGAATCAGGCACACTCAAACAAAACCTAAGTCCAGCAAGTAGCTAAAGGATGGACACCTGGGACTCACAATCTTCTGGGCTCCAAAGGGTTTAGGCAGCTCTCCTTCTCTGACCCTGCTGTCTGTGGCACATACAGCTCATCTCGCAGGGCAGGACTGACTCCATTCCACACCTGCCACTGCTCTTAGTGGTCGTCCCACAGTCCCGGCATCTCCGAAAAGCTGGGGTCGCCACTGAAACAGAGGTTGCTTCTGACCTCTCTTGATGCAAAACGTCAGCTTCTCTTCCTGGCTCCTGGAATCCTGTGGTCTTCACTGCAACTGAGGCCCGCACTCCGACTAGTGGCCTTTCCTGGCCTCTAATAGTGCCAGGCCTCAGCTGTTCTCTGTAAGCCCTTCATGCTTTCAACACCGTAACCTTATAGGAGACTCTTACATGTTACCAAGTCTTGCTTCTGGTTTGTCATGGAGGCTCAGGCCTCCTCTGAAACATAGCTTCTGTGTGCTGACCCTGAAGAATTTCTTCCAAGAAGATTTCACCACAGTGATGCTGGTCTCTTGTTATTTACAGCTGATTTTTCAGCCCCAGCTATACAGCATCAATTGTCCCAGTAAAACAAAGATTTCACTTCAGGTTCTGGTCTCTTGTTACTTACAGCTGATTCTTCAGCCCCAGCTGACCAGAACCCACAGATTAAACAGTCCTGATGATCTCTGTTTCCCTTTGAAACTTCACAAGCCAGGCCTCCACCTTCTACAACTCTTTAGCAAAACTGTTCCAAATTCCACAACCACGATCTTTAGGCATTCAATGATTTTTCTAGCCCAAAGTTCCAAATGCTTCCATAATCCTTCCCCAAAACACCAAGGTCTGGTCTGTCACAAGCAATACCCCACTCTCACTACCATTTCTGTTGTAGTTTGTCTTCCATTGCTGTGACAAAACACTCTGACTGACACCAACTTGGGGAGGAAAGGGTTTATTCAGCTTACATCTCCTGGGTCACAGTTCATCACTTAGGGAGCCCAAGGCAGGAACTCAGGGCAGGAACCTGGAGGCAGGAACTGAAGCACAGGCCATGGAGGAATGCTGTTCACTGGCTTGCTCCCCTGGCTCATGCCCAGCCTGCCTTCTTATACAGTACACAACAACCTGCCCAGGGTGGCACCACTCATTGTGGGCTGGGCCCTCCCACACTACTTGACAATCAAGACAATACTCCACAGATGTGGCCACAGGCCAGTCCAATGGAGCCAAATCCCCAATTGAGGCTTCCTCAACCCAGGTGTGTCAAGTTAACACTAAAGCTATCCAGCACAGCTTCAAATGCTTACATTTGAATGTATATCCTAATGTAACCTCAGGAGCCAGGAAAATGGAAAGAAACATGGTGGTGAAGATAAAGTAGGACACCAAGAGTATGGGGTAGTAAGAAACAGGCATTACCTGGCAGGTTAAGGAAAATGGAGCATTTAACTGAGAAGTGAAAAGAGGTTAATATAAAGAACTATGGGGGGTAAAAGGAGCTCAAGTGAGGGGGGAGAATATAACTCAGGTAGTATCAAAGGAGAAATAGGGAAAATGGGGTACTTTAACTGGGGAGAGAGGACAGAGGGTTAGACATGGAGAGAGAGGTAAGACAAATATTTAAGTGATATGAAAAAACAAAGGGAAATGTATTTGTTCAGAAGCCTACTGAAAATACGCATAAGATATCTGTGCCTGAATGCAGCAGAAGCAAAACAATGCCAGGCAGGAGAAAACTCTTAAGTTGTTGGTCAGAGTAGACCAAGAGATTCCCCAAATAACATTTCTTAGAGTCACAACATTTGATTGCCTCCCAGAATTTTCAGATAAGACGTCTTTACTGAAGATATGACATATTTTATATGTAGGACTTGGAGCAATGGAACTGGTACTGACATGGAAGCCTCCTCCCTGAAGACTAGCTGGAAACCTAATAAACACAGCAATAACTGATGTAGCAAACTTCACTGGTGTAGTAGTGGCACTTTTATCTTGGAGGTAATAATCTAATTGGATTAAAGCTTGCTCAATGGGCTAGAATTTATGTGTTTCACTAGAAACATAGCCAAATACATATGGAAGAAGAGGTCATATATACTGGGAAAAAAAACATACATCTATCACATCCCTAGACAAATCTAATTTCTTACTGTATGCCAAATATGGGTCTTTATAATTACAGATAACTGTTTCTGTTGCCATTTATTAAAAATATTGCTGGGTGTGGTGGTGCATGCTTTTAATCCTAGCACTTGGGAGGCAGAGGCAGGTGGATCTTTGCAAGTTCAAGGCCAGCCTGGCTTACAGAGTGAGTTGTAGGACAGCTGGGGCTACAGGGAGACACTGTCTCAAAAGACAAAAAAAATTGCAAAACATGAGGACTATTAGAGAATTCCACAACAGGTCAAAGTAAAAACAAATAAATAAATAACTGTCTGGGTGTTGCCCAGACCTAGGTGACACATGTACAACACAACCTCTATACGTAAGTCTAAAGAAACTTAATAGAACAAGGGTCACAGAGAACATTAACGTATCTCTCAATTCCCACAAGTGAAGCATTCTCATGCAATAGATAGTGATTAACAAAGAAGGTCACAACTGCATAAAATGTAGAGAATAAGTCATTGCAGAGTCATGTTCCTAGATACGACTTCTATATTAACCTCAACCAATCAAGATTCAGGGACCATTGTGGAATATGGGCCAGAAAGATTGTAAGAGGCATGAGAAATGGATGACCACAAGGAAACAGTTTTCTATGTGACTGGAAACTTTTTTAAATGAACTTAGAGAAAAGGCAACAGCATGAACAAGACCAGTACAAACTCAAACCAGACAAAATCCCAGCATAGAAGCAGGGAAATATCTAAGACTGAACCAACTGGCAATTGATCACTGTCATGTAATGGAGACTGAGTCTTCTTTAAGTAAGTGATGCTATGTTTGTTGACCAGTCTCAAGTGGATGAACTCAAACCAAGGATATTTAGGGCTATAATATTTTTATGATATATATATATATATATATATATATCACCTTTATTTGTTAATTAGGAAATAAAGTGTGTACAAGCTTTATAGGAACCTACTGCCCCCTACAGTGTATGATTTGTGCCCCCAAATATCTTTCAGCATGAGTCTATCCACTTGGCCTTCCAAAATCCTATCCATATAAGACCCAGTCTTTCCACTAGCAGCCATCCATTGCCAAAATTCCTTAAGTTAGGTCAAGATTTCTTACCCATTTCACCAATTCTAGGCTGAAATCTTTCTAATTTGAGGTTGCTTTTTAAATAAGTATATTGATTCAGGCTTAAACTCTTTGTTATTTTTAGGGTAATATTTTATAACATTTTAGAATTTCATGCAATATATTTTAGGTCATATTCTACCCAACTTCTCTCCATAATTCCTTCCAGATCCATGCTCTCCTTACCCCATCTCAACTTCATGTGCTTTTTCATTTTTTTTTAGTAACCCATCTGTATAAGTCACACCCTGAGCCTGTGAGCTCTGGAATCATGGGTTCTTGGCCAGGTTTATAGCAGCAGGCATGAGTTTCTTCCTCTGGAGGAGACTTTAAGTCCAATCAGAAAACAGTTGACTACCTTGCCAGAGGACTTGTTTCTCTCTATCGCAACCACAAGTATACCTTGCCTTCCTGGTTATTATTAGAGTACACAGGTTTCACCGCTGGGTCAAATGTTGATGAATTTTCCTCCCAGCAGCCTGCAAAGCACCTTCTGGTACTGTGAAAGGTGGTCAGCAGCGAGGGAATTTCCTGGTTAGTGTAGTTTGAACTTGAGTATATTTGAAAATTCTCTATGGAAGCCTATTATTTTATGATATCTAAATCTCTGTATCTCTCTCTATATATATATTTTTTTCATATAAAATGGTTTAATTGGACTTATATGACACAAGGTACAGTGCTCTTTCCAGAAGCTGTATGTTGCCAAATGTAAAGTCCAGTGTCAGATGTGGGTATTGATAGCTCCCCTTGAGTTGTTAATCAAGGTGTCCGTGAGACTCCAAAATAATAGAAATTTTTGCAATTGCTCATGGTTGACTTGATGATAGAACCTTAATGCTGAAGACACAATATAATTTGACCACAGGACATAGAGAAATAGAGTGGGTATTGACCAAGACATTTAGTTTCTTTAACAAATGCTGTAAGATTTAGAAAGTCAGCCAGTTGAATGGTAGAATGTTGAAACCACCTTCACCTAATAAGCCACATGCTAAAAATTGTAGTTACAATAATGAGAAGCCTATTTCTATAGACAATAAATTAAGAATGATGGTAATATTTTCCTTTATTAATACTGTCAAATATAAAATGTTAATAGAGATCTTCTCAATGTACATTTTAATACTTTGTGATTTCTTTGTCTTCCTTGGAATGTTATAACTTGTATTTGACATTGAAGTATAGGAGTGTTACGGGAAAATAGCATGGTTAACTTTCTGGCAGCTTCATGCTGTCAGTCCCATGAGCTAATCTCTTTTTTCACAAGCCAGCTTAACACCATAGTTGTTTGAAAGCTCTGTGTAAGAGTCTCCTACCTTCTTTTCTGTCATAAGGAAGTTGCTTAAGCGTCTCTAACATTTTTCAGTCTTTAATCTCTTTGAAAGTAATATGACCCACTGTGTGGTTTTCCTCTTGTCAAAGCAAATGTTCCTTAAATGTCTTGCATTAAACATTGTCTGTCAGTTTCAGGAGGAGATGTTCAGTTCAAATAATGAGAACAGGACTACAAACCTTGCTTTAATTGCTGCATTATAATCTCCAGACTTGAAATACCCTGGAGACCCAGATACATAAAATGCCTTTCAGCGACAGAGTTGTGGAATTCATTACAACTGTGTTTTAAGTGGGAATGTATTTGAAACTCACTGAAAGAATACCTTTGTCCTTTGGGCATTTGATAACTTGAGCTATTATTTAAAGTGTACCGAGTATAACATATTAAAAAAGAGTAAAAGAAAAATGCATGTAATTATAATTTTGACATCACATACATATACACAACCCTTTAAAGGAAATAACTAATGTCTTTTATTAATAGCAGGGCATTACCTACTTGGTGAAAATAACACTAGTAAAATTAAGTTATTTGATGTTTATTGAGTTATAGAAAGTTTAAGTTAGTGTCTACCTATTATAAAAATATTTGTTCTTTTAATTTTATAATGATATTTCTGATGAAACTTGTAAAGACTTTTATGTCAAATCACTAACTGTAATACAAATTATAGACATCTATTGAATCACTGGCATTTTTTCTTCTCAAAATAATCTTATCATTAACTTAAACGCATTTTCTTGGTTCTGTGATCTGAATGCATTCCAGTCACAGCTAAATCAATGGTAAATGCACATCGGCATCCTCATCAAATTACAGAAGTCATATTTCAGTAATAAGAACATAATACTAGTTCTATTTTTCTCATTAGGTTAAATCATGCGAGAGATTATTTTTGAGATCAGGAGGAGTCAAAAAGTAGCACATTTACTTGCCCCACTTACTTTCCCTTTAATCACAAAAAATGTATATGTTGTCCCAATTTAACTATGTGTAACAGGATGAAGGAAGGATGAGGACACATATGTTGTGAATGTATTATTTGGCATGTATATATAATATTCTTTCTTTGGTGCCTGGATTTAAAATCATTTTTTGAGAATTCTTTTGAAAGTGAACAGGCAATTTTCAAAAACAAATTGTGAGTTAAGCTATCAAAGAGCCAGCCAGTTAGAATAACTTTTAACCACGGGTAACCTGAATATCCTCACAATGGAGCTTAATCACCTAAAATGAAAAACAAATTGAAGAGCAAGCACGAGCCATGGTGAGATAGCCCTCCTTTGACAATCAAGCAAACAGGGTCTCAGTGCTTCAGAGAAAGAACACCAATCAGCTGCTAATGGGAAGTCTTACATGGTAATTGTGTTGACCGCTTTGTCTCCTACAGAGAAGAGGTGTGAGTATGAGGACAGAAACTGAAAGAACTAACATGCGCAAGAGCACCATCGCAGCTCACTTAAAGTTGACTCATGTCATCATACAGAAAAGCTAAAAAGAACAATACTCAGTTTAGTCGTAATTCACAAGTAGAGGGAGGCAAAGTATGAATCAGGCCCTATGGCTGAGGGACAGAAAGTATATATTTCATGTACAAGGCCTCGGGCTTCATCTCCAGCTATGAAGAGCAAATTATTCTGAAGTAAAAATGAAGCAGAAGAACATATATCACCATTTAAAATAAAAATGGTAACTAATCAAATCCACTTATCTTCATTAAAGCATTTATGAAATAATTCATCTGATGATGGAGTTATATTCTATTTCCCCCTTCTTATGCTTTTATAGGGGAAATTTAAAAATTAAAACCATCGTTTATAGAAAACCAAAACTTTTCCTCCTAAGCAATACACTCCAATCCAAAGACCTATCACAATTATATGTCCACATAACTTAGTGTGGCCTACACATAAAGAGAGGACATTAAATGATTACTGTGATAAACTTCTAATATTCCCAGGCCTTAGTTGCAGAGTATTACTGTAAAACATATAGAGAAATGCATCCAAACATCTACTATACAAAAGAGCTTCTCCAAAAATGATATGGATAGTATCTATATGCCTTTACTTCTTTGTTCAATCAAAACACCATGACTATTTTTAAAAAATTAAATCTATCTTATATTTGATGCTTATAGGAACATTACACAAGTGAATTGGTTTATCTCTATGTTAAAATTTGTTGAAATTAAAATCGCAGTACTGTTTTCCATAAAATCACATATATGGGAATCACATGATCTGTGCAGTCTTATGGACAGCTGCAGGTTTCTTGCCAGCCCTTTACTCTGTGTTTATCAAAACCCCCTGCTACATCATTGATGGATTTGACAATCTAGTGGACAGTTTGTGCCATAAGCACATGTAGATTTAGTATGGACAGACTTTCCCTAATTTTTGTAACTGTAAAACAAAACTAAAACAAAGGTCTTTGGTGCATGCTGTGTTGATTGAGGGATTCTAGATTTAATTAGATTTAGATGGCTAAAGCCATCTTATTACAAAATTTTTTTGACAAAAATTTTTGTCAGCAATTATTAGTAAGTCTTAATTCAAAAATTTTTGTAGGATGTGACTTGTTTTAAAGGGAGCATAATGAGTTCTTTATTTGAAAAATGGATTCAGGTTTTAATATATCGTGAGAACAATTAACAGCAATAATGATTAAATGTCTATGGAAAACAAATGGTACTTTTGTTCATCAAGAATAAAAAAAAAACAAAAGAAAAGAAAAGGAAAAAGAAAGAAAAGAAAAGAAAATGATGGGGGGAAAAAACATTGACTTGAATCGTGTTCGGGTAATGTGATCTTGCATGTGGTTGAATATTCCAAGCCAGAGTACCTTATTTTTATTCCAAGTTGGATTTCCTCTTTTATGAAAAAAAGTCTGTTTCATATTTCAGGCTCACTGACTAGAGAGAGAGAGCATACTTGTGGTAAAGCCACAGCAGTGGGAAGTAGTTTATGTTCTGCACTTATGTGGGGATAACAAATCAAAAGCAGACATATGTTTGGTTTCAAAAGTAGAGTTTTGCTTTAGAGGATTTGCCTAATGCTGGAAATACTGAAGTTCTATTACACTGAGGTTTGGATAAGAATAGAGAAAAATGAGAAGAATATATTTTAGCCAAAGTATTGATTTACATTCTATATTGTTTATAGAATTTTACTTGTTTTATATTTTTTCTATAGTCTTGGAAACAGAAATATGTGCTTAGTATAAATATCCACATTAGACAAATTAGGAACTCGGAGCACCTGAAAGTCTGAATTTCCAAGAAAAATTTAATTTGTTTCAGTTCTGAAACTTAAATACTCTTATATAGGCTTATTTTAGGTTTGATTAAAACTTAAAACACGTAGGTATAAGTTGTTTTCATATTTTAGATGAAAATCACAGAGTTGCAAAGATTATGTTATTGATTACAAAATTTAAAAAATCTCAGAATAACTTTCCTCTATAATTTACAAACATCATAGAAACTTCCTCTTCATTCTTTGAAAGAAACAATGTTCTATAGTTCAGATTAGAAAGTTACCTCTGCCTTTCTTTATAGTTTTTCCCTTCTGTTTTTAGAAATGAATACCTAAACAAATTAGGAAAAAGGTACATTTTTTGAAACATGGAAGAAAATTGACTACTTTGTTTTCTTTTGATATAAATATTGCATTATATAATCCATTTATTCATATAAGAAATCATGTGAGAATTACTTCTCTCCTATGAGTCACAGTATCTGTCAAGGTGAAATGAGGTAAGTATAATGTGTATGGTACTTTGTTTCAATGAGAAGAGTCAAAATCACATTTTTCCCTTGTGTGGCTATTTTCTTGACATGGCATCAGTTTGCTCTCGTATGTTGAATTTAAAAGTATAATGTTGAAATGGACATTTGATTTTCCACTTTTTGAAATTTTTATCATTTTCATCAGTATTGACTCCACGTATACAACTCCTTTCCCAAGCATTTTAGTTAGTTCAGAATCCAGTAGCTCTTCTCTTTATAAGTGTCCATGATCTAGACTTTGCATACTGATAGGAATTAAGAGATCATCTATGGCTGATACTGTAACCTGGTGGCAGAGGAGCAGCCTAGTTCACATGAGACCTGGAGTACCAATCCCAGCCTAAAAACACCACAACACATACACACACACACACACACACACACACACACACACACACATATTACCAGTGAATATTTACTATAATTAATACTGGAAACACAATCTAAAATAATTGTAGCATTAAATTTTAATTAAATACATGTACTTTTAACAATTTAAATATCATGATTTTAACACAGAATAAATAAATAGGATATAGAACACTAAAAATAGTAAGGTTAGAAAAAATATTTGCAATTGTTAAGCCTTCTTGTACATTTAAGTATAATATAGTAAGAAGTAAAATCAACTCAGTCTACAGCCATGCAACCTAAGTTACTTGAAATGAAATAAAAATCAGGTTGAGTTAACGGACGTGGTGGCACACGCCTTTAATCCTAGCAGAGGCGGGCAGATCTTTGTGAGTTCAAGGCCAGCCTGGTCTATAGAGTGAGTTCCAGGACAGCTGAGGCTACAGGGAGACCATGTCTTGAAAAGACCAAAAAGGGGCTGGAGAGATGGCCTAGCGGTTAAGAGCGCCGACCCCTCGACGTCTGAAACTCCAATTCCAGGAGAACTCCAGTTCCAGGGGAATCCGACACCCTCTTCTGACCTCCGCGGCATTGCACGACACTGGTGCACAAACTTGCATGCAGACAGTACATTCATACACATAAATAAATAAATAAAATTTTTAAAAAGTTTAAAAAAAAATAAAATAAAATAAACATAGCTATGTGTGGTGGCACAGACCTTATTCCCAGCACTCGGGAGGCAGGTGGATCTCTGTGATTTCAAAGGCCAGCCTGGTCTACATAGCAAGTTCCAGGTCAGCTGGGACTAAAGTGAGACCCTGTCTCAGAAAAGACCAATAATAATAATAACAATAATAAAAGACAACATGTGGGGACTGGAGAGATGGTTCAGTGGTTAAGAGCACATATGCTGTTGCAGGCCAGTGTTCAATTCCCAGCACCAATATGGCAGCTAACAATTGTCAGTAACTCCAGTTCCAGGGGAATCCAATGCCCTCTTTGGTCTCTTGAGGCACTGCATGACATGGATGCACTTAATATAAATGCAAGCAATACACCCATATACATAAAATAAAAATACTTATGTTAATTTAAGGTGGCAGACACCCTTAAATCTCAACACTCAGGAGGCTGAAGGAGGATGTCAGCGAGTTCCAGGCCTGCTGGGGCTAACAAAGTGAGAGACTGTCTTCAAAAAAAAGAAAAAAAAAAAGTTTGAAGCAAACCTGGGAGAGACGCTGTCTCAAAAAAGCCAAATAAAATAAAACATCATCAGAATCAGAAAGACAAGATGAAACATTCCCTTTGATCCAGTGGTACACCAAAGCAGGAAGAGGAAGACAA
This sequence comes from Rhizomys pruinosus, assembly GCA_009823505.1. Classification (NCBI taxonomy): domain Eukaryota; kingdom Metazoa; phylum Chordata; class Mammalia; order Rodentia; family Spalacidae; genus Rhizomys; species Rhizomys pruinosus. The sequence goes on along the minus strand of VZQC01010467.1, from coordinate 5,541,617 downwards.
GGAGCAGGTGTGAGGCAAAGAGCAAGTTTAAAAACTGTTTTAACCCACATCCCTGACTGACAGGACAGGAAAGTTCAGCAAAACAACAGCATGGCTCTGACACAAACAATGCTCACCATACAGTTTATGCAGGCAATGCTGGGTTCTTGATAGTGCCACCAAACAAGCTCTGTGACTTTATTCAAGGGGAAAAGTATAACTGACCAAATCATATATATTAACAGAATATCCTACAATGCTGCTAAAGTGGCAAAGTGAAAGACAAAATATACACCTGGTATCAAAGAGGGATCAGGAGTCAGTGAGGGGCACAGGAGATAACTCACCCCTGAAAGACCTTAGAAAAAGTTCTGTCTTGGCAAAGCTACTGCTTTAGTTTTGAAAAGCTGCAAGACACTGTTGCAGTAACAGAGAATCCAAGCTTAGGACAACTAATTCCAGCTCTTATCCCATTAGGACTGGATTTTATCAAGGACAGAATTAAAATACAGACTGGGAAAGACACATATGATTTTGTCTGCCCAAATCTCTGTTCTGTCCACTTATAGCCATCATGAAAATAATGCTTTCAGGGTCAAAATACCTCTAGCTGCCATTTAAGCTTTCCAAAAACTTACAACTTTTTGTCAACACAATGAAGGAAATATTTAAGACTGAAAATAATCATTTGGACTTCTTTGTATCCTCAAACAAGAGTAAAAATATTTTTTAAAATCTCAATGAAAACAGACATTATCTTAAGAAGCCATATATATGTAAACAGTAATTTTCTTCAGACTTCACTGAATGAAAGCACTACTATACTAGGATTAACCTTTTTCCTATGAATCACTTTACCCACACAATCTCATGCTGCAAATAATTTAAACATCAAATAATTAATTGAACTAGTACCAGGGAGCTCTAAACAAGAACATTTTAAGGTTCATTTAAAAGATAGAATTTACTGCACACCTGTAATTCTAAATTCCACCACCGCAAGTACACTGAGAGGAGAGCACCGGCACTCATGGCGGTGTGCCAGGGCAATAGGAGAACCAGTTTGGAAGTATCCGAATAAACCACCAGGCTGGCTCCACACTTAAAATACAGTACAAAATAGTAAATTGAGGTAAACTGCTTCTACATCCAGAAACGTCATGTCATGGCTGCTGCTGCTGCTGCTGCTACCAGCTATAAATGCCTTCCCAAACAGATTACTGAATGGTAAAGCAGAAAAATATNCTCTCTCTCTCTCTCTCTCTCTCTCTCTCTCTCTCTCTCTCTCTCTCTCACACACACACACACACACATGACATTATGCTTTTGAGCAATAACCTATATCATCTAGTGTGCTACATAGTGTCAACTGGACCACCTGGGTTGAGGGAGCCTCAATTGGGGAGTGGCTTCTATTAGACTAGCCTGTGGCCATGTCTGTTGGACATTTTCTTGATTGTTGAATAAATGTGGGAGGTCCCAGCCCCCTGTAGGCAGTGCTACCCCTGGGCAGGTTGTTCTGTATTATATAAGAGAGCAGGATGGAAATGGACCAGGGGAGCAAGCAAGTAAGCAGCATTTCTCCATGGCCTATGCTTCATCACATGCCTCCAGGTTTCTTCCCTGAGTTCCTATGTTGGGGTCTCTACATGATGAACGGTGGGTGACCCAGGAGATGTAAGACAATTAAACCCTTTCCTCCCTAGGTTGGTATTGGTAAGAGTATTTTTTTCCACAGCAATTGAAGGGAAACTAGATGATCCCGGAAGGCATTATCCCCCAGTATAGAATTTGTTGCTGCTTACATGTCTATATAGAATAATTTGAATTGAAAAAATGAGAGTTTGTGGTATTTTGTTTGTTTTAACCAAATTACCATAAGATTGCATAGGCAGTGATAGTTTACTTTGAGAACAAAATTAAGATGGAGGCTTGTATAGAAATACTCAGAAATCTTATATATTACAATGATGAATATTGTTCTGAAAAGCAACATCACTTAAGGAAATAAGGGAAGAATGATTTATATAATGATATTTTGTATTTTAGAAATAAAATACAAAGTATTATCAAAATAATGTGATAATAGTTATTATTTACTGAATTTAATATTAAAAAGACAGGGGTGAGGAAGTCTGTGACATTAACATCAGAGAAGATGATTGATGACAATTGCAATCTTGGAATGTAGCCCCTGGAAAGAGGTATAAATAGTTGTTGAATCAATTGAGAAGTTGATCTCTACTGTGTTCCAAAGTCAAGCACAAAGGATATAAATCATACTATTAATCATGTGAATTAAATACAGCAATGCTTTGGAAACTGAAAGCAGACAAATGTACTTCCAAAAATCAAGTAAGTATTCAGAAAGTAGTTCTGAGGATGCCTATTTGTAAAACCATAATTTCCATATTATTAGCTTAATCATTTAAAAAGAAGTCTTTACGGCATTAATGGCATTTAAATCTTCAATGGAAATACTAAATAGTAATGAGGCTCTATGAAGTATACAATGTGAATCAAATGAGCCTGCAGACAAGCTGTGCATAGAAGAACGAGGGTAAGTGGGCTTTCAGAATCATCATTAACCCATAAATGCTCAGGGGAAGGCCAGGTACCCAGGAGGACGTCCTAACCCTGAGAAGTGAATGCTCTGCTACACATTCCATTAAATCATTCCAAGAAATTCAGTGACTGGAAGAAACTGAAAAAGGGGAAATTATAAACAAGGAACTGTTCAGCTAATGATGGGGCTTCTGGTCCACCTCACCCAACCATGTTGGGTTTTTGTATGGCTTGGGATTGCACAGGTTCTGTGCATGCTGTCACACAACATTGTGGGTTAATATTGGCAATCTCCCTGTTGTGTCAGAACAAAAGATGTATCCTCTAACATCTACGAACTTTGACTCTTACAATGTTTCTACCTCCTTTCCTCAATGATCTCTAAGTCTTGGGAAGAGAGTGTATTATATAAGTCCCATTTAGCATTCAGCACTCCTCAGTCTCTTATTCTCTGTAAATTAACTGAACCTATTGGCAATTGATGGCTCCTAGAAGAGGAAAAGTCAGTTCTTCTTAAGAATGTGTAGCTGGGTAGGGTTGATCGGGCTCCAGGGTGTGGACCATATCCAAGAGCATCTTGGGAACAGAAATTGTACTCAATAGGTATTTAAAATATAATAATGATATAATAATAACTGGGGCAGAAAATTGTGGGGGTACATGATATGAGTAGAGATGGGAGAGGGTATCTCAATATAATCTAAATGCATTCTATGAAATTCTGTCAGCATCAGTAAGAATATTTTAAATAGCATGAGGAGCTGCTGGTGGTGTTTTCAATACATTGATGAAGATCAGAGGGAAGCTGTAGAAGATTTTTTATGTTATAATAAAGGTATTGTATAATTTATTATTATTTGTAAACTGTGTGCCATACAGATCTTACATTACAAAATTCTTAATAATCATATACAAACACATATATAATATAAAAATATATGCATGCTTTTTTCCCTCAAGAGGTCACTGTTTAACATTTAGTAACACATCACTACTGGGATATATGTTTACTATGAATTGCTAATAATAACAAAATATAACAAAATAAAACACCAAAAGAATAAAATAATAAGTTGTAAGTATATCATTTAACCTCATTCACATTTTCAGACTAGCATGACTCAGCCTTGAGTCAGATGGCATGTTGGTTATCATCCTGTATAAAAACCCATTTGCCTATTTCTTTCCATAGAAAAAATACATTGTGAAATCTAATCTCTTATAATTGCATAAAAAGTTGAATGATATAATGGGAATAACATGTCATCTTCTAAAAATATTAGGCACTTAACATTTCAGGATGATTTAAAAGCATTACCAGAGATGTCATAGGCAATCACTTTATCTCTAAAGCATTTAAGGAAACAACTGAATGGAACTTTTTATTGTTATTAATGGTTAAGTTTTTTTATTTTATTTATGCGTATGAATGTACTGTCTGCATGTAAGTCTGTGCACCCGTGTCGTGCAATGCCGCGGAGGTCAGAAGAGGGTGTCGGATTCCCCTGGAACTGGAGTTCTCCTGGATTTGGAGTTTCAGACGGTTCTCAGCCGCCATGTGGGTGCTGGGGATCGAACCCGGGTCCTCTGCAAGAGCGGTTGGCGCTCTTAACCGCTAGGCCATCTCTCCAGCCCCAATGGTTAAGTTTTTTTTAAATGAAGCTTCTTGTATAGCCCAAGCTGGTCTTGAGCTATCAATCCTCCTCCTCCAACCTCCTAAATGCTGGGATTATAGGCATGAACCACCACATCTGAACTTTTTGCAGTGTTGATGTAGAAGATTTTTAATGGGATTTAAACATAGATGCCCTGAAAAAAACAACACACTAATAACACAATCCTTTAAAGTTATCTGATATGAGCCCCAGCTGACAATCTAACATAAAAAGAATAAAGGAGAACTCTAAAATCAAGAAGAATGCTAAAAAGACAACAATGTCACTTGTTTTTTTCTTCATTTTTATTTCATTTTTAAAACAGTAAGTAATAAGTTATGAATACAAGCATCCTTAATGTAAAACCAATTTGCAAGCAGCTATGCCCAAACCCACACAGCCCAAGGCTCCCACTATCCAGCTGGAGGGACTTGCATGTACAATCATGTTGATCAAATAAGTGTCCAGTCTATATTGCTGTAGTTTCACCATTCACCCCGATTGCAGCCCTTACATTCTACCATGCCCCCTCTTCCCCAGATTGTTCCCTAGGCTTAGAAAAGGGGGACAGGTGGATGAGAAGCAAAACAGTCTACTTTCTCTGGAGATGTCATTTTGGACTCTGATCAGTTCTGGCTGTTTCCTTTCATGGGTTGACAGTTTGTCCAGGAATAACCTTTCAATCCTACTAATGAAGCACAAGTAGTTAGATATACAGGTATTTAAACAGTACTAATTATTGTGGCAGGTTACTTTGGTATAGACACAGATGTTTGGATGGTATGCTAATCCATGAATTATATTTTTTCTGTAAAAGATGACAAGGTCTTACTGTGGCTTATAACATCTCCTAACCACTAGAGGATGTAATCTTGTGGCATCAGCCGTGAATTATTCCTCCAAGCAGAGAGCTAATAGCCAATTAGATTTGGGATATACAGACATATGGCTGCCACTGCTGCACAGTATTTCCAGGCAGGTGAGGTGTAGCTGGTGCTGAAAGAGGAGACTTGCTTGACTCAAGGAGCATATTAGTACAGAAACAATGTCATTTAAAAAGTAAGTTTCCAACTTTAGAAAGTTAAAATTTATGAATTATATGTTTTGTAAAAGAAACATTTTCAGTATCTATCTTTAAGTGTAGGAAATTAAGTTATTTAGACATCACAACCTGTTCTCAAGAAACTGAGCAAAAAGCAACAAGCTTAAATAGCATTGAGTGGGATTTATACTATAAAAATGAGATTTCCTGTAGTGGGGGTTATTTAATCCAAGAATAAGGGATCGAAAGAAGCTGTACTTTCATTTGAAGAGGTAAAGAATTAAGGTAGCTACTCATCTGTCAGAAAAGTTTAAGGCAGGGTGAATGGATTAGGTGACCTTTCAAAATTACTTCCATCCCAGGATTTATGATGTCAATATAAACCAACAGACCAAATGGAATCCTGGGCAGAAAACACTAACTCTTACACTTGCTTGTGCTATTTGTTGAACACAGGCATAGTCAGGTATCTTGCTTGAAGCACTAGCATTCTATGTCATAAGCTTTGAAATTAAATAGTAACCAGTATTTGTATCACTAAATTGGTTAGCAAGTTAAATGCAATGTCACATGCAGTATCCCTAGCATTATCTAGATCTTCAACCATCATCATTCTCATTACACTCTATTGCTACATGAAATATTGTAATGCAATGTGATGTCATATCACTGGCACTTCTACTTTTCTTCTCTATTTTCTGTTACACTTATTTATTTATTTGTTTACTTATTTATTTATTATATAGGAGCAGGCATTGCAGTTGTAAATGCATTGAGAGCAACTTGTGGTAGTTGTTTCTGTCTTTTCATCTTGTGGATTCCAGGGATCAAACCTGGCTCATCAGTTTGGGCTCTGAGCCATCTATTTTCTATTTTAGGGCTATTATTTATAGCAGGAATATGTTCATAGAAAATTTGAAGTAACACAGAAAAGCCACATATCTTGCACCTGTAAATGTATTATTGCACTTCCCATGATCTTCATCCTCCACAGAAATGTGATTTCTATTACAATTCATGAAATACTTCAACACATCCTAGCCACCCAACAACCATGGCTGTACTGGGATCATTTTGATGATGCACATCCCCATAAGTTTGGACACACATATTCATGCACTTCCATTACAATATATGGAATATTTTCCTAGCCCCTAAATGAGGCAGTATACTTTTCTATCCTTCTCTCGATGACCTTGTCTTCTTTCTTTTCCAACCATTTCTACCAAATGTATAAAAACTATCAAGAGAAGCTCTAATAAATTATGTCAGAATTACAAACAATATGAATTCCTTTCTTATATGGGAAACAAATAACTAACCACAAACTTAACAGACAAGATAGAAGATGAGCCAGGTATCATCAAGTGATAATTATTTACATTTTATTTAACTAATCTAGCATGATACTTTAAAATAGTGATATTAAGAAACTTGCATTACAAGCAAATAGAATTGGATCCAAAAGTTATCTGAAACGGCCTGAAGCCTGAAAATTCCAGCCTGAGGGAGACTGAGAGGCAGGATGGTCAACAGGATTTCAAGGTCAGTTTGGCTACATAAAGAATACCAGACCAACAAGTGGTACAGTGTAAGGCTCTGTATCAGTAAACAGAGCCTTAAGATAGTTCAGTCATTAAGTAAGAACTTGCAACAAAGCCTAACAACCTGAGCTCAAATTCCAGAACTCACATGGTGGAAACATGTGAGTTAAGATGAGTTAAGATTGTCTTCTGACCTCAACAAGTACAGAGTGGTCATCTGTAAACACACACACACACACACACACACACACACACACATATGTATGTATGCAAATGCACGTAGACAAATAATTGCAAAAAAACAAAAAGAAAAACAATAGCCATCCATGATATATAAACAACAGATATGTCTTTGTTTAGTAGGAAAAAGACAGCATATTGATCAAATGGTGCTCGCCAACTGGATAGCTGCATATTGAAAAATGATTCTCTCACCTTACACAAAACTCAGCTTCAAATGGATCAGGAACCTCAACACAAGACCTGGATATGATAGAGGAGAACATAGTGAATACATTGTAACTTATACTCAAAGGAAAGTATTTTCTGAACAAGATCAGAATAGCACAGACATTAGGTCCAATGGTTGACAAATGGGACCTGATTAAACTAAAAGATTCTATGCATAAAAAGAAACTATTGTTCAAGTGACAAGACAACATACAGAATGGGGAAAATTACCACCTACATCTCTTGACGGAAGTTTACTATCTCTATTAATTAAGGACTTTGGATAACTAAATATCAAAGAGCAAGCAACTTAATTAAAAATTGGAGCCAGGTGATGAATAGGTATTTCTCTAAAGATGAAACTCAAATGGATGAGAAATGCTTAAAAAATGTCATCCTCTTTGCCACCGAGGAAATGTAAAACTACTATGAGATTTCATCTTTTTTTTTTTTTAAGCACGACCAATTTATTTAATGATCAAGATTTAAGTACTGTTTGTTACACTAATTAGCATAACTGACTAATGTATCTATTTTGCTTATAGATTATATAGATTTTATTTTATTCAAATTAGGTTTTATTAGCAAATTCCTTTCTCCAACTTACGCACTCTCAGAATTTAACAGTGTTGATTTATGAGTGGGGCAGAAGGAAGGGACAATGTCTGCTCATACAAAAGAGAAAACTGTGATGATAAAATCATTGCCAAATCACTGTATGGATCAGAAGCTACTAGAAGAAGAAGTTCAGGTTAGGAATTTATAAAAATTGAGTATCTGAAAGCAAGAATAAAAAATAAGAACAGATTTTCTAGGTTATTTTTCTCATGTCAGTTTTTTATATTATTGTGAAAAAAAACAATAGCACCAAATTGTTAAGGCACCTTTATAACTGTGTGACTGTAGAACACCTGTTTTAAAAAAAATTCTAAGAGAAAACTGGTGTTTAAGTAGCTAATCATTCAATGATTCCTTCCTGGAATGAGCACTGTCCTTACTTGGAATTTTGAAGCAAATGGGGGAAAGTGTAGCAGATGGAGAGATAAGCGATCTAGGTATTAGAGATGGCTGGGGCTGGAGAGACGGCTCAGTGGTTAAGAGTACTGACTGCTTTTGCAGAGGACCCGGGTTTGATTCCCAGAACCCACATGGCAGATAAGAACCATCTTTAACTCCAGTTCCAGGGGAACCTGATGCTCTCTTTTGACCTCCGTGGCATTGCATGACACAGGTGCACCAACCTACATGCAGATGGTACACTCATACACATAAAACAATAATAAATAATTTTTAAAAAAAGAAGAAAAAAAGAAAACACAGACACACAGACACACAGGCACACAGATAGACAGACAGACAGACAGACAGACAGACACACACACACACACACACACACACACACACATACACACACAGGAACAATGAAACGGCCAGGATCCCTTTGTGGGCATTGTCATCTGTCATGATGAGTGAAATCATTATTAAAATCCTATTAGTTGCAAACAAAACATACAGAAGTAAAATAACTGAAAAATTCCTGTCTAAGGTACAGAACCCTTAGTAATTTGTGGGTAAGTGTAGTGTGCAGGGCTAGAAATTGGAGTTTGTAGTTTGCAACACTGTTGTAAGAATACCCAGGCTAACAGGAGTCCCCTATGCTGTCTACAAGGTGGGAGTGATTGGCTTGCAGGTTAGCTTAGGTACAATTGACAAACATACTAAATGTGAATAAAAAACAGGATAAAGACAGCATCAAAATGGGTGAATTAAACTTTCTCTATGCAAATAAGCTATCATATGTAAAGGAAATTTGTTAGCAATTTAAAACTTGCATGAGCTGCCTTTGACTTTGGATTCAGAGTGAATTGCTTAACAACAGAGCCAGGAAAACCTTAGGTTAATACCAAAGTTGTCTAAGTTCCCTCAGAGGATTTATTTGTGTTATAAGAAGAAAGTCCTAATTCCATAATGATAAGATTGTAGACAACTGTTTAAACATATCAGTACAGACACACGCACACACACATACACACACACTCACACACACACACACAGAAGAGAGAGAGAGAGAGAGAGAGAGAGAGAGAGAGAGAGAGAGAGAGAGAAAGAGAGAGAGAGAGAACATAAATTATGTTGAGGGTTAGAAAAGAAAAATGTGGTGCAGATACAAGAGAAGATCTACACATGATTAAATATGTTGTCTAAGTTCTGAAAAATTAAAAATATGAAAATAATTATGCTACACTAAGAAAAATAATCTGCAGGTAAAACAGTTGTTAAAATGTATAAGTCTGGGAGCTGGAGGGATGCTCTGCTGTTAAGAGTACTGACTGCCCTTGCAAAGAATCCAGGTTTGATTTCCAGCACCCACATGGCACCACAACAATCCATAATTCCAATTCCTGTGGATCCTATGCCCTCTTCTGAACTTTGTGAACATTGCACAACAAGGGTGCACTTACATAAATTCAGGAAATCCACTAATACATGTAAAATAAAAATAATAAATAAAATATATAAAAATAAAAATAGATAAGTGATATAATAATGGAAAGAATGGATTTTTAAATTTAAAATATCAAAATATTTCATGAGTCATTTAACTGTTTATATCAGCGATCCGAGTTTAAGATAATTTTATTTTTCTTACATTGCATATTGGATTATTTGAATAAATATTTAAATTTTAGTTTTGACTCTAAATTATGATCTTATCTTGACTATTGTTAATAATCACACTCATAAAAACAATTTTGTGGGAGTTAATTTATTTCTGACATTTTTTGTGGATGTTTATAATCATAGAGTTTTAATGTGTTTTAATTTGTAAAGGTGTTTTTAAATGCATATGCAGGTATTCTACAGGACTATTCTCCAACAGATGTCTTCTTCCTGTCCTCAGCTGTGCCACCCAAAATTATTACCACTGAGTTTGTTAATAGTTCTTGTCCCAAAAAAAAAAAAAAATAGTTCTTACCCTTTCCTCTAGCATGGAAGTAAGGGCAAGGAGAGTCAAGAAAACTTCATTGGATTTCCAGCCACACCTCCCCAACAGGGGTTCCCTGTGCATGAGGGAGAGGCTAGAGCACAATGGCTGGGAAAAACTAGGGAAGGCTCTCTCCTGCAACTTTTTGTAGCTATGGGCAAACTTCCATTTTGCTTTGGTGAAGACTTCCAGTGCAGTCTTAAAGGAGAAATGTCCACGCTCTGTACATAAACCCTCTTCCACTGCTCTGCAAGAATGTACAATAAACACCCTGGCTTCCTGACCTGCAGTTTGGCAAAATCATCATCGAAGTCAAAGGAAGAAGGGGTAAATGCTCTTAACCCCCACCTGAAGGAATTTTAGCAATAGTGGGTATCATCTGCAGAAGCTAAGAAAGGAACATTTTTTTTTATATAATGACAAAAAGCTTACCTTTCACGTTAATTTTTTATTATCACATTTTATTATTGCTTAATAAAAACAAATATTTTATTCTCCTATTCCTTTTGCTAAAATCAAAATTAAAGTTTACTTGGAATGTTGAAAATCGTTGATACATGAGTATAGATATAATCATGTTTTAAATTCTTCAAATATTATTAAACTTTATTTAAATTACAATCTTGTATGATAAAATCATTTGTCTTGTTTGCATCATAATTCTCATCAGGAATTCACTTAAAAATATGGTTCTGTATACAGCCTCACAGAAATGTATTGTTGCTACTGATAATTCTCAATCCAAGTTACTTCAAAAATATTACAATAATTATATTGGGTCTGTAACTAACAAGTAAAGGTATATATGTGAAGGGCTAGTTTTAGCTGTCAACTTGACATGATCTCAACTTTCTAGAGAAGAGAGTCTCAATGACGGTTTGTCTATATATGGTTGGCCTGTGGACATGCCAGTGAAAGATTTTCTTATTTGGTTTAATCGATGTTCAAGCTTGGTTTCTGTGTCTGTGATAAACACCATGACTAAAACAAACTTTGGAATCAAAAGGTTTATTTCACCTTATAAGACCATCATCAAGGGAAGCTAAGGTAGGAACTCAAAGAAAGATTTTGAAGCAGAAACCAGTGGGTAAAGTTGCTTACTTCCTTGCTCCCAAGGTCAAGTTTTCCTACATTCCTCACCTAGACCAGGCTAACCTGCCTTGGGATGACACTAACCACAGTGGGCTACGTTCTCCTGTATCAATTAGTAATTAAAAAAATACTTTTTTTTCAGTATTGTAAATTTAACCCAGGGCCTGATGTCTTCCTGTCAAGCACTCTGCCACTGAGATAGATACACAGTATTTTCATCCTTACATTCATGAGTAGACGCAGGTGGGTCTCTGTAAATTCAAAGCCAGCCTTCCTCACACAGTGAGTTTTAGGTTAACCTGGGCTATATACTGAGACCCTGTGTGGAAATAAAGAGAAAGAAAGTCAGAATGAAAGAAAGAGAGAAAGAGAGAGTGAGAGAGAGAGATGTAATGTACTTTCCAAGTATATTATAAGTTACTGGGGCACAAAAGCTATGCAGACACTTTTATCATTGCATTACCAATGCCTGTGAAGCAGAGTTTTTGAATGAATGAAAGGACTCTGAGATTAAGGCCTTTTCTTCTGGGATAATTATGCTGTATTATCATAACAGAAAGTGAAAGCCTTAGATAATCATGATCTATTTCTTATTTTCTGCATGAGTATAATGTCTGACTTCTTTTTAGTCTTTGACTATTACTGTGAAAATATTAATAAGCATAAATGAGAATACAGCAAATTGTACTATTTTACTTATACATTAATCATATTTTAAGTATATTTGGTAGAATCATATCATTTGATTCTAAATTGCTTTTTCCTTACTAAGCAGGTACTTGTTTGCTTTAAATGAACTCCAAGCAAATCTTCCTTTTCAATTCTATAACCATTTATTTGATTGATAATTTGAAAACATTTTAAACATTTTCTACCATTATTCCTCAGCATATAACTTTCAAATTAGTGGAGCTCCAGAGGCCCCAGCACCAGCAGAGGAGCTCATGGCACTTGATGGCTACTGGTCCCTAAAAGAATTTTTTTGTCTCTTTATTTACTATCTGGCTAACATTTGAAAAGACGTTAATAACTAGATATATGATATTTTTATTTGCTTTATTAGAACTACAATATTATATTGAAAAGCACTATCATTTTATAGAGTTCTTTCACTACATATACTATTTTGATAATTTCAGAATTTAAATGAACTCTTGTTAGTAATTACACTATGAGATTAGGAAACATGGAAATTTAAAAATATTATTCATGATTAAGCAGATTTTAATATTTAAACCATTTAGTTTTTGCTGTATTGTAGCTCACATATGCACATGATGGAAAAACACTTTCCTGCATCAGTTTCCCTGCATGGTTTAGGCAATTTTAAGAAATGCAAAAAATGCACTCATGAATCTGTGAATTGAAAAACAAAGAAGAAATAAAGAAAGATATTTTCTTCTCAGATTATAGAGCTTCTCACTAGCTTTATAACATTTTGAAACTGGCGGATTTTTAAAAACACATTTTGAATACAGTCGTGTTTAGATATAGTGTGTATGGAGGCAAAATGGGGGACTTTGTTGATTAGCAGAGCATGCCAGTTCCAAACAGCAGAACCACAGACAGGCCTATCATTCTGCATGGAAGATTCATGTGTACTTCTCTGAAATATTTTCTAACTTTTAGATCTTTGGAATCAAGAAGTAACGTGATCAGAAATCTCTTTTTAAGTGGTTCAATTTGACTGTGAACAGCAAATTGGGTACGCTAAGACATGACAAAACATAAGAAAATTGAAGTTAGTAGAAAAACAAGATATAATATAGAGATTTTATAATCACAACTTTACATGTGTGAACCAGAAGTAAATCAGCATGCTTTAGGTGTGTAACCCTAGTATGTAGCTGCCTTGACAGTAGCTGAGGATATTACTTGCCATCCTAAAACCTTAACTGGCTCCAATTACAAAGAAAAAAAAAAAGATAGATAACACTAACACTAAAAAAAAAAAGATAGATAACACTAGTATGTTAGATAGCCCATCTAACATACTATTCTCTAGTTCTGAAAAGTGGGCTCTAGTAACTATGCATATAATGAATGTGAATGTGTTAAATCTGATCTGTTAACATTTGTGAGATGCCTAAGCTTTTTATAAATTTTTATTGAATTTTGTGTATTTCATACAAATATCTCAATCAATGTGAATCCACTTTATACCCCCTTCCACATTGGAACCCTCCTATACCCCCCACTGGAATTCATGCTCTGTCATTTATGTTAAGACCTATTGCGTCGTTACTGTCCTTCAACATTTCTCAGTGCAAGATCATCCACTGAAGTCTAGTTAGGATGTTGAGAGTCCCTCACTTTGACATCAGCTCTTCCTCACCCAACAGTAATCAGCTGTCAAATGTTCTCCAGTAAGATAGGGGTCTGCAGCCCATTTCCCCAGTTCCTTGCTGGGTTTTTGTCTGCTTAAGTTTGCTTCTGTCTTGTGAGTGCTGACACCATTGCTGTATATTCATATGAGCAAGGTCCCAGATGCTTGTAGGATTCTTTTTCCATATGGTCATGTACCTTCTCCTTGGCTCTTACAATCTTTCTTCCCCCTCTTCCACAATGTCCCTGAGCCCCGGATGAGTGAACCTTAATATAAGAGTCCTCTACAAGCAACCACATTCTGCAGACTCCTAATTTCTATGCTTTGGCCATTTATGACTGTATTAGTCACTTTTCTGTTGCTGTGATAAAACCACCATGACCAAGGGAACTTATAAAAGGAAGAGTTTATTTAAGCTTATGATTGACAGTTCCAGGAATTAGAGTCCATTGTGGTGGGAGGCATGATGGCAGGAGCTGGAGCAGAAAGCTGAGTTCACATTTTCCAGTGAACACAGGAAACACAGAGAGATCAATTGGAGCCTGCAAGGCTTTTTGAAATCACTAAGCCCCCCGGCAGTGATGTACTTCCTCCAGCATGTCCACACTTTCCAAGGCCTCCCAAAACAGTGTCACCAACTGAGGACAAAATGTCTGAATACTTGAAGCCTATGCGGTACATTCTCTTTCAAACCACCACAGTGACTTTTTGTTTTCCTGGCCCTTTGTTGATGAGGGAACTTCATTAATGAGAGTTCACAGATTCATTAGTGTCCTCTTTACCTTTTGTCCCATGTTTTTCAGCCTTATGTATAGGGGTTGCAATGTAGATATGCTACTTAGGTTTGGGCAATTTTCAGACAATGTCTGTGTGTGATACTCTGTAATAGTCTCCATCGGGTGCTGAGGACAGGACTTACTTTGGAGACCATGTTTGGAGCAGTGGAGCTGGAACTAAGTGAAAGCCACCCCTGAAGGGTACCTCTCATAGCTATGTAAGCTGACAAGGGAGAACAACAATCCTTGGTCCAACACCAAGTTTAAGATCAAATAACCACATCAATGACAGGTGTAGCAGACAACATTGGTGCTTTAGTGTCAACTTGACACACCTGGGTTGAGGGAGTCTCAATTGGGGAATTGGCTCCAGTGGATTGGCCTGTGGCCACATCTGTGGAGTATTACCTGATTGTCTAGCAGTGTGGGAGGACCCAGCCCACAATCAGTGGTGCCACCCTGGGCAGGTTGTTGTGTACAGTATATGAAGGCAGGCTGGGCATGAGCCAGGAGAGCAAACCAGTGAACAGCATTCCTCCATGGCCTGTGCTTCAGCTCCTGCCTCCAGGTTCCTGCCCTGAGTTCCCGCCTTGGGCTCCCTGAGTGATGAACTGTGACCCAGGAGATGTAAGTTGAATAAACCCTTTCCTCCCCAAGTTGGTTTCAGTCAGAGTGTTTTGTCACAGCAATGGAAGACAAACTAGAATAGTACTGTAGTGGAACTTTTACCTTGGGGGCAACCAATGGCTACCTAATTTGACTTAAAGTCCATTTAATGGGAGAAAACTCATGCATGGTACTGTAAACATCACCAAATATACATGGATGGAAAAAGATCTTTGGAGCTTGGGAAATCCTAAGCATTGTTGCTGTGCTAGTGCTTCTCTGGTTGGAAATCCATTTGGGCTCTTGCACTTGGGTTAGCCGAGGTGCTGCATAGCTTCTACTGGGGTGCATTATAGAAACTGATTCCAGGATAACTTGGTCCAGTTCTGTCTCTTTCTTCCAGGGGCTGGGAAAAAGAATGCCTGGGACTGCCATTGGACATAGTTTTTCTGCAATGTTGTCTCCCACCCTTCCTCCTCATAGGAGGCAAATGTAACTCCCTTGGCCCGAACTGTCCTGCTGGTCGGGCTACCTGTCCCTTCTGTCCCTGTGTGCTCTGTGTTTTCATCTCTGAAACTTTCTAGGCCCTTGGGTGTTACTGTGAGACAGAGTTAACTGTAGACAAATTTGGGTATATCAAACTCATGTAAACTAATTATACTATACTTCATGGTTTTGGTATTGTCAATCTTTAAAGTGTCTTCTTGCTTATAATTAAAGCACAGCGTAAAGGATGGGCTGACAAGATTTAATTTTGATAAGACACTCATAAAGTTCCTAAGTTAAGGCTGTAAGACTGCAAAAAATCACAGGAAAGTAAATGATGAGGAGGAAAGGAAGGGAGAGAGGAGGGGGAAATAATCAATGAGGAGGAAGAGAAGGGAGAGAGGAGGAGCAAGTGGTCACAGTAAAGAAGGAAGTGACCAGCCAGGAGGCATCCCTACCTGGGTGGTATTCCAAAATGAGTGCCCCACTGGCTGAAGGAGGGGAGAGACCCTGGAGGTGAGAGTGTCACCCAATATTCCAGAACAATTTTTCAGCAGTGAGTGACAAATGAACCCAGGGGCCTACTGGTGACTCTGAGCAAGAGGTGTACACTGCAGGGAAGGAAAGGAAGAGTGAGCTAGAAAGAAAGAGAGACTCAGAGAGAGAGAGGCAGAAAAAGAGAGACTTGGGAGAAGAGAACAAGAGAGAAAAATAAAGACTGGGAGAGAGAGAGAGAGAGAGAGAGAGAGAGAGAGAGAGATTAGGTAAGAGAAAACAGTACCTTTGGATGAAGTCAGATCCATGGTGGTACAGAGCCTGTACCTAGCAGCAGATCTGATTGGAGTCACTCAGCCATGCCAGACCTTAAGTGGCTAGAGTCTCGACCCTCAAGTGAGTTCATGGCAACAGATGTTAGGTTCATGTTGAGGGGAGACCTGGTGTGCAGAGAGGAGAAAGACTCATGACTCAGACGAAAAGGAAGTTGGGTTTATTTTAGGCATGGCGGCTGGTCTACCTGTGTCAGGATTAGAATGTCCCAAAATGGCAGGTTTTATACCCAAGCAAAGAAGGAAGTGAGTTACAAGGAAGTGGGGGTGAAGAGATTGGGTAATGGGTGTAGGTTTGTCTATGTCTGGTATAAGAAGGAACCTCTTGAGGGACACTGGGACCTGTGACTGGTATCATTAGGAGCATCTTGAAAGAGACTGAGGCCTGGTTCTGATGTCCAATAAGGTATAATTGCAGGATGTTGGAGCAACTTTTCTCAGATTGCAGGAGCACAGTCCAGGGTAATTATTTCTTGGGATTTCTGCCTCAGTTGGCTTCCTGGAATCCCTGACTTAGGTAGGCTACCACTTAACAGAAAGTTCTTGAAGAAAGCCCCAAGGCTGTCACATCTTCAGATGTTTTTGCTTTTTAACAAACTGGGGAAAGAACACAGAGCTCATGTCCTGGGAGTGTGTAGCATATGTTCCTTAAACTGTAGCAGAGCAAGAAGCAGAGTCACTGAGAGTAGGAGTCAGGGTGCAATCATTAAGGACACCCCTGATGACATAGTTCTACTAGTTAGGCTTCATCTCCTGAGGGCTCCAAACAACATCGTAAACTAGCAAACAAGTGTTCAAAATAGAGCTTGCACAGGCCAATATATATTAAATAGTGAGAGATATTTATTGCTGTAATAAACATATTAACATTACCTTGGTAAAGGCAGTATGAATCATAAAGTTTCTCGTGTAATATGCAAAAATTTGAATTTTTTCATGCCATGTGTCTGTCTCCTTTATCTATGAAGAAAATATATCATATTCAACAAGTGGTGCTGGGAAAACTGAATAGCCACATGTAGAACACTAAAAGTAGATCCATATCAGTCTCCCTCCACAAAACTCAACTTCAAAATGGATCAAGGACCTCACTATAAGGCCTAATACCAGGAATTAAAGAGATGAGAAAATAGGGAATATATTAGATCTTATAGGCACAGGAAAGTACTTTCTGAATAGGACTCCTATAGTGCAAACAAGTTCAAAAATTGAAAAATGGCATCTCATTACACAAAAACTTCTGTACAACAAGTTATACTATAATTTGAGTAAAAAAAACAGTCAACCTACAGAATGGGAAAGTGTCTTTACCAAGTATACTTCTGACTAAGTATTAGTATATAGAATAAACAAAGAACTTATAAAACTAAATATCAAAAAGGAAGAGACCAATTAAAATTGGGGAATTGAAATGAACAGGGAGTTCTCAAAAGATGAAACACAATTGACTGAGAAATCCTACAAAAAATCTGCATATTTATTCATCCAGGAAATGCAAATTAGAAGCACTTTGAAATTTCAACTCACTCCAGTCAGAATGACTGCAATATAATCACAAACAACAATGAATGTTGGCAAGGATGATGAGAAAGGTGAAGACTTATCCACTGCTGATAGGACTCAAGCTTGTCAGCAACTAGGAAAATCAGTGTGGAGATCCCTCAAATTCTTGAAATTTAAACTCCATTTGATCCAGCTATAGTACTCGGGCACAAACCCAAAAGTCTCCCTACCATACTACAGGAACGCCTGCTCATCTGTGTTCATTTATGTCTTTTAAATGATAGTCATGGACTTAGAAACAATCTAAGTTTTCATCAACAAATGAATGGATAAAGCATGCATGGAACATATACACAATGGAATATTATGCAGCTTTAAAAAAAATAAAAAGTATGTGCTGTATATCCCAAATAAAATTGGTTATTAGCTCTCTCCTTGGAGGAATAATTCACGGCTGATGCCACAAGCTTACATCCTCTAATGGTTGGGAGATGTTATAAGCCACAGTAAGACCTTGTCATCTTTTACAGAAAAAATATAATTTGTGGATTAGCATACCACCCAAACATCTGTGTCTATACCAAAGTAAGCTACCATAAAAATTAGTCCTGTTTAAATACCTATATATCTAATTGCTTGTGCTTTATTAGTAGGATTGAAAGGTTATTCCTGGACAAACTGTCAACCCATGAACAGAAACAGCCAGAACTATTCAGAGTCCAAAACAACATCTCCAGAGAAAGTAGACTGTTTTGCTTCTCGTCCACCTGTACCCGTTTTCTAAGCCTAGGGAAAAATCTGTGGAATAGGGGGCGTGGTAAAATGTAAGGGCTTCAATTGGGGTGAATGGTGAAACTACAGCAATATAGACTGGACACTTATTTGATCAACATGATTGTACATACAAGCCCCTCCAGCTGGATGGTGGGAGCCTTGGGCTGTGTGGGTTTGGGCACAACTGCTTGAAAATTGGTTTTACATGAAGGATGCTTGTACTCATAACAGTACTTATTGTTAAAAAAAATGAAATAAAGGCCGGAGTGAGGTCGTGTGTTTGAGCTCAGGTTCCGGACCTGCTAGGATTACCTGGAGCAGCCCGACACTGCTCCAGGCAGCGAGAAGCGGTCCTGAGTTTGGGTCTCACTCGGGTGCCTGACTCGGGTGCTGGAGTGAGGTCATGTGTTCGGGCTCAGGTTCCGGACCTGCTAGAATCACCTGGAGCAGCCCGACACTGCTCCAGGCAGGTATGTGTACTACAACTGCCTTTTTGAGACTCATGGGTCAAAATAAATAAATTAAAAATAAATTAAAAAGGGGGGATACAGTTACATATTAAACCTTTTTGTCAAAAACTTTCAATTTAATCTTAAGACTAACCATGGGAAAAGATTTGTATGTTCCCACAGGTCAAAACGTCACCAACTCAAAGGCTGAGAAAGAAAGGATACAGCCTTCCATCGTGTAGGTTGTACCAAGAAATACAGAAGAGAAGTTGACCCATCTTAACACTAAAAGGAAGAAAAGCCTCAGACTGCTACAGGGATCAAACATCTCTGAGGACCATAGGTGTAACAACTGTTTATAGTGAGTCCTAATGAACCTTATCTTCTAGGTGCAACACAGTTTCAATATGAGAGACCTCCTTACCTCTTTTTCATAGAACAAAGAAAAACATGGTGGTAATGAAGTCATCCTCTAACTGGAAATTAGAGCTGACTGTTATAGAGGTAATCTCTTATAAAACTGGTAAAACTGCTTTCTTTAATTGACTAATAGACATAGGAACTGTAAAAAGGATTACTCAGTGGCAGCCTTATGTCTGTATATCCCAAATCTAATTGGCTATTGGCTCTCTCCTTGGAGGAATAACCCACAGCTGATGCCACAAGCTTACATTCTCTAATGGTTAGGAGATGTTATAAACCACACGATGACCCTGTCATACTTAACAGAAGAAAATGTAATTCATGGATTAACATACCATCCAATCATCTGTGTCTATACCAATGTAACTTATCATAACAACTAGTAATGTTTAAATACCTATATATCCAATTGCGAGTGCTTCATTAGTAGGGCCGAAAGGCTATATATTGTACTGTTTAAATACCTATATATCTAATTGCATGTGCTTCATTAGTAGGATTGAAAGGTTATGCCTGGACAAGCTGGCAGCCCATGAAAGAAAACAGCCAGAATTGACTAGAGACCAAGACAACAGCTCCAGAGAAAGTAGACTATTTTGCATCTCATCCACGTGTGCGCCTTTTCTAAGCCTAGGGAACAATCTGCGGAAGAGGAGGCGCGGTAGAATGTAAGGGCTACGATTGGGATGAAAGGTGAAACTACAACAATATAGACTGGACACTCATTTGATCAACTTGATTGAACATACAAGCCCTCCCCCCCCGCTGGATGGTGGGACCCATGAGCTGTATGGGTTTGGGCACAACTGCTCGCAAATTGGTTTGTCATGAAGGATGCTTGTACTCACAAATTATCACATTGTTAAAAAAAAAAATTAAAACAAAACAACAACCAAAAAAAAAAAAAAAACAGAAAGATGCAGAAAAGTTACAGCAGAATGCATGATCTGGGATGGGTAGGGGTGGGGCAGGGTGAAGGGAAGGGGATATATGCCTGAACTGAATTGGAAAATGATGTATGAAATACACAAAGTATCAATAAAAAATTTAAAAAAAAGATAAAAAAAAGGATTACTCAGAACTAAATATAATACTAAAGTCTCTTTAAGTGGTGCATATAAGCAAAATATATTAATACAGGAGAGCAATGATAGCAGCAATGGATTATTCTGCCAAGGAGATGTTGGCCAGGGGACCCAAGCCTCCCCACCAAAAGGTAAATGCTTATTGCCTGTAAACTGGGATATCTGCAAGAAGAGAGGCGGTAAGGCCCACCCTGCTGTCAATGACCTGATGTAAGCATGGGAAGATTTTATCGAGACCGCACTTACAAGTATACAGTTGGTCTCTGGAATACCAGAGAGTGTTACCAAAGGCCACTGAACCAATAAAGCAAATGTTGATCTCCTCGAGTCAAGCAAAACTCCTCTGCCAACATCAGCTGAACCTCACCTACTTGGAGATACTGTGCAGCAGTGGCAGCCATATGTTTGTATATCACAAATTTATTTGACTATTAGCTCTCTCCTTGGAGGAATAACTCATGGATGTTGCCACAAGCTTACACCCTCTAGTGATTAGGAGATATTATACGCCACAGTAAGACCTTGTCATCTTTCTCAGGAAAAAACAAAAGTAATCCATGGATTAATACACCATCCAAACATCTGTGTCTGTACCAAAGTAACCTACCATAGTAATTAGCAATGTTTAAATACCTATATATCTAATAGCTTGTGCTTCATTAGTAGGGTTGAAACGTTATCCCTGGACAAACGGTCAGCCCATGAAAGGAAACAGCCAGAACTGATCAGAGTCCAAAATGACATCTCCAGACAAAGTAGACTATTGTGCTTCTCATCCACCTGTGCCCCATTTCTAAGCCTAAGGAACAATCTGTGGAAGGGGGGGGTGGTAGAATGCAGGGGCTGCGATTGGGGTGAACAGCAAAACTACGACAATATAGTCTGGACACTTATTTGATCAACTTGATTGAACATTCAAGCCCCTCCAGCTGGATGGTGGGAGTCTTGGGCTGTGTGGGCTGGGGCACAACTGCTTGCAAATTGGTTTTATATGAAGGATGCTTGTACTATTAAAAAAAAAGGAGCTAAATGCTGAAAAGCCCCCTAAAGCAAGTTTTCATGTCAGGCCTGAAGAAGGCCAAGAGCTTGGAGGAAGATAGTCATTAAAATCCACTCTGTAACATTTGCAGTTTAAAAATGTATACTTAAAAAATAACATATATTTATATAGAGAGGTATTTCAGTAGAGATTTATACACAAATACAAAATAAACCATATAAGTTAATGGACTTGATGTCTCTGAAGTCATAATCCAGTCATATAGCTTTAAAGAGCAAAGTGTATATTGGGTAAAATTTATTTAGCAGGTACTCAACTCTGCCCAAGCTTTATCCATATAGTATAGGATATTTTAAGGCCTAGTGAAATGTTTAGATTAGTTAAATTTGGGTGTAGGTTTTGGTGAAAATGGTAATACATTTTGAACTACTGGCGAATTAGAAAAGTTATTTTTTTCATTATAATTTGTATTGGGTTAAGATACACAATGGTCTCTATATTTTTCTGAATTATTACAAATCACCAGGTAACACTTTCTGTTACTTGTAGGACAATTTAAAGGAACTAAGCTTAAATTTACTTCCCAAATAAGTAAAAGTCATAGTCAAGTCATATAGCTATAAAGAGCAAAGTGTCTATATGGGTAAAATTTTATTTAGGGCAGGTACTCAACATCTGACCAAGCTTTATCCACAAAGTATAGGATATTTAAGGCTTAGTGAATGTTAGATTAGTTAAAACTTAGGTTATAGGTTTTATGGTGAAAATGGTAATACAATGAAACTAATTGGGAATATAAATGTTATTTTGTTTATTTATAATTTGTTATTGGTTAAGGTACACAAATGGTCTCTGTATTTTTTTAATTATACCAACATCACCATGTATAACACTTTCTTTTATTTGTAGGACAATTTAAAGGACTAAGCTTAAATTTCCTTCCCAATAAGTAGCATACAGTCAATGGAAAACAGTTTGTGTAAATTTAATGAAAGCTTATGCCTTGGCTCCTGTTATGTGTTATGTTAATACAACTTAGGCATCCTAGTTTGAAACAAAAAACCAAAGCAAACCCAAAACATAAAGAAGGAGGTGGGAGGGAAGGTAGTATCCTTTCTGGGATACAAATGGAAAACTCGGTGTGTTCCAATCCTATTGATAAATTTTCAATTTTTGAATCTTGAAACTAACAATGGAAGGAGAATTGTATGTTTCCCACAGGTAAAATCACCAATCAAAATGCTGAAAACGTACAACTATGGCTGTGCAGGATGACTGGAAAATGCCAGCCAGAGAGGCTGACTTATCTGAACATTAAGAAAGAGAACCTCAGACTGCCTGAGTCACAGAACTGAGCATCTCTTTGAATCACTATTGGGGTTAACTGTTTATAATGGGCCCTAACGAAGTTATCCTAGTTCCAGTATTTAAACATTTTCCTTACCTCTCCTTTCATAGGAAAAAGAAAAACATGATGGAATGAAATCATTCCCTAACTGTAAATTAGAGCCAATTGTTATGTGGTCAATTTCTTATAAAACAGGTATAACTCACTACCCTTTTTTAATTGACGTATAGCATAGGAACTGTGAAAGGATAATATCTAGAGCCAAATTCAATAGTAAAGCGTTTATAAGCTGTGTAATTAAGCAAAATATATGACTACAGGAAGGCTCTGACATCAGCAATGAAGTATTCTGCCTAGGAGATGTTGGCTAGAGGCTTCAAACCCCCCCCCAAAATTATAAATGCCTTTTGCCTATAATGGGATATATGCAAGGAAAAAGGCAGTAAGTCCCTGTTGTCGAAAACTGGTGTGAGCAGAAAAAATGTTATGGAGTCACTTGCTATGTACAACTGCCTCTGAAATGCCAGAGGGTGTTACCAAGGCCACTAAAGTAATACAGCAAAATATTGGTCTCCCCCTAGAAAGCAAGACTCCTCCACAGTATCAGCTACACCTCAACAGTTGGAGATACTGTGCAACAGTTGGAGCCAAGTGCTCATGTGTCTATATATATATCCCAAATCTAATTGGCTATTAGCTCTCTCCTTGGAGGAATAACTCACAGGATGCCACAACTATGTCCTCTATGGTTAGTGATGTTGATAGCCAAAAATAAGAACTTGTCACCCTTTAGAGAAACCACAGTTGCGGATTAGCAACCATCCAAGCTCTGTGTTCTATGTCTCACAGCTTAGCTGGACATAATTAGTACTGCTTAAATGCCTTGTACATCCAATGGCTTGTGCTTTGTTAGTATGACTAAAAAGGGTATCACTGGAAAGCTGTCAACCATGAAGGGAAACAACCTGAACAGACTAGAGTCCAAATGACAGCTCCAAAGAAAGTAGACTGTTTTCTTCTCACGCACTTGTGCCCTTTCCCAAGCCCAGGGAACAAACGCGGAAGAGGAGGCAGGGTAGATTAAGGGCTGCGAGAGATAGGGGTGAATCATGAAGACACAGCAATATAGCCTGTACTCCTAATTGATCAACATGCCTGTGGCATACAAGCTTCTCCAACGGGTCTATGGGAACCTTGGTTGTTCAAAATTTGGACAAAAATACATGCAAAATGCACCAATACCTAAGTAACACAAACTGAGTAACATCAATGGATCTGAAAACACTGTGTTTATTATATTGTAGAATCTCTTAAAAATAAGCAAATAATATAATAAAAAAGAAATAATTTAAAATAAAATAAAATAAAAAGTATGAAAATGCTAGGTAAGAGGGACTTGCCAAGACCACCTGAAACACAGGTAGGAGCTGGGTGCTTCAGCCAGGCTGAAGGGATGGAATGGCCCTGCTTACTGGGATCAAAGGTGGGCCTGTTAAACCCTTGCAGGTGTGGCTGCCTCTCGCCCTGAACAAAAGTCAAACCCATTTGGATCAAAGACCTCAATATGAAACCCCAATCTCTGGAAACAATAGAAGGAAAAGTTGGCATCAGACTACCAAATCAGCAAAAGACTTCCTAAATCAGACAGCAGCTGACAAGAATTGAGTTCAGCAATTGACAAAGGGACCTCATTCAACCAAAAGTTCTGTACATAAAGAAACAATCAAGGAAATGAAGGAAAACCACAGAGTGGGAGGAAAACCTTTACCACAGAACATCTGACAAAGCATGAGTTTCCAGATATAAACTAATCAAAAAACAAAGAAGAAAGAAACCAAATGCATCATTCAAAAGATGGAGCAAAGTGCTGAACAGAGACTTCACATTGAGGAATTAGAGATGGCTGAAAAACCTCTTAAAAAGTGTTCAATGCCACTAATAATTAGGAAAATGTAAATTAAAACCACTTTAACATATCATCTCACTCTGATAATACTGGCTAGGATCAAGAAAATAAATGATACCAAGTGCTGGAGGGGTTGTGGTGAAAGGGTGGGAATGTATACTTGTAAAGACACTATGGAAAGCAGTGTGGAGAACCCTTGGAAGACTCAAAATGAGCTTACCACCTGACCCAGTCATATCACTCCTGGTTATATACCCACACAACTCATTTTATGCAGAGATACATGCACAGCTGTATTTATTGCAGCTCTGTTCACAATAGCAAAATGCTGTAACCAACCCAAATGCACCTCAACTGACAAGTGGATAGAGAAAATGTGGTACATCTACACAATGCAGAGTATTATCAGCTAAAAAAACAAAATTAGGAACTCTGCAGGTAAATGAATGGAACTAGAAGATATTATGTTAAGTGAAGTACCACAGTCCCAGGAAAACAAATGACAAATGGTATCCATCATCTATGGATGCTAGCGCCAATAATCCAGTTGTAAATATTTCTTGTGGGGAATGATGCATATTGGCAAGAACAACACCACCACCAACAGAAAATAGTGCATCAAAGAACTAACTGAAACGTTGAATCTGGTTAGGTGGGAGGGTTGGGAGGGGGACACAGGTCTATATTTTATTAATGTATATTTAATTGATGTGATTTTAACAGGTATCCAAATTTGCCCAATCTTTGTCTGCATATTAGATGGTATTTTTAGGACTTAGTAAAGTAAAAATGTCTATATAAACAACATCGGTTAAAAAGTTTTAATAAAACGGTAATACATTTAAGCTAATTGGTAATATAAAATTGTGTCCACATTTGTTTTACTTAAATTTGTATAACAACAACTTTGGGGTTAATGTATACAAACGTTCTCTATAATTTTTGTGTTGTACAGTTATCATCTTGTAACATTTTTCTTTTCTCTGTAGGATAATTTAACTTAAGGATTAAGTTTGCTTCGAATTAACAACATACAGTCAATGATAAACAGCTTGGGTAAAATACAAATAAAAAAATCAAAAGATTATTAGGAGTCACCTTCAATAGGGTCTTTTCTTTTTTTTTTATTGATTATTTATTTATTTTAACAAATCTAGACCCCGTGTTCCGCGCATCCCCCACCCCGTCAGAGCTCTCGAATTCGTGCCAACATGCTTCCATCTCTTAGCTTTCTCAATATTCCCATGGGGACGTTGACCGTTTTGAGCAGAAGTGCACGTTTCAGCAGTCAGTCCTTTGATGCAGTATTTTCTGTTGTTGTTGTTGGTTTCCAAATGCATTATGTCCAAACTGCTTTGACAAAAGCTCAGGGGCCCACACAAAAAATACTTACAACGTGGTAATTGGCACTAGCATCCACAAGATGGGATACATCATCGTTTGTTTTTTCTGGGACTGGTGTTACTTCACTCAGCATGATGTCCTCTAGCTCCAGCCATTTTCCTGCAAACTCGTGGATGTCGTCTTTCTTTACTGCTGCATAGAACTCCATTGTGTAGATGTACAACATTTCTCTATCCATTCGTCATTTGAGGGCATGGGTTGTTTCCAGCTCTTTGCTATTGTGAAGAGAGCTGAAATAACATGGCCGTGCATGTATCTCTTGTGGCGTAAGTCTTGAGGGTACATGCCCAGGATTGGTATGGATGGGTGGGTGGCAAGTTCATTCCAAGTCTTCCAAGGGTTCTCCACACTGCTTTCCATAGTGGCTTGTACGAAGTTTACATTCCCATCAGCATGGATGAGTGTTCCCCTTTCCCCACACCTCTCCACGAACTTGGTATCATTGTTTTCTTGATCCTAGCCAGTCTTACTGGAGTAAGATGAATCTTAAAGTGGTTTTGATTTGCATTTCCTTAATGATTATGATGTTGAGCAGTTTCTTGAGGTGTTTCTCAGACATCTCTAATTCCCTCCTTGTGAAGTCTCTGTTCAGTTTTTGCTCCATCTTTTGAGGGGTCGTTTGTTTTCTTTTTCTTTGTTTTTTGAGTAGTTTTATATATTCTGGAAATCAATGTTTTGTCAGATTTTTCTGCAGTGAAGGTTCCTCTACTGTGGGATTTCTCTTCACTTCCTTGATTGTGTTTTCTTTTGGATGTGCAGAAGCTTTTGAGTTGATGAGGTCCCATTTGTCAATGGTTCGACCTAATTCTTGTGCAGCTGCTGTCTGATGTAGGAAGTCTTTTCCTACGCTATGTCTTGTAGTCTGCTGCCAACTTTTTCTTCTATCACCTTCAGAGTTTGGGGGTTTCACGTTGAGGTCTTTAATCCACTGGAGTTGACTTTTGTACAGGCGAGAGGTAGGGTTTAATTTCATTCTTCTACAAAGTGTGATCCAGTTTTGCCAACATCCACTGGCTGAGATGCTGTCTTTTCTCCATTGTGTGTTTCTTGGCCCCCTTGTCAATATGAGATGGCTGAAATTGTATTGCTCAGATTTGGGATCTCGGTTTTTTCCATTGGTCAACAGGTCTGTTTTTGTGCCATGTACCAGGCTGTTTTTATGACTATAGCCCTGTAGTTAGTTTATAAAATCTGGTATAGAGATCCCTCCTGTGTAGCTCTTTTCACCAGATTGATTTGGCTATTCGGGTTCTTTTGTTTCTCCAAATGAATTTCAAGAACTTTGTTTCCAAGCCTGTGAAGAAACTCTTGGGGACTTTGATTGGATTGCTTAAATTATACAAGAGTTTTGGTAAAATGGACATTTTTACAATGTTAATTTTCCCAATCCTGAGCATGGGAGGTTTGTCCCATCTCTGAGGTCTTCTTCTTTAATTTCTTTCTTTAAGGGTTTAAAATTTTTTTTTGTAGAGTTTTTTTTTTTTTTTTTTTTTTGGTTTTTTTTTTTTTTTTCTTATTGTTTTTTGAGGCTATTGTGAGTGGGAAGGTTCGCTCTTGGAATTCTTTCTCCAGTTGCTTGTTTTCTTGGTGTAAAGAAAGGCCATTGATTTTCTAAGGTTCAATTTGTATCTGCCACTTTGCTGAAGCTGTTAATCGTTTTCTAGGAGTTTTTCTGGTGGAGTTTTTTTTTGCATCTCTTAACAATCATAGCATCAGCAAAATAGATAGTTTGACTTCCTCTTTTCCAATTAGTACTCCTTTCATATCCTTTTCTTGCCTTATTGCTCTAGCAAGTGTTTCAAGCACTATATTGAAAGAGTGGTGATAGGGGGCAGCCTGCCGAGTTCCTACCTCTTTAAAGGGGATGTTTCTTTTTCCCCATTTATGAGGATATTGGCTGTGGGTTTCCTGTATATGGCTTTGATTACATTGAGGAATGATCCTCCAATCCAATTCCTTCTAGGACTTTAAGCAGGAAGGGATGCTGGATTTTGTCAAAGGCTTTTCAGCATCATTGGATGATGGTGTGGTTTTGTCTTTGATTCCGTTATGTGTTTATGATGTTTATGATGGTCGTATGTTGAACCATCTGCATCTCGGAATGAATCCAACTTTATGGTGCGATGATCTTCTTGAGTGGGTCTGTATGCATTTGCCAGTATTCTGTTTAGAATTTTGGCATCTGTGTCATGAGGGAGATGGTCTATAATTCTCCTTGTTTAGTTTTGTCTTTGCCTGGTTTGGTAATAGAGTGATGTTGCTTCATAGAAGGAATTTGGGAGAGTTCCCTCTGATGTAACTTCTAAACATTTTCAGAAATAATGGTTTGTAGGTCTTTTTGAAATGTTTTATAGAATTCTGCTGTGAAACCGTCTGTGGCCTGGGCTTTTTTTAGTTGGAGGCTTCTTACACATCCTCCTATTTCTTCATATGTTTATGGTCTGTTTAAGCTGCTGGTCTCCCCTTGGCCAAGCTTTGGTGATTCCCAAGATTTCAAATATTCATCCTTTCTTCTAGATTTTCAAACTTGGTTAGAATATAGGTTCTTGTAATATTCCCATATAATTTTTCTCTGATCTTTCCTTGTCCGTTGTGATATTTCCCTTTTCATCATAGATTGTATTGATTTGGAGTTGTTCTTCTTTCTTTTGTTAACTGGGCTAGAGGTCTGTCTATCCTTGTTTATTCTTTCAAAGAACCAACTTTGGGCTTCATTGATTTTTTGTTTGTTTTCTTTGTTTCTATTTCATTGATTTCTCCTCTGATTTTTGTATTTCTTCTGTCTGTTGCGTTTAGGGTTCATCTGTTGTTGCCTCTCAAGTGCTTTTAGCGTAGTGTTAGATCATCACTTGTGCTCTTTCTGTTTTTTTCTAATGTAGGCACCCAGGGCTATAATTTCCCTCTTAGGACTGCTTTTAAGGTATCCCATAAGTTTGTTGTGTTGTATTGTCATGGTCATTCAGTTCCAGGAATGTTTTTTATTTCTTTCTTTACTCTTTATCTCCTTGACCCATTCATTATTCAAGAGTGTGTTTTTTGATCCATGTGTGCTTGTAGGCAGGAGGCTTGGTCCTGGTGTTGATGTTGAGCTTCATTGCACTGTGGTCTGACAGGATGCATGAAATTATTTCAATCTTTTTGTATTTGTAGAGGTTTCTTCTGTGTCCCAGGATGTGGTCAATTTTGGAGAATGTTCCGTGGGGTGCTGAGTAGAAAGTGTATTCTCTGGTATTAGGATGGAATGTTCGGTAGAGGTCTATGAGGTTCATTTGGGGTCTTTTCTTACAGGCAGCTTGCAAAGTAAATGCCAATGCCATGAATGGACTCCCTCTTTTGAAGCTGTTGATCAGGGTTCCCATAGATCCTAAAGCAATACTGGTCTTCCCTCTTGGTTACCCACCAGAACTTCATAGTAAGACCCTATTGCTGATAACATTACAAATATGAGACATAGAACCATCAAGGAGAAATCAAGATGGTATTGACTCTTCTCTGTCTAGCTTTTATAATGCTGGAAAGTGGTATGCAAGTTACCTGAAGAGAAAATTTAGCATGAACCTTGCCCACCTGGGCATTCTGCAAGCTACAAGTGCCCTGCAAGATATACTTACTGGTGTAATAGTGTCATGAATATTATTGAAGTAATAAATTACATTCTAATTGGAGCATATACCTGACATTGATATCAGACCTAGGGCCTCAAGCTAGACAGCCCACAGGCCAGGGGAGAAAACGTAGTACAACTCTTCTGCTAAATAGCTATACTATTAAACTTATTAGCACGTGTCAGCAGAGAAGTTTCCTTATATAATAGCTGAAAATTAATACAGAAAACAACAAGTGGCCAATATTCAGTGAATAAGAGGTTATAGACTGCTTAACCCTGAATAGGGATATATCAAATACCTATATCAAGCTTCTGCCTCACAAAGCTGAGGGATAATTGGAAGTTTTAAAAGTGTATAAGAGCCAGAGTTAGTGTATGAGCACAAGGAAACAAGAATTTTCCAGACAGCTGCTCAGACACTCATATGCATTTCCAGCCATACTGACCGCACAGGAAAGTCCCATGTGAGGTCAAAATCCAAACATAAACTCAGGGAATTGGGAAAGAACCCCAACACTATCTGAAGAATTACTGGTAATCAGTGACTGATGGAAAGGGGGTATTTAGTCTCATTTAAGGATAAGATTTTTACTAGGTTGTCTAAATTCTACTTGAAGAATCAACCCTGAGATGTTCTTAGGAATACAAGCCTGACATGATAGTCATACTTGTGTACAGAAATGTGATAGGGAAGTTCAAAAGGAGGACATGTATTTATGGGAGGAGATCTAAATATGATAAATATATAGTTATGAAATTCACAAGAACTTTTTAAAAATATTATTCTGGACAAAATTCTGAAACAATACAATATAAATGAAAGCATATATTGACAAAATTTAGAAACATTTTCTGGACTAATTTCTAATTCATTTGTATAAGTCGTCTATGTTTAGACTGATTATAAGGAAATATGAATAAAATAAAGTAGAGGAATGCCTTGTTTTTCCTTGAGCATTATTATTTTTGGTTCTCTGAGGTGCCTGCTAGGTTTGTATCTCATTAACTGATCCTCACAGAACCATTAGAGCTGGAAAGCTAATGGATGCTGCTCTGTTTCACAATACTTATTAAAGCAAACACCACATCTTTAATGTGGTGTAGCTTCCAATTAATTTTTTAAGGTCAGCGTGTCACATTGTAATCAATGGTGGTATTGTCAAGCCTACCAGCTTGTAAATATAGGTCCTGAGAACGTGTATCTGAGCCACTCTCAAGGTTGTTAGAGTACTACATAGAAAAGCTCCTGCTTGTGCTCAACATAATCCTCTCAGAAATTTATTTTGACATATTTTACAGAATGATTTAATGTAAGTAATATATATATATATATATATATATATATATATATATATATATATTTGACACAGTTGTATACAAACTTAGGGATGTTTGTATACAACTTTATTCCCAGCCCTGGGGAAGCAGAGGCAGGCTGACCTCTATAAATTTGAGACCAGCCTCGTCTACACAGTGATATCCTGTCTCTGTTTTATGCCCATTAGATCAATTAGCAATTGATTCCTATTTATATTTTTTAATATATTTTATGCCCATTAGATCAATTAGCAATTGATTCCTATTTATATATACTAAACTACACATTTATTTCTTGAAGGAGTTCAAGAATTGATATTCTATTATATAATTCTTCTCATATTCTGCTTTTAAAATATAGTTTAAAACTTTCTACAAGTATATGATCTTAAGACAAATGAATAGACAAACACCTGATATACATCTTTGTCAATTAAATTCAATTAAAGATATACATGACTGCATAAATCTACAAATTAAATATTAAAATAATTATTTTAATTGTATGTAACAGAAAATAATTATATGTAACAGAAGAATAAAAACAAAGCATTTTACATGGATGTATGAAAATATATACCAGTATTGTGTGCAAATGATATATACTAATTTTTTACTTAAAGGTATCACTATTTCATTTCAGTAAATATGAAAATGCTTAACAAAATGAAAAAAATAAATGCTCAGTTTTCAAATGAAATACAAGAAAAAAAATCAGAGTGATGACTTGAGAAATATTAATTGCAACTAAAATTTTTCCTACTTGGAAAAATCCAGACAGATATTTCCAAAGGCAGATTATGCTAGATGTTAAAGATAAGACAAGATGGCCATGTATCTTGGTCATGTCTTTAATTTTAGCACTGAGGAAGCAGATGCAGGATGTAAAATTAAGAACAGGCTGCTCTACATAGTGAATTCTAAGCTTGCTGGGGCTACAGGGTGATACTGCCTCTTAAAAAAAAGACCCCCCCCCAAAAAAAAGAAAAGACATATCTTTTGTAATTTTGTCATGAGGTGGGAAGAAATTCCAACTTTTCTCTGATTGGTTATGTAAATTCATAGCAGTGCTACCTCAAATAGACCAAAGCATTATAGGAAAGAATTCATATTAATTTTTCTGTTAAATGTGTAGGTATCATTCCCAGAAAACATTAGTACATTAAATCCAGTATTGCTAAAATATACTTTTTCATTTGTTATGCTTTATTGATTCATGAAATTTTCATAAATTCTTTTTAAATTTGCACAGAAATAGAAAAAATATGATCTCAATAATTTTAATGAATATGTATTTCTCTTGTGGGCCATTTTAAAACATTTTATTTTTAATTTTTATGTTTGGTACACAAAAATATATGACTGTGAGTGAAAGTTCCAAGAAAAACACCTACATTTTCAACTGTGTAGGAATAACTTATAAAATGGACAGAATCTGGACTTTAATGACTTTTAAACTTTGAAACAAAAATCTGCAAAGTCAATGAACTATGTGCTCTTGGGATTTGGGCTCCTGACCTTGATTCCTGGGGAATCTTCTACACCTGAAGATAGTGAATGACTGTGAGTATGTTTGATAATTAACATATAATTAACATAGCAAACACTGAAAGACAGCCCATGTGTTTTCACTGATAATAATGAAGACTGAGAATAATGCTTGATACTGTGTGTATAAATATTTTAGGCCTAGGGATAAAAGTGCACAATTGCCTGATAAAATAAGTATATCCAAGTGTGGAGATGGAGTTCCCCAATTGAAGCTGAAGAAATAGTTTTGAATAAAATTTTGGGTGAGGCCTAGCACAATGGCACAGTTCCAAGAGAAATCTAAGATGAACAGGTAACCTATGAGTTCAGTCCCACTCATAAAACCTAAAGTTTGTGCTGGAGAGATGGCTTAGTGTTTAAGAATACTGGTTGCTCTTACAGAAGACCTCGGTTCAATTCCCAGCATCCACATGGCAGCCAACAACCTGTAATTCCAGTTCCAGGGAATCCAATGTCCTCTTCTGATCTCTGAGACCTGTGTACAACATGGGTGCACCCACATACATGCAGGTAATACAATCAAACCCATAAAAACCAACAACAACAATAATGACAAAACCTAAAGTTAAGAGGCTGTTTTATTTAGCCATAACTATGACGCTGCATAGCAATGCACACAACTGAACCTCCTGTAAGTCTGGCTCACTGATTAGCACTTCAGTGATTATGGAGAGTTTGAAATGCTGCAGGTCCAGAGACTAATTACAAATTATCTTCAGAAATCTTTAGTTCCCACAAATAGCCATTCCTTGCATATCTCTGTGTCTGGTTTAACATCCTGTGACAAATGTATAAAATCCTTTTGGAATGCATTTATCAGACCACTAGCTTCCACTAAAGCAATGGTTAAGATGCCTGACAGTATCTAAGGATGAAACAGAATTGTTTTTGCTTTTCTATAACTAGTTTCTTCAATTCCTCCACCAATGTATTTGAAATGTGCCATGATTTATGGCTTTCTTCTCTTGGTATAAAAGTACACAAAACTTGGCCAGGCATGGTGGCGCATGCCTTTAGTCCTAGCCCTTGAGAGGCAGAGACAGGCGGATCTTTGTGAGGTCAAGGCCAGCCTGGTCTACAGAGTAAGTTCCAGGATAGCTGGGACTACAGGGAGACCCTGTCTCAAAAAGACCAAAAAAAAAGTACACAAAACTCTTACCGAATTAGAACGTGTGCTCCTGGTCATTTTTTTGGCAACAAAATAAGCATGTCTTATCCCCTTTGCTGTAAAAGATGTGCTTTTGCATCAACAGGACCTATTTATTAAAATATGTACCAAAAGTCATTAAAAACATGCTGATGAGAAAGCTCATAGTGTTAAGTGTTTGCTACACCAGACTAAGGATCTGAGTGTGTGTCTCAAGAACCCACATAAAGCAGGATGGGAGTATAGGGCTGTACTCTCAGTAGTACTATAGCAAGATGATGGACACGGACAAGAGAATTGCACATATATTCATGCAAAATAAATTGGTAATGAACTTAACGAACACACAAAAACAAGGTGGAAGGCAAGGACCACTGCCCCAGGTTGTCCTCTGACCTCTGCATACACGCCATGATAATCAAGCAAGCACCCAAGTAGCCTAATGAGGATTCTATGTACAGGAGTATGGCTTGATTTGGAGATTGTTAGATCAGCTTTGCATTTTATTTTATTTTTTTATTTTTTATTTTATTTTATTTTTTTGGTCTATGGAATGCCAGACTTCTACATTCATTAGACATTATCATGGGCTCCTCATATTCTCCTGCAAGAATAAGTAAAACCCTTCTCAGCTTTAGCACCTCTTAAATTATTACCCCTTGGTTTCCATTAAGAAATAGTTAGTTGTTTAGCATTCTTATGTCTATCTTGTAGTTGATGTATTTCCTCTGTATTTTCTTGCTGGATTACAGGTCATCTTGCTGGATCAGATCTTCCATTTCTTAGTCACTTAGTATTTTAATTATGTGCATACAATTGTAGTTTTGGTATGTGGTTTGCTCCAATCCTATCTACACAGGTGCTGATAAATATTCAATACACATAGTATTCCATCCTTCTATCTAGAATCTGCCACTAAGTAGAAAGCAAACTGTTTACAACAGATCAACTGTCAGGTAGAGTACCCTTTACCCAAAGTGATGCTTAGTTTGAGATTTTAAATGAAATAAAATTAATATAACAATTGCTCAGCTGTGTGTTTCAACTGTTCAATGTCACATAGAAGGAACACATGCTCTGTGGGCTACAAGTACATTCCCATTATTATAGAAAATTATATCAGCTAGTTAGATATTACACAAAACTAGTATTAAATGCATTTATAACACTTATAGCTTATAATATGGATACACAGTATATGTTGTCTTACTCATGAAAACAATTAGTGAATTACATATACTTTATACTTTGTAAAAAGAAATTATTTTATATGATCCCACAGTAATCTTTGACTGGAGATAATAAATAATATTATTGCAATGTATCAATAAAGATAATGAAGAAGAGATACCATAATTAGTGACACTGGCTGGCCTTGAACTCTAATTTTATACTTTAATGGAGGCATCTTTTCCATTATATTCTGCAGTTATTCCTACAGTAAACCAAAACTTGATGGACTCCAGTTTAATGTCTAATTCTGTTGTTTAGTAAGCAAAAACATTATTGTGACTGTTCTTTGCAGAAGCTACTTCTTGAAGAAATTCAGTAGGCTTACTTAGGATAAATAATATTTTACATCTCTTTATGGCTATATATACCATGGATTAAAATTTATAACTTAGTTTGCTAATTTAAATTTCTGTATAGTGAGGTATCCCCTGGAGTCTGGCAGTCTGGAAAATGGAAAAAGCTATAGTTTAGAAATATGCAAATTTAAGGATTGATTCTGCATGGTAGTAAGCCACTTAAAATACACCAAGTCCCCAAGGTCATGCTTGAAAGAACTAATGTGTTCAAAGTCAGTATGTTCAAATCTGAGATCCGAATTTTATAAGGTATTCAATTCAATATCCCAAGGTGTTCTTGGAAAAGTAATGTTTGAATACTAGAAATATTTTATCTTCTCCAGCCTAGAGGATGGAATCAATTTCATCTTGCTTAATTTTTTACCTTTGATTTTTGTGAAGATTATAATTTAATTTCCTTTCAGGATCCACAAGAAATATCCATATGCATAGATTGTGAGGTATGTTTTATGCATGTTTGCAGTTATGTAATCTCATAGGAAAATCCTGCAGAATTATAGAGGCAATGTTTATACCACAGCGTGTTAGGCCAAAGGGGAATGTTATCTAGTAAGATGCCCCATTTAAAGACAATGGTGTTTTCAAAAACAATTTTTTTAAAAAACATACATATGTAAATAATGTTGTCCTAGTTTGGCTTCTGTGTTGCTATGATTAAACCCATAACAAAAGCAACTTCAGGAAGAAAGTGCTTATTTATCTTACACTTACATGTCATAATGCATAGCTAAGGGAAATCAGGGCTGGAACTCAAGGCTGGAATCTGAAGGCAGGAGCTGAAGGAGAAAATATGGAGGCATGCTGCTTCTTGGCTTGTTCCCCCTTGCCTATTCACTTTTGCTATTTTTTCCTCAATCAATATTTTTATTAATTTTTTGTGTATTTTATATAATACATCTTAATCATATTTAGACCCTTCCCCCATCAATATCCCTACAAAGCCCACCCCACTGGATTTCATGCATTCTTTCATATATGTTAAAGCCTAACAAGTCAAGTTTATGAACCCAGAAGTCCTTTGGTGCAAGTTCCCAGTAGTTCTTTGGCTAAAGTTAGGACCCAGGTTATATGCCAGGCTTTTGTGTGCTTGAGTTAGCAGGGCCTTGTGCATTTTGTCAGCATTGCTATAAGTTCATATGAACAAGTTCCCAAAAGCCAGGAAGACTGATCCCTTATGATAATGCACCAACCTGGCTCTTATAATCTTTCTTCCCCCTCTTCTGCAAGGGTCGCTGAGCCATGGATTTAATATAGGAGTCTTAGCTGGAACACACACACTCTTCAATCTCTTATTCTCTACATTGTGTCCAGTTGTGGCCTTCTGTGTTAACCACCTTTTGCTACATGATGAGGTTATGCTGGTGAGAGTAGTCTCTCTAGCTCTTGTTCAACTATGTTCCATGAGCTTTAGTGTAGAGCTTCCATTGTAGATGAGTCAGTTTGGGCTGGACATTTCTCATACACTTTTTCTCTAAGTATGATCAGTAGCAGCAGGACCTTGTAATAGTCTCAATCTTTTGCAAAAAGAAAGTCTTTTATGAGTGGTCACTGTCTGTAAATATAACAATCCATATTTACCACACACTAAGAAATTACATTTTTCTAGGGATATATCAGAGACAGGATTTTCTCTAGGATCTATGACCTCTCCATCATATGCATTTGGCTGTGTTTACAGTGCCACACACAATTTTCCTCATATTGAGAGGTCTTTAATTTGAATTAGATCTCTATTAATTAACCACAAGAAAAAAAGTGTCACTACAGCACCACTGTGGTCTGTTGTTCGGGTCATTATTGTGCTTAGTAAACTTCAAAGCTGAGATCTAACCATTGGTTTATTCTCTCCCTTAGCAGCTTATCTGGTATTGTCTAGAATTATAAGATTTAGTCTTCAGAGAAGAGGCTTTCAGGTGATTTCCTGCTCCACTTTTTCAAGTTCTTTGTCTGGAGTATATTCTATCTTCAGCAATAGGGTCTTAAGTTCAAGTTCATGGAAATAATCAAGGCCTGTTGCAACAGTCTGTATTATTTTGAGAGTCTCTTAGACTGTCTTGACCAACAACTCAAAGGGATAATTCTCCTATCAGGCACTGTTTTCTTGTTATACAGTCTTCAGCTATACAAATACATTCGTGTTCAGATAATTTGTGTGTGTTTTTCAGTAGGTTTCTGAGTGAATACATTCCCTCTCATTTTTCATGCCATCTGAGGATTTTTATCTGTCTACTCACACTCTCCCTGTCTAACCTCTGTCCCTCCTCCCCAGTGAAACTACTTCCATTTTCCCCATTATCTCCTCAATAATATCTGTCGCCTATTATTCACATTCCCATTATTCTTTTTTTTTTTCCTTTTTGGTTTTACACTTTTTTTGGTATTTTTGAGACAGGGTCTCCCTTTAGTACCAGGTGTCCTGGAGCTCACTCTGTAGACCAGGCCAGCCTTGAATCCACTGAGATCCACCTATCTCTGCCTCCAGAGTGCTGCGATTAAAGGCGTGCGCCACCACGCCCAGCTATCCATGATTCTTTTATATCCTTCTCTCCTCCCTTCCCAGTTGAATACCCCAATTTTCTCCATTTCCCCTTGGTAACATCTGTTTCCTACTATCCTCCTCTCTTGGGCTTTTCTTTCCCTTTCCCTCCATAGTTCATTTGCATTTTCCTGACTCCCACAGTTGTATCAGGTTGTATACTGACATAAAAGGATTTGCTTTGCTGAGTCTGTGTTACTTCACTCAGTATAATCCATTTACCTGCAAACTTCATGATTTTGTCTTTTTATACCATTGAGTAGGACCCCATTGTGAACTCTTGGGGGTGAGGGAGCGGCTGCAGGAGGATGCCAATAGAGAGGCAGTTTATAAAGGCGATTAAGACTGAAAAATTATATGTGAGACATATATAAAAATCTCAATATTGAAATAAACATTTCTATAAAAATTTTATAAAAAGATAAAAAGTAATACATTTTTATTATCCATTCATCATTTGAATGATATTTATCCTATTCCCATTATTATCTCTTGTGAAAAGGACACCAAGAAAATGATATACAAGTATTGCTACAGCTGGATGGATCAATTGGGTATATACCACGGATTAGTAAAATAGGGTAATATGGTAGATTCGTTCTTAGATTTTTTTAATTATTTGTATGTATGAGTGTACTCTCTACATGTAGGTTGGTGCACCCCAGCCATGTCCTACAATGCTGTGGAGGTCAGAAGAGGGCATCGGATTCTCCTGGAACTGGAGTTAAAAGATGGTTCTTAGCTGCTATGTGGGTACTGGGAACTGAACCCGGGTCCTCTGCAAGAGCAGTCGGTGTTCTTAACCACTGAGCCATCTCTCCAGCCCCTCATTTTTAGATTTTTTAAGAGAGCTCTGCATTGCTTTCCATAGTGGTTGCATGAGTTTGTTATCCCACCAGCAGTAAATGAGCTTTCCACTTTCTCCATAGTTACTATTCATCTATACCCCAGAACCAATTTCCCAGAGAAGACAGGGTCCCCAGTGACTAAAGCCCTTTGATGTCAATAAGCAATCAAGAAAATGCCTCACAGATATTCCCTCAAATCAATATCCTGGAGGAAATTCTTCAATTGAATGTCTCCTGTTTGTGTCATGTTGAAAAAAACTAGCCAGTGCTAATATTTATGGAGAATAATTTAGAATTTGATTAGTATATTCAGAAAGATAACTTCATTGATCTGGTTGAATTTCCCTTATATATAATATAGGAATTTTCTTTTGGCCTTTTTGAGACAGGGTCTCCCTGAAGCCTCAGCTGTCCTGGAACTCACTATGTAGATCAGGCTGGCCGCAAACTCACAGAGATTTGCCTGACTCTGCCTCCCAAGTGCTGGGATTAAAGGAGTGCACTACCACACCTGGCTTAAAATTTTTATATATTTATTTAATTATTTTAAGTTAATTTTTATTGAGAGCATTTCATACAAGACATCTTAATCAAATTTAGACTCATTTCCCCTATCTATGCCCACCCCTCACATGCCCCACCCC
Source organism: Rhizomys pruinosus (assembly GCA_009823505.1). Taxonomy (NCBI): domain Eukaryota; kingdom Metazoa; phylum Chordata; class Mammalia; order Rodentia; family Spalacidae; genus Rhizomys; species Rhizomys pruinosus. The sequence continues at coordinate 5,502,152 of VZQC01010467.1, read as the reverse complement.
CACCAGAGCTCATGGATTCTCTCATATATGTCAAGCTCTCATACATGTCAAGCTCAGTCTTGCATGTTTTTCTCAATCTTTTATAACCTTTTCAGTTCACAAGTTTACCGTTTTGGTCAGTTCTTTGAATTGGTTTTTCTCTCTTTTTTTGTTCCCTTTAATTTTATATTCTTCCAAAATATGCACGTATATACTCCACACATAAATCAAAATTACAAAATTTGAAAATAAACTGTAGGTTAATTCCAAAACACATTTAGAGATTCACATTTTAACAGTAACGCTGCATGCAGGTAAAAAGAAGTATAACTTTACATTCTTTTTTAGAATATGAATACATATCTTCCACACAAATATGGTAATTACACTGTGTGAATACAAGTGGTAGGTCAACTCTAGAGCCCATTAAGAAATTCACATTATAATAACACAGTTGCTTTCAGATACAATGAAATATAATAATAAAGTTGGCAGTTTGCCTGCCAACTGGGGATTTGGTGTCAGCATCCAAAAATGAGGGAAACCATTCACTTTTTATTTTTTTTCGGGTCAGTGTTACTTCACTTAGCATAATGGCTTTGAATTCCATACATTTACCTGCAAACTTCATGATGTCATCTTTCTTTACCGCTGCATATAAATCCATTGTGTAGATGTACCACGTTTTTTATCCAGTCATCAGTTGAGGGGCATTTGGGTTGGTTCCAGCTCTTTGCTATTGTGAAGGGAGGTGCAATAAACATAGCTGTGCAGGTATCTTTGCAGTAGGATAAGTCTTTTGGGTATATACTCATGAGTGGTATGGCTGGGTCAGGTGGTAAGCTCATTTTGAGTCTTTTAAGCCTTCTCCATACTGCTTTCCACAGTGGTTGTACAAGTTTACATTCCCACCAGCAGTGGATAAGTGTCCCCCTTTCCCCACAACCTCTCCAGCATTTGGTTGCTTTTGTTCTTTTGATCTTTGCTACTAGTCTCTTTGGAGTGAGATGATATCTTACTGTGGTTTTAATTTGCATTTCCTTAATTATTAATGATGTTGAACACTTTTTAAGATGCTTCTCAGCTATCTTTACTTCCTTAGTGGTGAAGCCTCTGTTCAGCTCTTTACTCCATCTTTTGAGTAGGTCATTTGTTTTCTTCATTGTTTTTTGAGTAGTTTGTATATTCTGGATGTTAATGATCTGTCACATGTATCAGTGGTGAAGGTTTCCTCCCACTCTGTGGGTTTTCTATTCCCTTCCTCGTTTGTTTCTTTAGCTGTACAAAAGCTTTTGATTTTGATGAGGTCCCACTTGTCAGTTGTCCTTATTTCCTGTGTAGCTTCTGTTTGATTTAGAAAGTCTTTTCCTACACCTATGTCATGTAGGTTGCTGCTGACTTTTTCTTCTATTGCCATCAGGGTTTCAGGTTTCCGGTTGAGATCTTTGATCCACTTGGAGTTTATTTTTTGTACAGGGCGAGAGGTAGGGGTTTAATTTTGTTCTACAAATGGTGATCCAGTTTTTCCTGCACCATTTGCTGAAGATGCTATCTTTCCTCCATTGATCTTTTTTGGCTCTTTTGTCAAATATGAGGTGGCTGAAGTTATATGGGTTCAAGTTTGGATTTCAATTTTGTTCCATTGGTCACTGGGTCTTGGTTTTTTTGTTGGTTTGTTTTGTGTTTCCAGTACCAGGGTGTCTTTATGACTATAGCCCTGTAATAGACTTTGAAGTCAGATAAAGTAATCTCCCCTCTATTGCACTTTTCACTTGGGGTTGCTTTAGTAATTCACGGTCTTTTGTTTTTCCACATGAATTTAAGGATATTTTTTCCATATCTGTGAAAAAGCTCATGGGGATTTTGATTGGGATTGCATTGACACTCTATATTAATTTGGGTAGAATGGACATATTTATTTATTTATTTATTTATTTATTTATTTATTTATTTATTTATATTTTTATCAAATCTAGACCCATGTCCCCCACCCTATCCCCCCCACCAGAGCTCATGCGTTCTGCCAAACATGCTTTTCATCTCTTTCTCAGTCTTTCTCAATATTCTCCATGTGGAAATTGACTTTTCTGAGCAGAAATTCACTGCTTCAGTCAGTTCTTTGATGCAGTTCTTTCTGTTGTTTTTGTTTTTGTTTTTGTTGTTGTTGTTGTTCTTTCCAATATGCATCACTCCCAACTGCTTGGACAAAAGCTCAAGGGGTCGTGCCAAAGAAATACTTACAACTAGGTAATTGGCACTAGCATCCACAAATGAGGGATACCACTCCTCCTTTGTTTTTCTGGGGCTGTGTTACTTCACTCAGCATGATGTCCTCTAGCTCCAGGCATTTTCCTGCAAAGCTCATGATGTCATCTTTCTTTACTGCTGCATAGAACTCCACTGTGTAGATGTATGACATTTTCTCTGTCCACTCATCAGTTGAGGTACACTTGGGTTGGTTCCAGCTCCTGGTTATTGTGAAGAGAGCTGAAATAAACATGGCCATGTGTGTATCTCTGTGGTGGGGTGAATCTTGAGGGTACATGCCTAGAAGTAGTATGGCTGGGTTGGGTGGCAAGTTCATTCCAAGTCTTCCAAGGCTCTCCACACTGCTTTCCATAGTGGCTGTACGAGTTTACATTCCCACCAGCAGTGGTTGAGTGTTCCTCTTTCTCCACAACGTCTCTAGCACTTGGTATCATTTGTTTTCTTGATCCTAGTCAGTCTTATTGGAGTAAGATTATATCTTAAAGTGGTTTTGATTTGCATTTCCTTAATGATTAGTGATGTTGAACACTTCTTAATGTGTTTCTCAGCCATCTCTAATTCCTCACTTGTGAAGTCTCTGTTCAGCTCTTTGCTCCATCTATTGAGTGGGTTATTTGTTGTCTTTCTTCTTTGTTTTTTGAGTAGTTTATATATTCTGGAGATCAATCTTTGTCAGATGTTTCTGCAGTGAAGGTTTCCTCCCACTCTGTGGGATTTCTCTTCACTCCCTTGATTGTTTCTATTGATGTACAGAAGCTTTTGAGTTTAATGAGGTCCCATTTGTCAGTTGTCGACCTTAATTCTTGTGCAGCTTCTGGCTGATTTAGTAAGTCTTTTCCTATGCCTATGTCTTGTAGTCTATGGCCAACTTTTTCTTCTATAGCCTTCAGAGTTTGGAGTTTCACGTTGAGGTCTTTGATCCATCTGGAGTTGACTTTTGTACAGGGCGGGAGGTAGGGGTTTAATTTCATTCTTCTACAAGTGGTGATCCAATTATGCCAACATCACTTGCTGAAGATGCTAACTTTTCTCCACTTTGTCTTTTTAGACCCCTTGTCAAATATGAGATGGCTGAAATTGTATGTGCTCAGGTTTGCAGCTTCGGTTTTGTTTGATTGTCACAATACCAGGCTGTTTTTATGACCATAGCCCTGTAGTATAGTTTGAAGTCTGGTATAGAAATGCCCCCTATGTAGCTCTTTTCAGTCAGGGTTGTTTTGGCTATTTGGGGTCTTTTGTTTTTCCAAATGAATTTAAGGACTTTTTTTTTCCAAGCCTGTGAAGAAACTCTTTGGGGGTTTTGATTGGGATTGTTGTTTAAATCTATACCAGAGTTTTCAGTACAGTGGACATTTTTACAATGTTAAGGTTGTCCAATCATGTGCATAGGAGGTTTTTTTTCCATCTTCTGGTGTCTTACTCATTTCTTTCTTCAGGGGTTTACACTTTTTTTGTTGTAGAGTACTTTGTTTTCTTTGGTCGGTGTGTTCCTAGGTCTTTTCAATTTCTGTTTTTGAGGCCTATTGTGAGTGAGAAAAAGAGTTTTTTGTTGTTCTCTTTAATTCTTTTCAGTTGCTTGTTCTTGGTGGTCCAGAAAGATCATTGAATTTTTTTTAGGGAGAGATTTTGTATCCTGCCATTTTGTTGAAGCTGTTAACCATTTCTAGAAGTTTATTCTTTTCTGGTGGAGTTTTGAGTATCCCTAAGTAAAAAATCATATCCAGTCCAGCAAAAGGGAACGCTTGACTTCCTCTTTTCCAATTAGTACGACTTTAATTTCCTTGTCTTGCCTTAAGTGTTTCTAGCAAGTGTTTTCAAGCACTAGTTTGAGGAGGAGTGGCTGACATGGGGCAACCTGCCAAGTTCCTACCTTTAAAGGGAATGTTTTCTGTCATTTCCCCATTCAGAATGATATTGGCTATCAATCTTGTATTTGGGCCTTTGATTACATTGAGGAAATGATCCCGCCAATCCAATCCTTCTAGGACTTTAAGCATAGGGTATCCTGGATTTTGTGTTTGTCAAAGGCTTGTTCACATCATCAATTTGAGCTGACTGGTGTGGTTTTTTTGTCTTTTCAATTCCATTTATGTGTTTGATTGATGTTTTATTTATTTCATAGGTGGAACCATCCCTGCATCTCTGGTATGAATCCAAACTTGGTCATTTGGATGATCTTCTTGATGTGGGTCTGTATGGCGGTTTACCATTATCCTGTTTAGAAGTTTTGGCATCTGTGTTCATTAGGAGATGGGTCTATAATTCTCCGTTTTAGTTGTAGCTTTGCATGGTTTTTGGTAATAGAGTGATGTTGGCTTCATAGAAGGAATTTGGGAGAATTCCCTCTGTTTGTATCCTTCTAAACAGTTTCATTAATAATGGTTGTAGCTCTTTTTGAAATGTTTTATAGAATTCTGCCGTGAAACCGTCTGGGCTTGGGCTTTATTTAGTTGGGAGGTTTCTTATTACATCTTCAATTTCTTCATGTATTATGGGACTGTTTAAGCTGTTGATCTCTTCTTTGTTGAGCTTTGGTGATTCCCAGGATTTCAGATATTCATCCATTTCTTCTAGGTTTTCAAACTTGGTAGAGTATAGGTTTTTGAAGTATTCCCGTATGATTTTCTGGGTCTTTTCCTTGTCTGTTGTGATATTTCCCTTTTCATCACTGATTGCAATGATTTGGAATTGTTCCTTCTTTCTTTTGGTTAACTGGGCTAGAGGATATTTTTACTATATTAATATTTCCAGTCCATGAGCATGGGAGGTCTTTCCATCTTTTGATGTCATTTTCGATCTCCTTTCAGGGTTTTAAATATTTTGTTGTAGAGGTCTTTTGTGTCTTTGGTTAGGTTTATACCCAGGTATTATTGTTTTGAAGTTATTATGATTGGAAAGGTCTCCTTATATTCCTTCTCCAGTCGTTTATTGCTGGTGTGAAGAAAGTCTACTGATTTTTCTAGGTTTATTTTGTATCTCACCACTTTACTGAAATGTTTAATCATTTCTTGGAGTTTTCTATTGGAGTTTTTAGCATCCATTAGGTAAAATATCATATCATCTACAAAAAGGGATAGTTTTACTTCCTCCCTTCTGATTAGTATCCTTTAATTTGGCTTTATGCCTTTATTGCCCTAGGGAGAGTTTCAAGCACTATATTGAAGAGGAGTGGCAATAGTGGATGTCTTTGCCATGTTCCTGCCTTTAAGGGGAATGCTTCCAACTTTTCTCCATTTAGGATGATGTTGGCTATGGGTTTCTTGTATATGGTTTTGATTACATTGAGGAATGATCTCCCTAGTCCAATTCCCTCTAGGACTTTAAGCATGATGGGATGCTTGATTTTGTCAAAAGATTTTTCTGCATCGATGAGATGATTGTGTTTTTGTCTTTAAGCCCATTTTTTAGTCTTATGAGATTTATTGATTTATGTATGTTGAACCATCCCTGCATCTCTTCTATGAATCCAACTTGGTCATGATGGATGATCTATTTGATGTGGGCCTGTATGGGATTTGCAAGTATTTTGTTGAGAATTTTTGGATCTGTGTTCATTAATAATATGAGTCTATAGTTTTCTTTCTTGATTGTGTCTTTTCCTTGTTTTGGTATTAGAGTGATGCTGGCTTCATAGGAGGAACTTGGGATATTTCCCTCTGTTTGTATCCTTCTGAAAAGTTTGAGTAGTAATGGTTGTAAAACTTTTTAAAAATATTTTATAAAATTGTGCTGTGAAACCATCCAGTCCTGGGCTTTTTTTAGTTTGGATGCTTTTAATTAAATGTTCAATTTCCTCAAGTGTTATGGGTCTGTTTAAGCTGTCAACTTCTTCTTGGTTAAGCTTTGGGTAATCCCAGGATTTCAGACATTCAGCCATTTCTCTTAGGTCTTCAAATTTAGTAGAGTATAGGTTTTTGAAGTATTCTCATATGATTGTCTGGATCATTTCATCATCTGTTGTGATGTTTCCGGGAACCTTTCAACATGAATGCTATTGATTTGGAGTTCTTCTTTCTTTCTTTTGGTTAACTGGGCTGGAGGTCTGACTATTTTGTTTATCTTTTTAAAGAACCAGCTTTTGCATTCATTGATTTTTTGTATTTTTTTTCTTTCATCCTGTTTTGTTGATTTCTGCTCTGATTTTAGATATTTCTTCTTGTCTGTTGTGTTTAGGGTTCATTTATTGTCTCTCAAGTGGTTTTAGATGCAATGTTAGATCATTTACTTGTTCTCTTTCTGTATTTTTTTTAATGTGGGCACTTAAGGCTATAAATTTCCCTCTTAGGACTGACTTTAATGTATCCCACAGGTTTATTTTTTCTGTGTTATATTGTCATTTTCATTTAGTTCCAGGAATGCCTTTATTGCATGTTTTATTTCTTCCCTGACCCACTCATTATTCACGATTGTGTTGTTTAGTCTCCATGTGTTCTTATAGTTAGTAGGGCATACCGTGTGGTAATATTGAGCTTTATGACACTGTGATCTGATAGATTGCATGGAATAATTTCAATCCTTTTGTATTTGTTGACATTTCTTTTGTGTCTCGGTATGTGGTTGATTTTGGACAATGTTCCCTGGGGCACTGAGTAGAAACTATATTCTCTGGTGTTTGGGTGGAATATTCTGTAGATATCTGTGAGGCCCATTTGGTGTATTGTATTATTCAGTTCTGATAAATCTCTGTTTATTTTTGTCCAGTTGACTTATCCAAGGGACTCAGTAGGGTATTGAAGTCCCCCACTATTTGCATGCTGGGATTAATCTGTGTCTTGAAGTACTGAAGGATTGTGTTTATAAAGTTCAGTGCACCAGTGTTTGGTGCATAAATATTTAAGATTATGAAATCTTCCTTGTTAATTGTTCTGTTGATAAGGATATAATGGCCCTCTTTGTCTTCCCTGATTAATTTTACTCTGAGGTCTATTTTGTCTGATATTAGAATAGTCACTCCTGCTTGCTTTTTGGTTCCATTTGCTTGGAATATTTTTTCTATCCTTTCATTATAAGGTGGTTTCTGTCCTTGAGGGTGAGATGGATTTCTGGTAGGCAGCATATACATAAATTCTGTTTCCTAATCCATTCTCCTAGTCTATGTCTTTTGATTGGGGAGTTTAGACCATTAATATTTAAGGTTATTGTTGAAAGATGTGTGTTGTTTCAACTTATTTTTCGTTTGTATTCTTGGTCTATGTGTTTATTTATTCTGTTATGTATTTGTTAATTTCTCTCTTGGATTGCTTAATGATAATTGTTCCATTCCTCTGTTCTTTGAATTGCTTCAAGTATTTTCTGAAGTGTTGGTTTTTTGACATATATTCTTTCATTTTGTTTATGTCATGAAAGATTTTTCTTTCTCTTTCAACTATGATTGACATTTTTTCTGGGTATATTAATCTGGGTTGGCATCTAAAGTCCTTTAGCTCTTGGAATACGTTGGTCCATGTTCTTCTGGGTTTCATAGTTTGTACTGAGAAGTAAGCTGTAATTCTGATGGGTTTCCCCTTATACGTAACTTGTTGCTTTTCTTTTGTGGCTTTCAGTATTTTGTCCTTGTTTAGAGCATCTATTGTCTTAACTATGATATGGTGTGGGGAATTTCTTTTCTGGTCTTGTCTGTTTGGTGTTCTATGTGCTTTTCATATTTGTATGGGTTTGTCTTTTTTCAGTTTGGGGAAATTTTCTTCGAATGTTCTGTTGAAGATCTGATCAATACAGTTCTCTTGTGATTCTTCTCCTTCCTCTATCCCTATGATGTGTAGGTTTTGTCTTTTCATAGTGTCCCACATTTCCTGGTTGTTCCAGTCTTGTGTTGTTTTTAAATTTTTTATAATATTTACTTGAGGTTTCTAGCTGCACTGTGTTTTCCTGTAGGTCTGATATTCTTTTTTTCTGCTTCATCCATTCTGCTTCTGAGGATTTTTCCCTTCCTTTCTGGTTGATTGGATGAATGTTCAATTTCCTTTTTCATTTCATCCTGTGATTTCTTCAGTATTTCCACTTCCTTTTGGAGCTTATCATTCTCTTCTTGTAGCTCCTTGCTTCACTGGTCAGTTTACTTTTTCCTTTCAGCCTGAGATTTTCAGTGTTTCCACTTCTTTCTGGAGTTCGGCATTCTCTCCCTCTAGTTCTTTTTCTTTTTCTGGATCAATTCTTGAGCCTATTAAGGGATTTACATTATAAAGACATAGCTGCTTTCAGATAAACAGAAATATAACAATAATGTTGTTCAGCTTGCCTTTCATCTGGGAATTTGGTGATAAAATCCACAAATGAGGGAAACCAAATGTCACTTGTTTTCCTAGGGCCATGTTACTTCTCTTAGCATAATGGCTTCAAGTTCCATCCATTTACCTGCAAAGTTCAATATGTCATCTTTCTTTACCACTGAGTAGTACTACATCATGTAGATGTCCCATATGTTTTTCATCCACTCATAAGTTGAGGGGCATTTGGGTTCCAGCTCTTTGCTACTGTGAAGAGAGCTGCAATAAACATGGAGGTGCATGTGTCTTTGTGGTAGGGTGATTCTTGTGGGTATAAACCCAGGAATGGTATGGCTGGGTCAGGACATAGGCTCATTTTGAGTCTTTTAAGGATTCTCCACACTGCTTTCCATAATGGTTGTACAAGTTTACATTCTCACCAGCAGTGGATGAGTGTTCCCCTTTCCCCACAACCTCTCCAGTATTTGTGTCTTTTGTGTTCTTGATCTTAGCCAGTCTTATCAGAGTGAGATGATATCTGAGAGTTGTTTTAATTTGCATTTCCTCAATTATTGATGATGTTTAACACTTTTTAAGATGTTTTTCATCCATATTTACTTCCTCATTGGTGAAGACTCTATTCATCTCTTTACTCCATCTTTTGAGTAAGTCATTTGTTTTCTTCTTTGTTTTTTTGAGTAGTCTATACGTTCTTGACGTTAATACTCTGTCAGATGAATCACTAGTGAAGATTTCCTCCTACTCTGTGGGTTTTCTCTTCACTTCCTTGATTTTTTCTTTAGCTGTACAGAAGCTTTTGAGTTTGATGAGGTCCCACTTGTCAACTGTTGACCTTATTTCTTGTGCAGCTGCTGTATGATTTAGAAGGTCTTCTATGCCAATGTCTTGTAGGTTGTTGCCTACTTTTTCTTCTATGACCTTCAGGGTTTCTTGTTTCACTTTGAGATCTTTGATCCACTTGGAGTTGATTTTTGTACAGGGTGGGAGGTAGGGTTTTAATTTTGTTCTTGTACAAATGATGATCCAGTTTTGCCAGCACCATTTGTTGAAGATCCTATCCTTCCTCCATTGAGGGTTTTTTTGCCCCTTTGTCAAATATGAGGTGGCTGAAATTGTATGAGCTCAAGTTTGGATCTTCAATTTTGTTCCATTGGTCAATGGTCTGTTTTTGTGCCAGTACCATGCTGTCTTTATGACTACGGCCCTGTAATATAGCTTGAAGTTTGGTAGAGCAATTCCCCCTGTGTTTCATTTTGGGGTCTTTTGTTTTTCCATATGAGTTTAATGATTTTTTCCCCAAGTCTGTGAAGAAGCTCATGGGGATTTTGATTGGGTTTGCCTTGAATCTGTATATCAATTTGTGCAAAATGGGCATTTGTACTATATTAATTTTTCCAATTCATTTAACCTCTAGTTCTTTTTGGAGTTTGAGTTTCTCTTCCTCTAGTTTTTCTGGAGTTTGTATTTCTCTTCCTCTAGTTCTTTTCAGAGTTTGTATTTCTCTTCATTTATTCTTTTCAGAGTTTGTCCATCTCTCTCTTTAGTTTTTTTCTGGAGTTTATCATTCTTTCCTTCTAGTTCCTTCATGAGTTTTCATTCTCTCCATTTAGTTCTCTGATTTGTTCTTTATAGTCTTTGAATATGTCTACAATTATTCTTCTAAGGTTGATGTCTCGGTTTCCTTCCAGGGAGATCCTGTTGTTGGGATTTTCTACAGGACTGGTTGAGTTCAGTGGGTATTTATTATGAGCTTTTCCCATATTGTTTTTCTGTTGTGTCTTTCGTATATGTATTTTTCCCCTTTGTTTGTCTGTTTGGTTTCTGTTGCTAATCTCAAATGTTAATATGGAGGACAGGTTGGTCACTCAGTTTGCTTCCTGCTGTTTTCTTCCTCAGCTTTGGCTATGCAGCCTAGAATCACTGACACTGTTAGATCCTCCCAACCTCAGCAAACCACACCACCACAGCTTATCCTCATTTATTGATGTTTTATGTATTTCGGACATCATTTCTCAGTTCATTTTAGACATATTCCCCTTTCCCTTCCCCCCACCCCACCTCAGACCATGCACTCTGTCATAACTGTCCTGCATTTTTCTCTCACTCTTTTTTAATGTTTAGGAATTCACATTTTCCTCATTTAATTTTATATTATTCTAAAATATAAATACATACTTTGCACTCATATACAGTAATTACAGAGTCTGAAAGTAAGTGGTGAATCAATTCTAGAGTCCATTAAGAGGTTTACATTATAACAACATAGTTGCTTTCAGATATACAGAAATATAACAATAATGTTGTTCAGCTTGCCTTTCATATTGGGATTTGCTGTTAGCATCCACAAATGAGGGAACCCATTCACTGCTTGCTTTTCTGGGACTGTGTTACTTCACTTAGCAAAATGGCTTCAAGTGCCATCCATTTACCTGCAAAGTTCATGACGTCATCCTTCTTTACTGCTGAGTAGTACTCTTATTGTGTACATGTACAACATTTTTTCATCCACTTGTCATTTGAGGGGCATTTTTGTTCCAGCTCTTCGCTATTGTGAAGATAGCTGCAATAAACAAGGATGTGCAGGTATCTTTGCAGTAGGATAAGTCTTGTGGGTGTATCCCCAGGAGTGGTATGACGGGGTCAGGTTGTATGCTCATTTTTTTCCTACACATATGTATTTTGGTTTCTGCCAACTTTTTCTTCTATTACCTTCAGGATTTTGGGTTTCATGTTGAGGTCTTTGATCCACTTGGAGTTGATTTTTGTAAAGGGTGAGAGGTAGAGGTTTAATTGTGTTCTTCTACAAATGGTGATCCAGTTTTACCCACACCATTTGCTGAAGATGCTTACCTTTGTCCATTGAGGGTTTTTTTCCCCTTTGTCAAATATGAGGTGGCTGAAATTGTATGAGCTCAAGTTTGGATCTTCAATTTTGTTCCACTGGTCACCAGGTCTGTTTTTGTGCCAGTACCAGGCTGTCTTTATGACTATGGCCCTGTAATATATCTTGAAGTCTGGAAGAGTAATCCCTCCCTGTATTGCATTTTTCACTCAGGGTTGCTTTATCTATTGGGGTCTTCTGTTTTTCAATATGAACTTAAGGATATTTTTTTCCAAATTCTTGAAAAAGCTCATGAAGATATTTATTGGGAATGCTTTGAATCTGTATATCAATTTGGGTAAAATGGATATTTTTATTATATTAATTTTTCCAATGCATGAGCATGGGAGATCTTTCCATCTTTTGATGTCATTTTCAATTTCCTTCTTCAGGAGTTTAAAATTTTTGTTGTAGAGATCTTTGGCATCTTTGGTTAAGTTTGTTTCCAGGTATTTTATTATTTTTGAAGGTCTTCTTATATTCCTCCACTTGTTTATTGTTGGTGTACAACATTTCTTAATCAAGCTTAAATCCAATCCCCTTTCCTTGCCCCTCCCTGCCAGAAGTCATGCATTCTTCCATACATGTCTTTCACCTTTGCTGAGTCCTTTTTACATTTTTCGATGCTGAATTTTACTGTATTGAACATAAGTTTATTGTTTCAGTCAGTTCTTTCAATCAGTCTTTTGTTGTTGTTTTTGTTGTTGTTGTTTCTTTCAATTTGCTTCACTCCAAATATGACATCATAGGTTTTACAATCTTCAGCTTATGATTTTTTTAAATTTTAATTTTTTTAGGCTGAAAGATGTCATGTTTTCCTTACGGAATTGTTCGAAGGCTCCTCTTCGGCAAGTCCAGACAACCATCAGTCTCGCCCTTGTACTCCACTCTGGGGTCTTCCCTTCCCATGGTCACCAAATGAGGTCCAGTAAGCACAGTGTCCTGTCTTGATCTTCCTGTACTGGCGTCTGTGATACAGCCTGCATAATACAACAATGGCACTCTATACTCTGAAAAGGATGAAGCCCCAGTAGTTTCTCAGTCCACCTACTAGATGTCACTGCAGTCCCCTTCTGGCACTGAAGGTTTGGAGGATTCTTGGAAAGACATGAGTCTTCAGTCCATATTGAAATGTTGAAAAGCCTGTGTATTATGTCTTTGAAGGATTTTAAAAGCAGGGGCAGCCACAAGGGCAGCTGCAGTTGTCAGTAAGAATTGAAGACAGGCCAAACAACAGTGCTTTTTTCTTCTTTTTTTCTTTTTACTAATATCTCAAGTTTTATACCTGAAGTACAATTTCTCAGCTATTATTTATTTCTGGTTATACTTTTCTATCAGATATTTAAAGTCACACAGTCAGCCCAGATTTACCAAGGTTTTTGTTTTCTCAAGGTCAGTTGAGAATCTAGTTCTCAGGGGTCACTCTGGTTTTTGGTGGGGAGGAAGCCCCTGGCTCCTTTTCATGTTTCAATTACCTGATCCCTCCACATGAGGACAAAGTTAAGTCTTGCTAGACCAGGCTTCTCTTTTTGAAGCATGAGCAGACTTTCCGCTTTACAGACTGGACACTGGCTGAAGTCCCATTAGTGGATCTCAAATACCTCCCTGCACAGGAAGACTGTTGACTCACATTTGCAGGACATTTCCAGAGATGCCCCCATGCATAGTCCCCTGGGTCTTAGTTGACCTTTGAGGGCAAAGAACAAATTTATCCCTTAAGTTCGTCAGCCAAATTGGTATATGTTTATAGTAAATCTAGGACCTAAAAATAGAACAAAGTGCTATAGTTTTGTTTCTGCCTGAGTAGTTTAATATGATTATCTTTAGCTTTAACTATTTCACCCAAATGCCAATTTCATTGTTCTTTATGACTAATATCCATTATTCATATATATGTATATATATATATATATATATATGCTACACCCTTTATACCATCATCAATTGATAGTCTCCTAGGCTGATTACATAATATATCCATTACTATGAATATAGCGCAATAAATGTACACACACAAGTATATCCATTGTATATAGACTTAAGATTTCTTGGAGTATGTACATAGGAGTGGTATTAGTGGGGCATATGGTAATTCTATTTTTGATTTTGAGCAACCTACATAATGATTTCCATTTTTGGTAGAATAATTTACATTTTCATCAGTAATGTATAAAGATTCTCTCTCCATTCCCTTCATCCTCACCAGAAATTTTAATAACCTGCCTTCTTTTGTTTTTACTATATTTTAAGGGATTCAAAATATAAGAGCACAGTTCTTTTCAGATCACATTGATGTTGCTCAGTTTGCCATACAATTAGGTAATTGGTGCTAGCAACCACAGATGAGGGATACCATTCATCGTTTGTTTTCTGGGACTGTGTTACTTCACTCAGAATGATATCTTCTAGCTCCAGCCATTTACCTCCAAAACTCATGATGTCATCTTTCTTTACCACTGCCTAGTACTCCATTGTGTAAATGTACCACATTTTCTCTATCCACTCATCAGTTGAGGGACACTTGTGTTGGTTCCAGCTCCTTGCTATTGTGAAGAGAGCTGAAATGAACATGGCCGTGCATGTATCTCTGCGGTGTGGTGAGTCTTGAGGGTACATGCCCAGGAGTAGGATGGCTGGGTCAGGTGGCAAGTTCATTCCAAGTCTTGCAAGGGTTCTCCACACTGCTTTCCATAGTGGCTGTATAAGTTCACATTCCCACCAGCAGTGGATGAGTGTTCCTCTTTCCCTACAACCTCTCCAGCACTTGGTATCATTTGTTTTCTTTTTTTTTTATAAATTTGTTTATTTTTAAGGGATTCTACAATATAATAACACAGTTGTTTGCAGATAACATTGATGTTACTCAGTTTGCCGTACAATTATGTGACTGGTACATTTTGCAAGTATCTATGTCCAAATTTTGAACAACGCAAGGTTCCTTTAGTCTTTTGTTTTTCCAAATAAAATTAAGGACTTTTTTCCAAGCCTGTGAAGAAACTCTTGGGGATTTTAATTGGGATTGCCTTAAAGCTATACAAGAGTTTGGGTATAAGGGACATTTTTACTATATTAATTTTCCCAATCCATGAGCATGGGAGGTTTTTGCATCTTGAGATATCGTCTTCAATTTCCTTCTTCAGGAGCTTAAAATTTTTGTTGTAGAGATCTTTGGTGTCTTTGGTTAGGTTTGTTCCTAGATATTTTATTGTTTTTGAGGCTATTGTGAGTGGGAGGGTCTCTTTGAATTCCTTCTTCAGTTGCTTGTTGTTGGTGTAAAGAAAAGTTACTAATTTTTCTAGGTTAAATTTCTATCCTGACACTTTACTGAAGCTCTTAATTGTTTCTAGGAGTTTTCTGGTGTAGGTTTGAGCATCCCTTAAGTAAACAATCATATCATCAGCAAAAAGGGATAGTTTGATTTCCTCTTTTCCAATTAGTACTCCTTTAATTTCCTTTTCTTGCCTTATTGCCCTAGCAAGTTTTTCAAGCACTATATTGAAGAGGAGTGATGACAGGGGGCAGTCTTGTGGAGTTCCTACCTTTAAAATGAATGTTTCTGTCATTTCCCCACTTAGGATAGTATTGGCTGTGGGTTTCCTGTATATGGCTTTGATTACATTGAGGAATGATCCCTCCAACCCAATTCCCTCTAGGACTTTAAGCATGAAGGGATGCTGGATTTTGTCAAAGGCTTTTTCAGAATCAATTGAGATGATGGTGTGGTTTTTGTCTTTCATTCCATTTATGTGTTTGATGATGTTTATTGATTTCCATATGTTGAACTATCCTGACATCTCTGGTATGAATCCAACTTGGTCATGATGGATGATCTTGATGTGTGTCTGCATGCGATTTGCCAATATCCTGTTTAGAAATTTTGGCATCTGTTTTCATTATGAGATGGGTCTATATTTCTCCTTTTTGGTTATATCTTTGCCTGGTTTTGGTAATAGAGTGATGCTCATTTCATAGAAGGAATTTGAGAAAATTTCCTCTGTTTGTATCCTTCTAAACATTCTGAGTAATAATGGCTGTAAGTCTTTTTTGAAATGTTTTATAGAATTCTGCCATGTAACTACCTGGGCCTGGGCTTTTTTTAGTTGGGAGGTTTCTTATTATATCTTCAATTTCATCATGTATTATGGGTCTGTTTAAGCTGTCGATCTCTTCTTGGTTGAGCTTTGGTGATTCCCAGGATTGCAGATATTCATCCATTTCTTCTAGGTTTTCAACCTTGGTAGAATATAGGTTTTTGAAGTATTCCAGTATGCTATTCTGGATCTTTTCTTTGTCTGTTGTGATACTTCCCTTTTCATCAGGGATTGTATTGATTTGTAGTTGTTCCTTCTTTCTTTTGGTTAACTGGGCTAGAGGTTTGTTTATCTTGTTTAGTCTTTCAAAGAAACAACTTTTGGATTCATTGGTTTTTGTATGGCTTTCTTTGTATCTATTTCATTGATTTCTGCTCTGATTTTTGTTATTTCTTCCTGTCTGTTGCATTTAGGGTTCATCTGTTGTTGCCGCTCAAGTGCTTTTAGCTGCAGTGTTAGTACTCTTTCTGTTTTTCTAATGTAGGCACCCAGGGCTAAAAACTTTCCTCTTAGGACTGCTTTTAAAGTATCCCATAGGTTTTGTTGTGTTGTATTATCATTGTCATTCAGTTCCAGGAATGATTTTATTTCTTTCTGTATCTCTTCCTTGATCCATTCATTATTCAAGAGTGTGTTGTTTAGTCTCCATGTGTTCTTGTAGGCAGTAGGGCTTATCCTGGTGTTGATTGTGAGCTTTATTGTGTCGTGGTCTGATAGAATGCATGAAATTATTTCACTATTTTTGTATTTGTGGAGGTTTCTTCTGTGTCCCAGTATGTCATCGATTTTAGAGAATGTTCCATGGGGTGCTGAGTAGAAAGTGTATTCTCTGGTATTAGGGTGGAATATTCTGTAGATGTCTGTGAGGTCCATTTGGTGTCATATCATTCAGTTTAGATGACTCTCTGTTTATACCTTTTCCTCTTGACCTGTTCAAAGGGCTCAGCGGGGTATTGAAGTCCCCTACTATGGGTTTACAGGAGTTAATCTGTGCCTAGTGGTCCTAGAGAATTGTATTTATAAAGTTTGCTGCATCAGAGTTTGGTGCATATATATTCATAATTGTGAAACCTTCTTGGTGAATTGTTCCTTTGATAAAAATGTAATGACCTTTTTTGTCTCTTCTGACTTCTTTTACTTGAAGTATATTTATTCTGATATTAAAATAGCAATACCTGCTTTCTTTTTGGTACCATTTGCTTGGAATATTTTTTCCATCCTTTCACTTTAAGGTGGGGCCTGTCATTGAAGGTAAGATGTGTTTCTTGTAGACAGCATATGGATGGGTTCAGTTTCCTAATCCAATCTCCTAGTCTATGTCTTTTGATTGGGGAATTTAGTCCATTAATATTTAAGGTTATGAGTGATAGGTTTCCTTTTGCCTTATTATCCATTTGTAGTTTTTGTTTAGGTTTCTACTTCTGCAGTTATGCTTTATAGATTTCTCTTTCTAGGTGCCTGGGGGATGTTTGCTCCTCTCTTCTTCCCTTTGAATTGCTCCAAGTATTTTCTGAAAGATAGGTTTTCCAGACATGTATTCTATCATCTTGTTTCATTATGGAAGATTTTTCTCTCTCCTTCAACTAAAATCGACATTTTTCCTGGGTATAGTAACCTGGGTTGACATCCATAGTCCTTTAACACTGGGAATACTTTGCTCCAAGTTCTTCTTGCTTTCATAGTTTGCACTGAGAAGTCAGTTGTAATTCTGATAGGTTTCCCCTTACAGGTCACTTGTTATTTTTCTCTTGTGACTTTCAGAATTTTGTCTTTGTTTTGGTCATCTAGCATTTTAACTATGATACTACATGGAGAGTTTCTTTTCTGATCTTGTCTGTTTGGAGTTCTATGTGCTTCTTGTACTTGTATTGGTTTGTCTCTTTTTAGTTTGGGGAAATTTTCATCTATTATTCTGTTGAAGATTTGAACAATACCATTCTCTTGGGATTCTTCTCCTTCCTCTATTCCCATGATGGGGAGATTTGATCTTTTCATAGTGTCCCACAGTTCCTGGTTGTTTCACTTTTGTGTATTTTTAAATTTTTCCTAATCTTTACTTGAGGTTTTTAGTTGTTCTGTGTTATCTTCGAGGTCTGATATTCTTTTCTCTGCTTCTTCCATTCTTCTTCTGAGGCTTTTTCCATTCCTTTCCTCTTGATTGGATGAGTGTCTTAGTTCCTTTTTCATTTTGTCTTCTGATTTCTTTAGTATTTCCACTTCTTTTTGGAGCTTCTCAATCTCTTCCTGTAGCTCTTTGCTTCGCTGGTTGGTTTCCTTATCTTTTCCAACATTGGATCTTTTCAGTATTTCTACTTCCTTCCAGAGTTTGTCATTCTCTCTCTCTAGGTCCTTCTTGAGTTCTTCATTCTCTCTTCTTAATTCTTTGATTTGGTCTTTATAATCTTGTACTTCTTTAAGTATGTTCACAACTGTACTTCTAATATCTGTGTCCTGGGCCATCCCCAGGGGGATCCCACTGTAGGAATCTTCCACAGGGTTGGTAGAGCTTGGTGTGGAATTATCCTTTCCCATGTTGTCTCTTCTTCGTGACCCTGGCACATGGGTTTCTCTTTGCCTGTATTCCATTGTGAATCCCAGATGCCTCTTCACTGTGTTGAAGGCTTGCTTTGCTTGTCTCCTTCAGATGCCTTTGTTGTTTGTTTGATTGATTTGTTTTTCTCCTTTACTCCTTGTTTAAGGAGTGTTGACTTCTCTAAACTTTAGGCTTTCTATTGGAAGTCTAACTCACTCATCCCTTTCTGTTCTGAAGGTCCTCCAAAGAATCCTCGTGGACACTCTTGTGCTTCAGGTGGTCTTGGGAGATCTCCGATCTTAACCTGCATTCTTAATGACTAACAATCTGACTTGGTTAATTATATTGAACATGTTTTCCATATGCATATAGATTATTTTTGTTTCATATTTTGAAAACTGTTCATTTCATTCTCCCATTTAGTGACTGTGTTTTTTGGGTTTTCATATTTATTTTAAGTTTTTTTTTTCATTCTATATAGTCATTTATTATCAAGTGTATACTTTTCAAATATTTTCTCCATTCTATGGACCATCTCTTCACTCACTATTATTTTTTTTCTTTTACTGACCAAAAACTTTTTAATTTCTAGCATTTTCAATTATCAATTTGAATGTTTAATTTGCAAATTGATGGAAGGAACTCCTATAAATTATATGCTCACCTGAGTTGGGAAAGCAGTGTTTACTGACCAACTTTTCCCCTAAGAGGCTAAACTAATATAACATAAATTTGAAATTTAGATATTGTTCAATATCTTTTGCTGTGATGTTCTAAAGTTGTAGATGTTCATGAAAAGTATTTTCTCTTTTCTTCTTCACAGGTTCTTTTTCACAATGATGGATTAAGAAAACTTTTGAGTGACAGCAAGTTTATTCAATACCTGAACATGAATGTCAGTGACTGCTTAAAATACTATGTTTACTCTGGCCAGGCTTCTTGGAAGATAAGATTCTCTGTTATTCCAAGAGACATGCTTCCTATGCACATGCCATTTTCAATCATTGAAATGCACAACGGGTGCTGAATAAATAATATCTAAAGTGAAAACGTGAGCATTTGTTCAATGGATACAACACTCTTCGATTCTAATACTGCTATGGTTCTTGAACATGTTTAGGTACAAATGAAGCATACTCACTCAATCTCAAGAACTGTTTATTTAACCTCAAAAGCTTGACTGCAACCAATAAAAGGAAGGTAATTTATAATAAATGGTGAGTCTCCATTCTGACACTCCTATTCACGCTGTCTTATTAGACTCTCTTTTTTCATTTTACTTTTTAAAGTGGAGTTATATAGAGGCTTGCACATTTTAAAACCCTCAACGACAATAAGTTTAAAATAGCCACAGTGCAATAAACAGTCAGGAAGTTTAAACGTGTTTTCTATAGCAAAGGAAAGTCAGAAAGGAAAAATTAACATTTAATGTGACAGATTCATACTATTGACTGTGCAGTAGTGCTGTAAGCCACACTTTTGTTTCAGTGCGGTTTCTTCAACAAAAGTCTCTGGAATTTACAGTATTGTAACAAAAGTAAAAACAATAACCAAGATTAATATAGATACATTCTGACAACTTTATCCATTTCCTAGACAAAATATATTTTGACTATTCACAGAAGCATTTCATAAAATTCTATTTGCCAAATTTAATTGACTAATTATTTTTTCCAAATATAGTCAATGGTACTGTTCATCTGAACACACGTTAATGAAACAGCAGCATAAGTAGCATAAGTGTATCACACTGGTGTTTATTTAATTTTTATATTTCTCATTTTTGGATTTTATTGCCTTTACATCAAGTTTCAGTATAAACTGACTGGCACCACAGGGAATTTATTTAAAATAATTTCTGAAAGGATGGAGAGGCGGCTCAGTGGTTAAGAGAGCTTACTGCTCTTGCAGAGGAATTAGGTGTGATTTCCAGTACCAACATGGCTGCTAACTGTCCATAACTCCAGTCCCAGGGGATCCAGTGTGATCTTCTTTCTTCACAGCATATTGCATTACATGGGCACACTTAGCAGTCAATACACTCATACACATAAAATAAAAATAAATTAATTAATTATAGAAAAAATAATTCTGAAAGAATTTTTTTCTGAGTTTTGATTAAGTGTGTTCTTTAAAAATATTAACTCCAGTTCCAGAGGAATCCGAGACCCTCTTCTGACCTCCGCGGCATTGCATGACACGGGTGCACAGACCTGCATGCAGACAGTACATTGGTACACATACCGAAATAAAAAAAAAATTTTAAAATATTTTAAATTTTATTTTAATGTATGAATGTCCTGCCTGTATGTACATAAATGCCCCCATGTCAATGCACATGGAGGTCAGAGAGGGAATCAGATTTCCTGTAACTAGAGTCATGGACAGTTGTTAGCCATCATGTGGGTACAGGGATTTGAATCTGAGTCCTCTACAAGAGCAGTCACTGCTTTTAACTACTGAGCCATCTCTAGAGTCCCCTAATTAAATTTTTCTTCTGACAGTTTCTCACAGTACATAAAACATCCTGACTATTCTCAATCCCTAGAACTTTATTCTCACCCTCCTATCCCTGTCAAACCCTCAAGCTCTATATTTCCATTTTTGTTTTTAAACTTTCCATCACATATTTCGTAATGAATTCTTAGAAAAATATATTTTGGAAAAATTTTTAATTAGAAACAAAGTATGTAAAAGCAGTTGTATTTCCCTGAATTCTTCTATTTTGCATGTCATCACTGTTTTCTTTATAAAATGCAAAGCTAAAATTATGGCATTTGAAGATAAATACTAAGTGTACCCCACACAGTCTCAGACTGCCTTTCAAACACTGGACAAGGAAACCATAAGAAGGGTTGCCTTTAAATTTTATTTTCAACACCCATTTACAAAATCTTAGAGATGGTGAAACTATTTTATTTTTGCTTATAAAACAGTAGATATACACAGTCCTTTCATTAAAAAATCTTGAAAGTGAAATAAAAAATATTTTGAGAGATAGTTGTTCCCTTTTCAGTAAAATCATTCTTCTGGTTAAATCATTCTGAAAATTTGGTTTAAATTCATATGAACTCTGCTAATTTTTTCATTCACTTCTAGTTAACTATGAAAAATAATGTGTGAGTTTAAAAGTTTTTAGATCTTACCAAAATTTCAATTTTCTGCAGATGTGAAGTGCAATAGATCCTCCTTTATACTCACTACTAAGTGTCTGTTAATAGAATTTTAGGGATGAGGAAAACACTGTAATTGATTTTTTTTATTATTTCCTGTGTAGTTAATATTTTGTTTATTTATTTATTTATTATCATATCTAGACCCATGTCCCCCACTCTATCCTCCCACAGCAACAGAGCTCATACATTCTGCCAAACATACTTTTCATCTCTTTCTCAGTCTTTCTCAATATTGTCCGTGTGGAAGTTGACTATTTTGAGCAGAAGTTCACTGTTTCAGTCAGATCTTTGATGCAGTCCTTTCTGTTGTTGTTGTTGTTGTTGTTGTTGTTGTTTCCAATGTGCATCTCTCCCAACCTCTTTGGACAAAAGCTCAAGGGGCCATTCACAAGAAGTACTTACAACTAGGTAATTGGCACTAGCATACACAGATGAGGGATACCATTCATCGTTTGTTTTTCTGGGACTGGGATACTTCACTCAGCATGATGTCCTCTAGCTCCAGCCATTTTCCTGCAGAGCTCATGATATCATCTTTCTTTACTGCTGCATAGAACTCCATTGTCTAGATGTACCACATTTTCGCTATCCACTCATTAGTTAATGGGCATTTGGGTTGGTTCCAGCTCTTTGCTATTGTGAATAGAGCTGAAATAAACATGGCCGTGCATGTATCTCTGCGGTGGCATGAGTCTTGAGGGTACATGCCTAGGAGTGGTATGGCTGGGTTGGGTNATGATGGATTATCTTTTGATGTGGTCTGTATATGTTATTCCCAACCAGTATCGTGTTTATGAATTTTGGCATCTGTGTTCATTAGGGAGATGGGTCTATCATTCTCCTTTTAGTTGTATCTTTTACCTGGTTTGGTATAGAGTGATGCTGGCTCATAAGAGGAAATTGGGGAGAGAATTCCCTCCATTTGTATCCTTCTAAACAATAGTTGTAATGGTTTTTGTAAGTCTTTTGAAATTTTATAGAATTTGCCGTGAATCCATCGGGCCTGGGCAATTTTGTTGGGAGGCTACTTATTACATCTCATTTCTTCCTGTACTATTGGGTCTGCTTTAGGTGTCGATCTCTTCTTGGTTGAGCTTTGGTGATTCCCAGGATTTCAAGATATCATTCATTTCTTCTAGGTTTTCAACTTAGTAGAATATAAGTTTTGAAGTATTCCCATATGATTTTCTGATCTTTTTCCTTGTCTGTTGTGATATTTCCCTTTTCATCACTGATTGTATTGATTTTGAGTTGTTCCTTCTTTTCTTTTGGTTTAACTGGCTGAGGTCTGTCTATCTTGTTGTATTCTTTCATAAGAACAAACTTTTGGATTCATTGATTGTTGGTTTCTTTTTTCTATTTTGTGATTTTGCTCTGTTTTTGTTATTCTTCCATTGTCTGTTGCGTTTAGGTTTATCGTTGTTTGTTGCCTCTCATGTTGTCTTTTACGCAAGTTTGTTATATCATTCACTTGGCTCTTTTCTGTTTTTCTATTGTAGGCCCCAGGGCTATAACTTCCCTCTTAGGGACTTCTTTTTAAGGTATTCCATAGTTTTGTTCTGTGTTTGTCATTGTCATTTGCATTCAGTTCCAGGAATGCTTTTTTCTTTCTTTATTCTTGTCTGACCCATTCATTATTCAAGGAGTGTGTGTTAGTCTCCATGTGTTCTTTGAGGAAGGGGGCTTTATTCCTGGTATTGAGTTGACTTTATTACAATGGTCTGATAGAATGCATGAACTATTTCAGTCTTTCTGTATTTGTGAAGGAGGTTTCTTCTGTTGTCCTCCCAGTATGTTGGTCGATTTGCTGAGAATCTTTCTTGTGGGGTGCTGAGTAGAAAGTATGTTCCTGTTGACCTATCCAAAGTGCTACAATTGGGGTATTGAAGTTCCCCTACTATGAATGTGCTGGGGTTAGTGTGTGTGACTTGTGGTCCGTGGAGAATTGTCTTTATAAAGTTTGGTGCACCAGAAGTTTGGGACATTCATAATTGTGAAACCTTCTGGTGAATTGTTCATTTTATAAAAATATAAAGGCCTTCTTTGTCTCTTCTGATTTCTTTTATC
The DNA here is from genome assembly GCA_009823505.1 of Rhizomys pruinosus. Taxonomy (NCBI): domain Eukaryota; kingdom Metazoa; phylum Chordata; class Mammalia; order Rodentia; family Spalacidae; genus Rhizomys; species Rhizomys pruinosus. Next base: position 5,478,930 of record VZQC01010467.1, on the reverse strand, counting down.
TGAAGTCTTATTTTTGTCTGATATTAAGATCAGCAACACCTGCTTTTCTTTTTGGTACTGTTTGCTTGGAAATATTTTTTTCATCTTTTCACTTAAGGTGTTGCTGTCTTTGAAGGTAAGATGTGTTTCTTGTTAGACAGCAATGTCAATGGATTCTGTTCCTAATCCCTAATCTCCCAGTCTATGTCTTTTGATTGGGGAATTTAGTCCATTAATATTTAAGGTTATGACTGATGGGTTTGTGTTGCTTCCTTTTGCCTTATTATCCATTTGTGGTTTGGGTTTAGGTTTCTACTTCTGCAGTTATGCTTTTATTGATTTCTCTTTCTAGGTTCCTGGGGTTGGTTGCTCCTTTATTCTGTCCTTTGAATTGCTTCAACTATTCTCTGAAGGGTTGGTTTTCCGGACATGTATTCTTTCAACTTGTTTATGTCATGGAAGGTTTTTCTTTCTCCTTCAACTATAATTGGCATTTTTGCTGGGTATAGTAACCTGTGTTGGAATCTACTGTCCTTTAACGCTGGAAATGCTTTCCTCCAGGTTCTTTTTACTTTCATAGTTTGCATTGAGAAGTCAGTTGTAATTCTGATAGGTTTCCCCTTATAGGTCACTTGTTGTTTTTCTCTTGTGACTTTCAGAATTTTGTCTTTGTTTTGGGTGTCTAGAATTTTAATTATGATATGGTGTGGAGAGTTTCTTTTCTGATCTTGTCTATTTGGAGTTCTATGTGCTTCTTGTATTTGTATTGGTTTGTCTTTTTTTAGTTTGGGGAAGTTTTCATCTATTATTCTGTTGAAGATCTGAATAATACCATTCTCTTGGGATTCTTCTCCTTCTTCTATTCCTATAATGGGGAGGTTTGATCTTTTCATAGTGTCCCACAGTTCCTGGTTGTTCCACTTTTGTGTATTTTAAAATTTTTCCTAATCTTTATTTGAGGTTTTTAGTTGTTCTGTGTTATCTTCGAGGTCTGATATTTTTTGTTCTGCTTCCTCCATTCTTTTTCTGAGGCTTTTTCCATTCCTTTGCTCTTGATTGGATGAGTGTTTTAGTTCCTTTTTCATTTTGTCTTCTGATTTCTTTAGAATTTCCACTTCCTTTTGGAGCTTCTCAATCTTTTCCTGTAGATCTTTGTTTCTCTGGTTGATTTCCTTATCTTTTTCAACATTGGATCTTTTCAGTGTTTCTACTTCCTTCCAGAGTTTGTCATTCTCTCTCTCTAAGTCCTTCTTGGGTTCTTCATTCTCTTTTCTTAGTTCTTTGACTTGCTATTTATAATCTTGTAGTCCTTTTAGTATGTTCACAATTGTGTTTCTGATATCTGTGTCCTGGGCTATCCCCAGGGGGATCCCACTGTAGGAATCTTGGTGTAGGTAGAGCTTGGTGTGGAATTATCCTGCCCCTTTCCTGAGTTGTCTCTTCTTCATATTCCTGGCATATGGGCTTCTCCTTGCCTGTATTACAATTTGAGTCCCAAATGCCTCTTCACTGTGTTGAAGGCTTGCTTTTCTTGCCTCCTTCAGATGCCTTCGTAATCCCAGTTGGGAGGGAGTGCTCTTTAGCCCGTGCCCCTGTATCTGTGCTTAGACTGGTCTAGGGAGATATCAGATCTCAAGACTCACACAACCCTACCTTTTATACCAGCTGGGAGGATAACTCCACCCCCCTAGCCACAAAAACCAATGAAGCCAAAAACAACTGGATTAACGTATTAACTAGATTAAGTCAATCAGCAATCAGTCTTGCTGAAGCACCCAGCTCCTACCTACCTAACTACCTGCGCTTGCTTCAGCTGGTCTCAGGAGATCTCAGATCTGTAGTTAATATTTTAAACTTGATAATTCTTCATTGTATATCACATAGACTTGGTAGTATCTCAGTTAATATTATTAGAACTTTAAGTAAGCATTGTTTAAAAACATTTCAGATGCTTATTTGCATATATTAGTGAATAAAGTCTCCATACGTTCAGCCACTGTGGACTTAAATATCATGACAAAGACAGAGAATAACCTAACAGAATATGATATATGGTTAGAGCCTATTATAAATCAAGGGTGTGAGTTTTAACCTTTGGATGGAATCAAGTCACAAAGTGTCCTCTCTGATACTAAACACCAAAAGGGTGAATTGGTTCCAAATTCAATTTGTGATAATTTGGCATTAGTTGCATGTGTCACTTGTTCTATAAGAATAGTGGGAAACATAATGAGGAGGAGAAGCAAAGGAAATAAGAGGAGGAAGACAAAGAGGAGAAAAAAATAAGGCGGCTAATGTTGAAGTAACCTATTAAACCACGAAGTCATAGCAAACATTCATGCATTTATGCTGGTAAAAATAGCCTTTTCCTTTAGCTTTCCCATATTGCAAAGTGTTGCTCTAAAATAAATTGTAATTTTCCTAGGAGAGAGAAAAAAAATGGAGCTTAATGCATGTGCACTGTAGCTTAACATAAAGTGCACCATCTGCTGCTTCCTTTTTATTTGGCAATGATCTATAATGACATATTATAACAGATTTTATCTGTTAATTACTAAGTAGCAAAAGTGATTCCACTCTGAAATTCAATGGAGCAAAATAAAACAACTACAGTAATAGGAAAAGTGTTCCTTAGGAAATGAAAAATTACTGCAGAATCATGTATGTTTTGTAGAGTATTACCAATCCTCTCTTGTATACTAATTTATAGATGAGGTTCAAATATTCCTTATTGCTTCAATTACCATCTTAAAATTTGTATATATTTTCATAACAGCAAAGTTCTCATATATCAAATATATATTCAATATTAAAATATATATCTAGCCAGAGGATTAATATAACTCTCAGTTTTCAAATGATTCTTCATTGCATTTAGATATTGTGTTCAAATATATATATATATATATATATATATATTTGAAATGTGAATTTTTTTCTAAAGTCATATGAAAACATTAAATGTGAAGATTTTTATTAGAAATAGATGACAGATCAGATCAAGACAGATAATTCAAATGGCCTGTTCTTATAAACATCTTTAAATAATCGTTTTGTACAACTGAACCTCTAGTGTCCTGGTGGTTTGCACTTAACCAGAAGTAATAGACAATTTAGAAATATATTTTCTTCGCATTAACCTGGACTGATGAAGAAATATTCATGGGAACACAGCTCAATGTCCTACCTTTTTAAGAGACATCAGTGACACTGAAGGCGACTATGTCTCTTAGAAGTTGTCACTTGAAGATTCAAGGCAAAATAATTTTGTTGTCATCCACCTTTAAGTTTGAAGGGCTGAGCCAGAAATCATAGTTATATTGACGAATGGTGGAAGACTTCAAAGTCTATGTCTAATCAAGTCCAGTTTGATGTCAAGTTTTCAGTGTACTACAATAATCTGTTGCAAACAATTAACAATCATTCCTTTTTATTTTAAAGCTGAAAGAGAACTTTTATAAGACTCTAAACCAAATATAAATTCTCACAGATTTGTGATCTTGTTGCTTAATTTGGGAATATGAGGGCATAATTTAGTCCATGTTATTTATAGGCTAACAGATGTTACTTCTTGTATTTTTCCATTTATTTGTATCAATTCGTCATCTACTTCTTGGTCACTGAACCAAGAATTCTCAGATTGTTACACAAATGCCTATAATTTTCTATTCTCCCCTGGAGATAGGTATGGTGAGGCAAATATTGGAAAATAAGCAAAATAATTCAATAGCAAAATAAGTAATTTTATCCACACCCAGAACATATTCTTATGGGGCTAATATAACACTTATCATATTTTTGTATCATTAAGTTACTTGATTAAAATTAAGGTGAAGTGAGTAAACAAATTGTTCTAACAAAATATTAACATTTCTGTCTTTTGTTCTCCTAAACACAGTGAGAACCACACTTGCTTACAATTTCAGTTCTATTTCACAAGTAACCTGTCTCCAGATATTTGAATCACAGAATAGATATGTGATCTTTTGGATGAATCATCAGACTGAATCTTCAATAAATAGTCCCCAATTAAAAATTAATACCACTCCAGGGGCTGGAGAGATAGCATAGCGGTTAAGAGCTCTGACCGCTCTTGCAGAGGACCTGGGTTTGATCCTCAGCACCCACATGGCGGCTAAGAACCATCTGTAACTCCAATTCCAGGAGAACTCCAGTTCCAGGGGAATCCGAGACCCTCTTCTGACCTCCGCGGCATTGCACGACACGGATGCACAAACCTACATGCAGACAGTACTTTCATACACATACAAAAATAAATAAAATTAAAAAAATTAATACCACTCCCTTGGGCTGCGGCTCAGTGGTTGAGAACACAAGCTGCTCCTGCAAAGGACCCAGGATTAATTTCCAGCACGCACATGGTGGCCAACTCCAGTTCCAAGGGTCCTACAACCCAGTTCTGACCTCTTCAGGGATTGTATGACAGGGGTGCATTTACATACTTGCAAGCAATACACTCATACACAAAAAATAAAAAAAATAAAAAAATAATAGCACTGCTACCACAGTGCTATTAGTACTACTGCTATAAGTACCACAGTGCTATAAGTACCACTGCTACTTGTGACTTGAAATGCAAGGCTGTGGGTTGTAAGTCAAAGCTGGAGGCTTAACTTTCCCCAAAGGACATTCTAGGCCTTCCATGCCTAAATTCTCCTACCTGCTGCCAAATGGTGATGGAAGAGCAGCATTTGTGGTCTGGAAAGGAGAACACATGCTAAAACTGGCAGGTCCACTTCATCAACAGCTGACCACTTTAACAGCAGACAGGCATACAAATTATGATTTATTTAAATAACTGAACTTGTTATTAAAATAATGCTGCATTCTTACAAATAAGCATAGAGCAACTTGAAGCACAAACATTTGGTATTGTAATTTATGGGGCTTGTTCAAATTGCATATGAATATTTTAGTTCTTTAGATAACTATAGAAAAATTCATTCTGGGTGATTTCAGAACCAGTGTGATAAACTCAGAATTCCCATACCAGTTCTCCATAGCAAAACTTTTAACCGAATCAATTTATAATTATATAATGATTGTCAGGAGTCACTGGAAATTCATACCTGTGAAGTCACAATATATTATCTATGTAAATAGATAATAAATAAAGCAATCTGAATATGTTATCCATTACCAATAACACTATTAGATGTTCCTGCCTCTAATGTTTTTTGTTTGCTTAGCTTGAAACAGAGTCCCAGATGTGAAACACAGTGGCCCCTGATACCTTGTGTGGCCAAAGATGACTTTGAACTATTTCTCTCAAATGCTGTGATTACAATCATTCAACATCTATCTTCCTAAATCAATCTTAAAAACAAGTATACAAGCTAACATATTTACTACCAGAATATATGATTCTAAGGTAAGTTCCACTGTCTTAGTGATAAAGACCAATATCAGGAATGTGCTCACTAGGAGAAAATCTTAAGGTGTTGAATAGCAAACATTCAAGTTTATTAGCATTACCAGATTCTTGTATTTTCCCTTGTCTTAAATGCCATCCTTGGCAATGTTCATGGCCTTTATTTATACTTCCTTTCAAGTTGTTCCTTACAAAGAACAAAGAAGTTTTTGTTGTTGTTACTTGTTTGTTGTTTTTTGTTGTTGTTGTTGTTGTTTTGAGACAGGGTCTCCCTGTTGCTCTACCTGTCCTGGAACACACTATGTAGACCAGCTGGACTGGACCTCACAGTTATCAACCTGTCTCTGCTTCCCAACTACAGGGATTAAAGGCGTGCACCACCAAACCCAGCTTTATTTTTTTTTTTTTCAGTCTTTTCAAGACAGGGTCTCTCTGTAACCCCAGCTGTCCTGGAACTCACTCTGTAGACCAGGCTGGCCTTGAACTCACAAAGATCTGCCTGCCTCTGCCTCCCAAGTGCTAGGATTAAAGGCGTGCACCACCACGCCCGGCTCATTTCTTCTACATTTCTAAAACAAACTGTATATGCCAGGCTTTTCCTCCTTGCTAGCATTTGGTGGTATGGATAGATTCTTTGTTAGCCGAGCAAATTTTTTTTTTCTGTTTGCTATTTTAAAATTATCAGAACAGAATATTTGACAATCTCTCTGTGAACAGCAATAGCAATTTATTGTTTTACAAGAATTCTGATTAAAAAGCAATGTCTAGTTGGGCTGGAGAGATGGCCTAGCGGATAAGATCACCGACTGTTCTTGCAGAGTACATGGGTTCGATCCCCGGCACCCACATGGTGGCTGAGAACCATCTGTAACTCCAATTCCAGGAGAACTCCAGTTCCAGGGGAATCTGAGACCCTCTTCTGACCTCCGCGGCATTGCACGACGGGTGCACAGACCTACATGCAGACAGTGCATTCATACACATAAATAAATAAATAAATAAATAAATAAATAAATAAATAAATAAATAAATAAATAAAATTTTAAAAATACCAATGACTAGGGATGTAGTAGCTCAGTGGTAAAATACTTGCCTAGCATCTCAAGACCCTGGGTTTAATCCTCTGCACTAAAATTATAAATTGGCTTTGAAAAGCATATTTTTTACCTCTGTAACTAAAAATATTTTTATTGGAATTTACTTAAATGTTTGCATCAATAGATAGATAGATACATAGATACATAAATAGATAAATAGATAGATAAATGCATGGTCATGTAGGTCATGCTATACATGTGGAACACAGACAACAACTTTCAGGACTCAGTTCTTGCCATCTACTTTGTTTTGCAGACTGTCCTTGATTCTGTTTCTTCTGTCTTCTTCTCAACTAGGCACAGGAGTGCTGGGATTAAAGATATTTGCTCCTGTATTCCATGTCAGATCTTCAGGCTTGTACTGCAAGCACTTTTATCTACTGACCCATCAAAAAGCCCACATTCTTTACTAGATTTGTATTAAGGATAAAAGTCTGGTAGTCTTTATTTTCAGTCTAACTGGATAGAAAATAGGCTAGGAGATTACTGAAGCAAACCTCAGCATATGTCTGATATTTTATCACAAAGGCCGAGACTTAATGACATACTGATCTCTTTGTGGTTTGGTGTGATGTCATTATTGGAAGATGGTGACAAGTAAGTGGTGGGGCTAGATGTGGTCCTTCCAACAGTCCCCCTTTCTTTGCTTCTTGTCAACCATTGTTTTAACTGTTCTCTTCCTGATTCTCATCACCATGATAGCCTGAGTATTCTGTAGCAATGTGCTAAAATAAAATGCTTGGCTGGATAGGACTTAACATATAAGACAGAATGCTTGAAATTTAGTGGGGGTGATGTGGGGACACAAATGGGAGATGAGGTCTAAATTTTATTAAGGTCTATTATATGAAATGTATAAAATCTCAATAATTTTTTTAAATAATAAAAAGAAAATAATGAAAATGAGTGGAAACTCTTGTTTCTGGACTCTAGGTGTTTCTGTGGTTGATGATTTTAAGTTCTTCAGCCTTGAAAATATTAAATTATCTCACTTGAAGTCTGATATTCCTTATCCCATTTCCAAGAAATTCTTATTGCTTACTATTACCTTTCTTTAGCATGTTCTACCTACATATATGTCCAGCTACTGAAAGTTTTGTGTGTTTTCCAGATGCTACAGGTATGCCACAAACTGAACAAATAAATTTAATTTTTCTTCTCTGCTTTATTATTTCTCAAATAATGTACTTTGTTAAGTTCCTAAAGTGAAGGATATAGATTACTGTCATGTTGACAAGGAATGCATTTGGTTCCATTTAAGAGATGTTTAGTACAACAAAAGGAAGAATAAAACAAAAATAAAATATAAACAGCCTTAAATGAAACATCAAAAATGCAAACACATAAAATGTGTCCATTTTCTCTGTGTTAATATGGCTCTCTACAATATTTTGAAAAGAGCAGAATATATTTGCAAATTGCTCTTTATATTATATAATAAAATAATTTATAAATGTTTGTAAATACAATGTAATGCCTCAATTCTGTATCTATCAGCTTCACTTAAAAACAATCCAACACTTTTTATACTTTTTGCATAAAATAAGTTTGAGGAAGGAGGAAAAATTTATGCATTTAAACTGGCTATTTTCTTTCTGGAAGACATTTAAGGAAGTGTATTATTCTAGTGAATAATAGAAGCAGAACTCCTGCATCCAAAAATTTTTTAAAAAGGTATCTGTGGCAAAGGATTCCCTGAAAAGGAATATGGATTTTATTGGAAGAAAACAATGAAAAACATACATGACCTTCAAGCAAAAAAATCATGAAAGTAATTATTTTGATTCTAGTTTTCCATACTCTAGTCCCAATACATATTTGTTCCTTGCTTTATACAACCCAAATCTGAAACGGGAGACCAAAGCTGATCATTATTGTCATTCATACAGTGCCCTGAGGGAGAAGTTGATCTTTGGGGAAGAATGAGAGAGATTTAGAACATCCACACAATTTTCATTATTATGGAAAAGTTTGTTGTTAATATCATAGCGTCAAACAAAGTAAAATCCCTGGTCAGAATAAAACTTTGCAATAAAGCAAACATTATATTTTCCCAAGTTGTTCCAATGAATATTGCCATCAGATTTACTTTACATCTTCATTCTTTTCTGTTTTGCACAACCTCTATCCAATATACTGTTATATTTATGACTGAAGACAGCATACTCATTTGCAAGCTAATAGGACTGTGATAGGCAATAGATGGTTAGAAATGGAAAATGAAACTCTTTGCAATAACAATGTGCCAAAAACTGTTCAAAATTTCCCATTGTACTTTGAAGAAACTAACTTCAAAGACATAAATATATATTGAATTTCATATTGTTAGTTTTTCTAAGTACATAGGGAAAAACTATTTTCTAAGTTACTTTCCCAATGCAACAAAGATGCGGACATATAAAGCACCCATATAAATCTTCTGTAATATTTCTCACATGAGTTTGGGATATTTAGGATAATTCATCATCCAGAAATAATTATAAATAGAGCCTAGTAGTAAGGCTTTGAAAGCAAACTGTAGGAAAAAAATGCTGTATCATATTTATTAGACTTTTCTATTGTTTTATCAGCCTTAAAAATGGAAGCATATTTTACGTTTATTCATTTTCCCAATTGTGGATGGTTTTACTTTTGTTTGATTTTCCTATTACTGCTATTTGTATATGTATGTTGATTTATAGTAAAGATTGTAATAATTTATGCTGCCAGAGTAATTTGAGTGTTAATACACAGTTGATTAACATGACAAAATTTAACAAATTGCATTTAACTATGTATAATATTAACTTTATGACTTGAGAAACAGATGACAATTTATGTGAAAATGGTATGTTAGAATCTACCGAAAAATGCACATAGGAAAACAAATAAAACAGATAAAAACATCTCAAAATGGTTATTGTATTACATGTAATTTTTAATATATTGGTAAGAGGATAACATTCATCTTCATAGAGAATAAGGAGACAATCTAGTAAACCTGAGAGTCTTGTTCCTTTTGTCACATGCTGAACCACCTTAAATGTCATCATATGAAACTCTCTGTCCCTTTTCTATATCTCTGTATAAATATTTCATCTGAAAGATAAATATGAAGGTCACAGATTATAATGAAAGGCTGTAGGCTAGTATTTGTCTAGTGAATCCTTCTCAACCACACCATGTCATGAATGTGTGTTACATTATATTAACAGATAGATCAAGGAATTATCGAAGTATAAAAATCTCAGCTCTTATCCCATTTAAAAAGTACTCCAAATACACAAATATTCAAAGTTTTTTTTTAATTAACAGAATCATGCATCCAACCTTTGCTTTTGTGTATGGATATGAAGTACATAGTCTTAGGATTATTATTATTATTATTATTATTATTATTATTATTATTGGTCTTTTGGAGACAAGGTCTCCCTGTAGTCCCAGTTGTTCTGGAATTTGCTCTGTAGACCAAGCTGGCCTTGAACTCACAAAGATCTGCCTGCCTCTGCCTCCCGAGTGCTAGGATTAAAAGCGTGTGTCACCATGCCCGGCTTATTTATTTATTTATTGGTCATTTTTTGGAGTCTTTTTTGAGACAGGGTTTCTCCCTTTAGTCCCAGCTGGCCTGGAGCTCCCTAGACCAGGCTGACCTTGAACTCCCAGAGATTTGCTTGCCTCTGCCTCCTGAGTGCTAGAATTAAAGGCCTGCACCACCATGCCCAGCTGGATTATTTTAACACTTCGTTTTTCTTGTGAGAGTTTAAGACGCATCAAAGGCAATTTACCATTGTATCTTCCATGTTTCATTTTCTTTTCATTAGAATGGGATACATCTTGACATAACATTTTTAATTGTCTCCACAACCAGAATATAGCAAAATATGCTTTCTTTTCTTTATAAAGAATATTTTGTGACAGCTTATATAAGTGTATATATACATAGTTTTATATTCCTATGTAGTCTATGCAAATAGATTTTTTCTTTTTTTTTTCTTTTTTTATTTTTATTGATGCTTTGTGTATTTCATACATCATTTTCCAATTCAGTTCAGGCATATATCCCCTTCCCTTCCCCCCACCCCACCCCTACCCATCCCAGATAATGCAATTCCATGCCATAATTTTTCTGCATTTTCTCTGCTTTTTGTTTTGTTTGTTTTGTTTTCATTTTTTAACAATAAGTGATAATTTGTAAGTACAAGCATCCTCATGTAAAACCAAAAACTTTGCAAGCAGTTTGTGCCCAAACCCACACAGCTCATGGGTCCACCATCCAGCGGGGGGGGGGGGGGCTTGTATGTTCAATCAAGTTGATTTTTTTTCTATATAAGTACACCTGTAGAAAGAGAGGCAGAGAGAGAAAGAGAGAGTTCAGCTTTACATTAAATTTGAAAATCTGGCCTGGCAGAGCACACTTGTCTGTGAAATCATGTGTGTTTGTGTGTGTGTGTGTGTGTGTGTGTGTGTGTGTGTTTATATGTGTATGTGTCATTAGGCAGGGGTCCATATGTGTGGATGCATGTGAGTAGATATTAGAGGGAAACTCATGTTTTTCTCATTAGGTACCTTCTACATTTACTGTTAAACAATCTCACTGGCCTAAAATTTCTCTACTAGACCAGCCTGGATGGCCACAACAAGTCCCTGAGATACACTTCTCCTTGTCTGCCCAGGACTATAAATACAAATGCATACCATTACATACCCTTCTTTTAAGTGGGTCCCTGTTATCAAACTCAGCTCCTCATGCTTGCAAGACAAGTACTTTATTCCCCATTTTAACCAAACCAAAATTTAAAAAATTAACTCCATGAATAAATAATTTCAAAGAATCCTAAGGTTATTGTACTTCTTTTTTTTTAATTCTGCTTTCTCCAAATGAGTCATAATAAGCAATTCACTTAAAGGAACAGAAATTTAATGGAGTATTAACTAAGATAAAAGATAACTAAAAATACATCATGTATATAAGTCTCCAAAATTATGAATAGATTGTTTAAAATATTTCACCATGTTTAACATATAAAGTTCAGTTGTTTATGACAAAGATTACACATGTGCAACATGTAATTTGCTCAAAGAAATAAAAATAAGGGAAACATAAGCAAGACAGTAGAATCAACTGGGGGTGAAAGTTTTATATGTCCTAACAGTACTGTGCCATACAGAGTAGTAATTTCAAGATATAGTGTTACACAGTCTTAATAGACTATTTAAATTATAGTATTTACCAAGAAAAACAATAGTATCACATTGCATATTTAAAATACAGGAAAACATGAGAAGTGAAACGAGTTGAGAGATCCTCATAGTAAAAAATGAGTTAATCTTTTGTTTAAATTCTTCATTGTAGTAATTTTAAATTCACTTAAATGAAAAGTAAAGGAATTTTAAATTTCCATAAAGTATGATTTGTATTTTTCTTTTTATCATAAAATATGTATGCTTTTGATAACTGCCACCATGTATACAATGCATATTGATATTACCATGCTCAATATCTTCTTCCGTCTATCTCTGGACTGTCCTCCTCACATGTATCCCTCCCAACTTCATGACCTCTTCTAGTTTTTGTAAACATCTGAGTCTAGTTAGTGTTGCCTGCACATGCATGGGTATGGGCTATACACTGGAACATAAGCAATGCACCAGTTGCTGCACACTCTTCAAAAATTACCGTCCTCAGAAGCCATCATCTGCCAATAACTCCACAACTAGGGGTAGGGCTTCGTGACCCTCTTTCCCATCAATATTGGCATTTTGACAGGCTTGATCCTGGCAGTCTTGTGTGGGTAACAAACCAATACTGTGAGTTCTTGAGTGTAATACCCATGTCATGTCAAGAAAGCAGCGCATCGCGGCCCGCCTCCCCAGCCTGTAGCTCTCCTTTCCATCCCCTCCTCTATGATATTCCCAGAGTTTTGGTGAGCCACTGTGTCTTGTGTGTTTCTCTTAGGGCCACTACAAAAAGAATTTTTCTTCTTTTGAATCTGAATTAGGCAGTGTTGTAAATGGAACAGAGAAAGAAACAGAATATAGATGTATTATATGTTATAAAACAAACCACAAACAAATTCTGAACATGCATCTTTTCAAATGTTTTATAGGAGTCGGAATCAAAGAATCATAGACTTCCTGTCAAGTCATCATATGAATCCTAGTTTAATCTAACATTTGCTGGGAGTCATTGGTATCTGCCAAAATCGCAGGGATGGACAGAATATTATTTTGTTTCCTCACTTTTTCAGCTCCTTGCAGACAAGTGTTTGTAAAACAGCCACCTAAAAACAATTTCAATATCACTTACACATTATAAATTCCACTATTCTGATCAAAGCATTGTATAAGTTAAATCAATTAAATATTTGACTGAAAGGTTTGTACAGCCTTTATATGTGTGGAAAATAACAAAACATTAACATGGATAAAAAACAAATTAAAAAATAAAATATTATTCTGTTTAGGGTCTTTTTTAAAGGGACAAATTATTTAATTTTTTTAAATTTATTTTTGTATGTGTATAAAGGTACTGTTTGCATGTAGGTCTGTGCACCCGTGGTGTGCAATGCCGCGGAGGTCAGAAAGAGGGTGTCAGATTCCCCTGGAACTGGAGTTAAAGACGGTTCTCAGCCACCGTGTGGGTGCTGGGAATTGAACCCCGGTCCTCTGCAAGAGCGGACTCTTCCCATTCTTAACTCAGATTAAGTAAACATAGGTCAACTGATAACAGTGTATGAAATGCCTGTCTGTGTGTCAGATTTTGGATTTCAGGAGACTTTGGGAGGAAGATAGAGAATTTATCAATACTTAATTGCCAAGTTCTGGTGAGGAATATGCCCTGCATACTGTACACCTACATTCCTTTGGCTCATTCTTAGGGGATCTGCAAAATTTCTTCCGTTACTATTTCCTTTCATATATTACCATAGAGTTGAATTAGAAAAACTTTTCTTCTAAAATCATTTCTAGACATGGTAGATCAACAGTATGTGATTCTACAATGAAATAAAGAAATAACACAAATTTGAAGAAGCAATTTAAAAAAAACTATTCCCTCTAAATGTAGTCAAAATGAATTTTTATTATTGTGTTCATAGCCAATGAAATCAGTTATTTACATGACTTACTTTTAGAGTGTATTTGACTCATGATCTTCTTCCTTTCCTTTAGAGATTACAGGTAAAGTTTCCTTTAGTTCACTGCCATCACAGCACATAGAGAGTATATAACCTGCAGTTATCCATTATAACAATGTGAATACAAACTTGATTTTGTCACTGCAGAGAAAAATTTGAAATTCAGTGATCACTTAGTCCAGCTTCTAGTAACTATATGTTATATTCAGAATACATGATATGTACAAAGCTATTGTTCTCTGAAGAAATGGCAGTGAGATATAAGACAAAACTTCAAGCATACAACCTCCAAGCAAATGCTGATATTGGATGAAGTATGAATGCATGATATCCTGTGAAGAAGCTCCACGTTTCACCCACTTCACTTCCTCACTGCCATATTAAGATCCAGCTTTCTCCATAGCTGCCTGTATTTTCTAAAAGTATGTCATCAGACATATCCTTACTCCACACTATAGGTAATGTATAACCGTTGGCAGATGACCTGATGGATGAATTTCTTAAACACTTTAACTCATAATCCATTGAAGAAGTTCAGGATGAATACATCATTTTTTTTTATTTTATTTATTTATTTTTTTGTTGTTTTTTTAATTTTTTAATTTTTTTTATTGATGCTCTGTATATTTCATACATCATTTTCCAATTCAGTTCAGGTATATACCCACTTCCCTTCCCCCCACCCCACCCCTACCCATCCCAGATCATGCATTCTGCCATAACTTTTCTGCATCTTTCTGGGGGTTTTTTTGTTTTCATTTTTTTTTAACAATAAGTGATAATTTGTGAGTACAAGCATCCTTCATGTAAAACCAATTTGCGAGCACTTGTGCCCAAACCCACACAGCTCATGGGTCCCACTATCCAGCAGGGGGGG
>VZQC01010467.1:5409188-5458096 GCA_009823505.1 Rhizomys pruinosus | reverse complement strand
GAGGCATTATACAACACACATTTCACAAAATGACAGCATGTGTACATCGGACGAATGAAGAAACTGACTATGATAAAACTTGGAAAATTTCAGCCATAATTCCAGTTGACATTTGTAATGAAAATGTTGCTTTGGCCTCTTTTTAGGAAATAGAGTTTCTAAGAGCACTAGTAACAGGATGAAAGAAGAACACAACAAGAAAGTTTGTAAGGAATCCAAATATCTCAAAATAGTCATTATTAAGTTAGTTATTTACTGTGATGTACCAAGATATGTACTTTGATTTATTTTTAAGATGAAAGATATGTACGTTTTAAGTACATATATTTATTTGTTTTCTTTTCTTTTTTTTTTGTTTTTTTTTTTTGATCTTACCAAGACAGGGTCTCTCTGTAGCCCCAGCTGTCCTGGAACTCTGTAGACCAGGCTGGCCTTGAACTCACAAAGATCCACCTGCCTCTGAGTCTCAAGTGCTAGGATTAAAGGTGTGTGCCACCACTCCTGACTTGTTTCTTTTTAAAGAAAGATATGCAGTTTGTTTTCTTTTTAAGCCGTAGTGTGTGCTTGCATATTTACGTATATGCATGTGGAATGATCATAAACTGTACATTTTAATACAGGCAGGCATATTTGCAGCTTCCACAAATTGTAGTCATGTATTTTAATTTTAAAATTATATGTAAAATATGTTTATATTGTAAAAGTGAAAGTAACATACATAATGTATACTGTATTCAAATATGACTATGGAATATGTCCTGATAAAAGTTTATCCAGGCATGGCGGTAAACGCCTTTAATCCTAGCACTTGGAAGGCAGAGGCAGATGGATTTCTGTGAGTTCAAGCCCCTATATTGTAAAAGTGAAATTAACATACATAATGTATACTTTATTCATATATGACTATGGAATATGTCCTGATAACAAAAAATGTAAGTTTATCCAGGCATGATGGTAAACGCCTTTAATCCTAGCACTTGGGAGGCAGAGGCAGACGGATTTCTGTGAGTTCAAGGCCATCTGGTCTACATAGCTAGCTCCAGGACAGCCTGAGCCACAGGGAGACCCTGTCTCAAAAAGACCAAAGGAAAATAAAAGTAAGTTTAATCCTTTGAATGTATTGAGGAAAATGATTTACTAAAATAATTTGAGAAAAACGATTTGCTAAAATTATCTTAATATAGCAGAATTCAATTGCTTCTCAGCCTTTTGGCTAGGATCAAGTATAATATAACAGAATTCAATGTTTTATATGAATTCTGTAATTAAATATTGCTATGTTCCAATCAGATCCTCTTAGAGAATTATCTAGATACCAAAATGAAATAAATAACCATCCAAATAAAAACACTTTTTGCTTCTTATTAAAATTATTTCTAGCCAAAGGAAAGCAAGCACACTCAATTTAAGTTGACATATACTTCTAATATTTTATTTTCTGCATTCTAGATTTATCCTAGGTACATAGTCCATCCTCTCAAATATATTAAGTGATGATGACTTTTGACACACCAACAACAAAAATACAGAAACTTAATCCCATTAAAACCTATGGTCTTATTGAGTTTAAGCTGTTGCTATAAAATACCTGAGGCCAATTTAGAGATAATAGAAATTTATGTCTCACAGTTCTGGATCCTGAGAAGTTCAAAATAAAATGTCCCCATATACTGAGTGTCTGGTGAGACCCATTTCTCTGTTTTCAGCATGGTGTCCTGTCGCTGCCTCCTGCTTTGTCTTCACATTGAATAATCAAAAAGAAAGTGGTGAATCCACATCCTAAAGCCCTTTAAGATGGAAAATGTTCTATTTGTAATTGTTCTATATTCATAACTTAATCATCTTTTGTACTTTGAAACTAAAAATATTTCTTTAAAGCCTGGTGTTAAATGTTATGCTGCCATCTGGCTTTTGAGAGATGATTGGAACATTAAAGCTATAACAAGGTGTTAACACATTTTAGAGCTGCAGTGGACTATTAGGCAGTGGGCCCTAATTTGAGGAAGTCATTGAGGATGTCTTTAAATAGAATATCCTGTCCCTGGACACTTCTGTCATCTGATCTGTCTCTTATCTGCAATGAGCTAAGCTTTTTCTCTCCATGACTAACAAACTCTCATCATAAGAATCAGGTCAATATTGTCAGAAACATTTGAAACCAAGAGGTAGGGTAAGTATTTTCCTTTAAGTGAATTTTCACAGGAGTTCTGTAATAGTTGACTGGAAGACTTTAGGGTCATGTACATTGATTGAATAGCCTGAGTATTATGAAAAGGATACAAACCTTTGGGATGATGTATTAGTCACTTTTCTGTTGCTGTGATAAAACGCCATGACCAAGGGAAATTTTAAAAGGAAGAGTTTATTTGAGCTTATGATTGACAGTTCCAGGGGATCAGAGTCCATTGTGGCAGGAAGCATCGTGGCCTGGCTGAAGCAGCAAGCCGAATGTCACATCTCAATCAGTACAGGAAGCAGAGAGAGACTGGAGACCACAAGGCTTGTTAAACTCACTAAGCCTGCCCCCAATGACGTACTTCCTCCAGCACGGTCACACCTTCTAAGACCATCAAGAACAGTGCCACCAACTGGAGACAAAATGTCTGAATACTTAAAGCCTATGGGGGACACTCATTCAAACCACCACATATGATAAACAAAATGTCAATATTTGAATCTAAAAATCTCTCACAAAAGGTTTATATGCTATGGGGTATGTGCCATCTCATGAGCCTTGGAGAAGTGATTGGATAATAAGGATAACAAAACCTTATTCAAAGGATTAACCCCTGATTAATTCCTACCTGAATGGACTATTAGAATGTAGGCTTTAATTGTAGGACTTGACTTTGAAGGTATATTTTGTCTGTGCACCTTTACTGTCAATTTCTCTGCCTCCTGTCTGGTAATTAGGTGAGCTAATGCCATTGGAATATTATTTTTCATCAGTAGTGCAAAATTACTGAGATCTTTAAAACCACTACCCCAAAATAAACATTTTCAAATTTGAATAGATTTTTAAAAGAAATTTTTGTCTCAGCAGCCCAAATCTTACTTCCAATCTATGGCTAATTTCTTCACGTTGTCCACCTACTAATTCTGAGAATCACCTAGTGCCTATAAAACACCCCAGCATCTCATCCAATCTGCCTTGTGAGCTATCTTGTAACCAATAGAAAAAAAAAAAAAACTCCATTTGCTTCTCCCTAATTTGGTTTTCTTTTCTATTATTTCTCCATAGAATTTGTTACAAATTGTAATAATCTCCTTAATTTGTTGTCAGTCAGCTTCATTTCATAATCTTTTCCACATATTCATGCACTTGATTTCTCATAAAGTCTTTAGTATTTCCTGTGTTCTTGGGCTCTCATTCTCTAGTCTCATAAGCAATTAACTTGCCTCTGGTACATTAGTTCTTTATTAATAATTATTTTGAGGTTGTATGTCTCTTAAAACTTGTAAATTCCTTACATTCTCCTTACCACTAAGCTATTAAATATCAAATAAGCCAAGAAAAATATGTATAAACAGTACATTCTGCATTTCTTTCTGCCCCATCTGCTCTTCTTAAAGCCACTATGTATACTTTTTTATTATAGTGGCTTTAATAAATGTCATATCTGTTGCTAGGATATATGTCTCTAAACTATAGCGGAAGCTGACATGTCACTGATCTATAACACTTTACATACATTTTACTCAATGAACTCCAATTAATTGGAACTAATATTATGTGAAATGTTGGTAGCTTGAGGTAAGATTGCCTTCAGAAACTTGTTCAATAGGAGCTAACAGTAGCTCATGTGTCTCCTGACATGGACTGCCAGGTTTACGTCATTAAGATGGGTAGGCTAAGGTTCCACAAACTTATCCATCTCTCTTTTCTGTGTTCTGAACTTCCTTGAAGTTTCTAATTTTAAGGTGAAAAATTATTAATGTATTTGAAAGTGGTTCAAATTGCTTAGAAATGCTATGGCTCTGAAATGTTCACTCTTCTTTCTTCTGTAATAAGCAACTTAGAATCTCTTTGCTACAAAAGACAATCACAATTCATCAAACCAATCAAGATATGTAATTCATTGATCTTCAGTTCTTATTCATCATTCTGAAAACAACTGTAATTGTTTTATGTAGTACTTACTTCCCTGTTGCTGTGATAACTCAACATGAACAAGGCAACTTAAAAGAGGATGCATTTATTGGCGTTCCTTTTTCCATGGGGATGAATCCATCATGGCAGGAGGCTCCCTGAAAGGAAAATTTATAGATCAGAACTTCAAACATATGCAGGAAACAGAGAAACAGGAAGTTGGATATTGAAATGTTTTCTCAAAGCTGGTCTCTGGTAACATAGTTCCTCTTGCAAGGTGGGACCTTGTAAACCTCCCAATGAGTGCTACCTGCTGGGGTCAAGGGGAACAATACTTGAGCCTATCGGTGACATTTTCTATTCCAATCAGCACATTGGCTACATCACACGTGTTCTCTCTTAAAAATATAAAATCAAGCAAGTCTATAATGTAAATTTGCACAATTATAACAGTTGCCTTAATCCAGTTTTCTTCCATCATACCATAATCTTCTGTGAACTTGTTAGATTTTTTTTAAATGTCAGTTGCCTGAAAAGTAAACATTTCAGAATTCCTCAAATGGTTAAATATTCTAACTGCTTATATCATAGTTGTTGGATAGGTGGCTCAGTAGTTCAGAGCAGTGCCTGCTTTTGTAGAGCACCTCCCAGAACGTTCTCCGCATAGCAGCTAATTAATCATCCATAACTCCAGTTCCAGGGGATCCAACTCCCTCTTCAGGCCTCTCCAGGCACTGCAGGCACCAGGTGCACTTACATATATGAAGGCAAAATACCCATGCACAGAAAACAAAAATATATTTTTTTAATTTATCTGAAGATTTTTTGAGTTTGTTATAATCATTTTAATGTTATCTGAGAATTTCATCCATATGTAATATATTTTGATCACATCCACCTAATGTTTCACTCCTCTAGCTTCTCCCAGATTTACTACAAATTGTCTCCCTCCAAGCTTCATGCTTTCTTTTTAAAATTATTATTATTACTTTTCCATATCTCTTAACATTCTATGCAAATAATACTCAGGACTAACATCCAAACTTAATAAGTACATTCCCCACAGTCATGGAGTTTTCCATTTTCAGTCTAACTCTTCTAAACACATTAGAATTTATTCTTACTTTTTCAAGATGCTTTTCACTTAAAACATTACTTTCTATCAGTGTGCATTATTATTAATATGAACTGTAATGGGAAGCAATTTTAAGAACCATGGAAATTGTTTTTGTACCTAATAATTTATTAGTTTGATAAATCAAATTCTAAATTAATTAATGAGTTGATGCTTAATTCTGCATGTGATGGGTATGTATATACTTCCAAACATTATTCTATAAATAGATTGAGAGGTATAAATACCATAAAGAGAATTCCAGGTTAGAGAGATCAATTGGGGATTTTATGGATTTTATCATCCATATTTTAGTGTTTAGTGATTAAAAAGAAATATCCTTAACATAAATTTAGAAGACTGATATTGTTATGTTTGGAAAGTTGATTCTAGTAAATTACACAAGTCATGGTTTTCATTCTAGGCGGGGTATAAGCTCTGAGAAAAATCCCATGTTTCCTGATGTTATATATGTTTGCAACCCAGTGAGAACTGTGGAGAAAAATCATCACCTCTGTCTCAAACTCTGTAACTCTGTGAAGTCTGACTCATCTTTATTTCATTGCACAGCAGGTAAGAAAACTGGAAGGCTAGGTTGATGGCTGCTATATCATAACCATTAAGAAGAAATCATACAAACTGTTCACCCAAGGAATGACAACAACCAAAAGGAAGTAGTTGAGTTGAAAAATATCCAATACTCAAGCCATGCAACAATTTTATAGTAGTCTTCTCTCAAAATTTCATTGTATAATTTGTAGAAAACAATCAGGTTGGAAGGAAATTATTTGTGTTTCCAATATAAAGTACTCCAGGCAGCAAGCTCTATTTGACTAGATATATTAGATTATAAACATACAAAATGTGTGTACAACTAAAAATTGCATGAATTACCAAAATAAAACAGTAAATTAGAGTCATATTTTCTGTAGAATATATCACTAATTGTATAAAATTTGTCACTTGTCCAGAGCCAAATTTAGAATTCATTCATTTTCATTTGGAATTGTCCACCCCACACTATTACAATATCCAGGAGCTTGTCATAATGTGTATGTTAATCATCTATATGCTCTGTAACCCTATCCTTTCATCACACTGAGATAGTGTAGAAAATATTTGACCAGAACAGAGTAATTACTGTTTCTTTTAAAAATGCAATACAGGGGGATCACCTTACCAGACTTCAAGTTACATTACAAGGCTATAGTCATAAAGACAGCCTGGTACTGGCACAAAAACAGACCCATTGACCAATGGAGCAAAATTGAAGATCCGAACAAGCTCATACAATTTAAGCCACCTCATATTTGACGAAAGAGCAAAAAAAGCTCATTGGAGGAAAGATAGCATCTTCAGCAAATAGTGCTGGCAAAACTGCATCACCATTTGTAGAAGAATAAAATTAAACCCCTACTGCTCACCCTATACAAAAATCAACTCCAAGTGTTTCAAAGACCTCAACATGAAACCTGAAACTCTGAAGGTGATAGAAGAAAATGTTGGTAGAAACCTGCAAGGCATAGGCGTAGGAAAAGATTTTCCAAATCAAACAGCAGCTGCTCAGGAAATAAGGTCAGCAGCTGACAAGTTGGTCCTCAACAAACTCAAAAGCTTCTGTACAAGAAAAAGAACAATCAAGGAACTGAAGAGTGAGCAGAAACTTTCACCTGTGATACATCTGACAGAACATTAACGTCCAGAATATATAAACTATTCACAAAACAAGAACTAAGAAAACAAATGATTCACTCAAAAGTTGGAGTAAAGAGCTGAACAGAGACTTCACCTGTGAGGAAATAAAGATGGCTTAGAAACATCTTAAAAAGTGTTCAACATAATTAATAATTAAGGAAATGCAAATTAAAACCACTCTCAGATATCATCTCACTTCAATAAGACTGGCTAAGATCAAGGAAACAAAAGACACCAAATGCTGGAGAGGTTGTAGGGAAAGGTGAACACTCATCCACTGCTGGTGGGAATGCAAACTCATACAAAAACTGTGGAAAGCAGTGTGGAGAACCTTTAAAAAACTCAAAATGAACCTACCACCTGGCCCAGCCATAACGCTCCTGGGTATATACCCACAAGACTCATCCTACTGAAAAGATCTATGCGCATCTATGTTTATTGCAGCTCTCTTCACAATAGCAAAGAGCTGGAACCAACCCAAGTGCCCCTCAACAGATGAGTGGATAACAAAAATGTGGCACATCTACACAATGGAGTTATATGCACCAGTAAAGAAAGATGACATCATGAACTTTGCAGGTAAATGGATGGAACTCGAAGTCATTATTCTAAGGGCAATAACACAGCCACTCCACCCCCCCAAAAAAAACGGGAGTGGGTTTCCTCATTTGTTGATGGTAACACCAAATTCTCCAGTTGAAAGGCAAGCTGAGCAACATTACTATTATATTTCTTTTTATCAGAAAGCAGCTGTGCTCTTATAATATGCATATATTAATGGGCCCTAGAATTAACTTACCACTTATTTTCAGACATTGTAATTACAGTATGTGAGTGAAAAGTATGTATGCATATTTTAGAGTAATATAAAATTAAAGGAAAATGTGAATTGCTAAATATATTTCATAATTAACATACAGGTTATTCCTGGGAAACCTAATTCCGGTCCATATATGACGTATACATAGGCATATTTTGGAGGAATACAAATGGGAGGGAACGACAACATAATCACTAGGTCAAAGAAATGATTGATACAGTTAAATTCTGCTCAAAACAATAAACCTCTGCAGAGAAAAACTTTAAAAAGACTGAGAGATAGCCTAGCAGTTAAGAACACTCACTGGTCTTGCAGAGGACCCAGGTTCGATCCCCAGCACCCACATGGCGGCTAAGAACCGTCTGTAACTCCAATTCTAGGAGAACTCCAGTTCCAGGGGAATCCGAGACCCTCCTCTGACCTCCGCGGCATTGCACGACATGGGTGCACAGACCTGCATGCAGACAGTACATTCATATACATACAAAACTAAATAAAATTTAAAAAAAGACTGAAAGATATAGGACATGTATGGCTGAATGCATGTATTGGGGCAGGAGGAAGGAAAAGGGGGTTATCTCTAAGTTGAACTGAAAAATGATGTATGAAGTACACAAAGCATCATTAAAAGTATTATTGTACCGTCTGCATGCAGGTTTGTGCACCCGTGTCGTGCAATTCCGCGGAGGTCAGAAGAGGGTCTCGGATTCCCCTGGAACTGGAGTTCTCCTGGAATTGGAGTTACAGACGGTTCTTAGCCGCCATGTGGGTGCTGGGGATCGAACCCGGGTCCTCTGCAAGAGCAGTCGGCGCTCTTAACCGCTAGGCTATCTCGCATGCAGACGGTACACTAATACACATACAAAAATAAATAAAAATTAAAAAAAAATAGTAAAAATAAAAGTATTATATTAAAGGGGCTGGAGAGATAGCCTAGCAGTTAAGAGCACCGACTGCTCTTGCAGAGGACCCAGGTTCGATCCCCAGAACCCACATGGAGGCTAAGAACCGTCTGTAACTCCAATTCCAGGAGAACTCCAGTTCCAGGGGAATCTGAGACTCTATTCTGACCTCCACGGCATTGAACGACACGCGGTGCACAAACCTACATGCAGACAGTACATTCATACACATACAAAAATAAATAAAATTAAAAATTCATTTAAAAAAGTATTATATTAAAGGGGCTGGAGAGATGGCTCAGCAGTTAAGAGTACTGACTACTCTTGCAGAAGACCCGGGATTGATTCCTAGCACCTACAAGACAGCTAAGAACTGTCTTTGACTCCGGTTCCAGGGGAATCCAACACCCTCTTCTGACATGGGTGCGCTAACCTACCTGCAGACAGTACATTCATACACATAAAATTAATTAATTAACTAATTTAAAAAATATTGTATTAAAAAAAGACCAGCCGATCCACCACTTACTTTCAGACTCTGTAATTACTGCATATGAATGGAAAGTATGTGTTCCTATTTATAGTAATATAAAATTAAAGGGGGAAAATGTGAATTCCTAAACATAAAAAAAGACTGAGAGAAAGATGCAGGACAGTTATGACAGAGTGCATGATCTGGGGTGGATTGGGGGGAAGGGAAAGGGGAATATGTCTAAAATGAACTGAGAAATGATGTCTGATAAACACAAAACATCAATAAAAACATTATTTAAAAAAGAGCAGACAAAGATCAGGGTAGTTCAAGCAAACAATGAATGTAACACAGGTTATTGCCAAAGCCCTTGAATGCCTCCAAGAATTTGAAGGCAACACTCTATTAATGAAGGCAAGCCATATTTCAGATACAGGACCTGGAACAACTGAGCTGGAACTGACCTGAAAGCCTCTTCCCTGAAGATTAACTCTTGTGGAATCAAAATATACTATGTAAGCTGCCAAGAGAGCAAACCAATCAATACTTCCACCCAGCTACAAATCCTAATAAATAGCAATGATGAGAGCAGAACACTATTCCTGTGGGTTGCAGAATTGGTCATTTTATCTGGGGATCATCAACAATTGTCTAATTGGAATTAAACCTTTCATAATGGGAGGGAGCTCATGTGTGGTACTGTAAACATAAGCAAATATACAAGGCTGGAGAGGTCATAGATCCTGGAGAAAAACTTACTTTTGCCACATCCCTAAACTAATGTAATTTCTACTATATTGCTAATATGCACTCTCATATTAGACAAGGGTAACTCTCATATAGACAGGTGTAACTCTCAGCTTCTATTTGCAATGGACAGGTAGTAATAGAGTTCCAGAGGTGG
Organism: Rhizomys pruinosus; assembly: GCA_009823505.1. NCBI lineage: Eukaryota > Metazoa > Chordata > Mammalia > Rodentia > Spalacidae > Rhizomys > Rhizomys pruinosus. Next base: position 5,448,099 of record VZQC01010467.1, on the reverse strand, counting down.
TCAAGTGCAGAGAATAAGAATTTGAGGGATGCTTAGAAATAAGCCACATATCTTCAATGCAACCTCTACACATAAGATAAATTATTTCTCAATGTTGACCAGAAGGTTTCCTTATGCAGCAGTTGATAACACAGAAATCCATAATTTGTCAAGGTACAGCGAATAAAGGGCTGCAGAGTATTCCTCCCTTAATAGGATATCTATTTCAAATGTCTGCTTCTCAGGGATCAAGAATTATTGCAGAAGTGGTGGAAAGTTTGCAAGGGCCAGAGGTGGTGGCTGACCACAAGGAAACAGTTTTAAAGACCCCTGATCAGGTAAACATATGTACTCCCATACAAGCTCAAACCAGACAAAGTTCCAGCACAATCATAGGAAATGGATAAGAAATTTCAACCCAACCTCATGAACTTTTGGAAGCCCATGGCTGCTGAGAGAGAGACAGTCAGTCTCTTACAGGGATGGAACTCTTGGTAGTACTGACTAGGTTCCAGGGATAGAGATCCATATTGAAGGGCATATGGGGACACAAATCAGACTCTATAGACTATATATATATATATATATATAATATTATATATCTACTTAATAGAATGTATATAGTATAGATATATATCCTAATATATGTAGATACAATGACAAGGTCCTATGCTCTGTATTTTCCGCACCATATAATAATATATATGGTGGAATACACTGAATTTTGTGGAGGAAAATTGGAGGAGATATGGATAGGGGACAGTGACCTAAATACATTCAATTATATTGTATGTAAATTACAACAATTTCAATAAAATGTTTTTTTAAGACCAAAGAAATTCAGGAAGGTTCTGTGCTGCTTATAGAAAAGTTAGGGGGAAGTGATCTGAAAAGAAGCCTAAATTAGCCTGGAGAGCCCTGAGGGCCACAGGTCACATGCAGAGTTGACTAACATGGGAAGGAATTGCAGCAACAAATGAGAACCATGACAGTGGAAAATAAAATATCATTTTGGAGAGAGCAAATAAATAATATGAATACATCAATATTTAAAAATAAAAAATAACTACAGTTTTTTGCTTGTTTTCCCTACTGGAAGTGCCCCCCCTTGCTCCTCCAGTTTTCTTCTCCTTCCACTTCCTCTCCTGCTTTTCCATTCTTCATCATAACAACCTCTGTTCTTTCCTGTTCTTCATAGCAACCTATGTATCCTGCGATGTTACAACTCTAGAGATAGATCTCACTATGAAGAGCCCATGAATAGCACTTTGTATGGCCTGCCACACAGGTATCATAGACCCATTCTCTTTTTCTAATTTCTGGATTGCATGGGGGGGGATTTTTAGATACATCCAAACCCTTAACAACTGTTCCCCAAACTCATTGTTCCCATTAAAATCTTGGCCATTTTCAAACAAACACCTTCCTTCTATTCCACAACTCATGTGTGTTTTTGAATTGTTCCTAATGTAAATTTTGGCATAAGATATACTATGAGCAACATTAAAAATATATTTTACAAGTTTATTCTTCCAAGCTCCTTTTCATACATAAAACCCCAATTTAAAACAATGTATCTAATTTGAGTCTGATGTGATTTTAAATGTTGCTCAAGGAAGGTGAAATCTTTGGTATGGTTCCAAGCTAAATATATTAAATTCCTCCTGGAAAATTTACATTCCCCTGCTTTTGCACATTTCAATTTGTGTCATTTGGAGCTGCTCTATGTATTTCATTAGGGATGCTAATTGATCTGAATACATTATTTATAGAAAACACCTTTACCCTACAAAGTTCCAACGTAATTACTTATTAAGATGTTACTTGTATTGTTCATAGCATAGCACTTCAAATGGTATAAACTAAAATAGAAATCTAATTTACTTTTCCCTAAGCCTTTCCTGAGGCTCACTTAAATCTTAATTCCTCCAAGAATATTTTAATCATTCAGAGCACAGAGAACTTCCTAGAATATTCTATACAAGGAATATCCTTTTTCCGTTGTAACTGCTATATTGATAGCATTTCTGTCACTACTACTTATACATTTTTTAGAGTATAATTGACTTTTCTGTCAAAAATATTTGCACAGAAATCACATAAATATCTCAGGGTCAAAAGAATGATATAGTCTTCCAAATATCTGAAGGATTTGGCTCTAATCATTAAGTCATTTAGATGCAATTTGCCTGATTTATGATATATTTTTCAGAACTTACTTATTTCTCATTTTTCACATCAATATAAGTGGAGAAACAAAAAGAACAAGGTTATATTCATTAGGAGTTGCAAACACTTTAAGATTCTACTGGCACTTGAATCAGGTTTTTGTATTATTCTACCAATTAGTATTTATGTGATTCTGGAGAATTTGTTTTGGGATCTTAGCATAAACTTAATTGCTTAAAAATAACATTAATGCCCTACATCTCTTGAAGGTTATGTAAATATTATCCATAAATATCTTAGCATAATTTCTGACATGTTAAAAATTTATGCAAAAACAATTATCATTTTTGTGTTCTACATTATTTAATTTGAGAATAAAAACCAAATATAGCCATATCATTGAACATTCTTCTCTTTTAAGCAGGGAAGTTCATGAGTTTTATAACTGTTATATAAGCCAACTTGTTAATATAGACAAGAATTTAAGAGCTACTTAAACATACTACAAATGTAAACTGCCAAAAATGGGTTATGTTAGCATCCTTCTCTTCTCAAGATCTATGCAATAACAAATAAATAAGTTATTCTTTGTTCTGATACAGTTCTATTATCTACAGTTAGTCACAAGATAAACTTGCTGACTAGAAGAACAGTTTACTGATGCTCTTCAACATTCAAGACTAAATACATGAAAATCCATCTCATATGCAAATTTATGGAGGACACTTATCTTTCTCTTTGGTGATGATTTTGGATTGTCACACTTCAAAATCCAGTATTTCATTCTGGAAGAATATTTAAATTTATTCTTTTAGAATTTCATACATGATAAAAGGCATCATTTTATTAATCCCTTAAAGCCCTTTCCAACTCTCCCTGGACAGCTCCAACATGTCCACCTTCCAACATCATTTGCTTTACATTTTGATTTTCATATATCTCATCTCATCCAGTTAGTGCCTGTCTTATGCACAAGGGTATGTTGCAATCCACTGAAACATGAACCAAGAAAGTAACTCCCTCTCTCAGTAGCTATCAACCTTCAATAAGAACTGAGCTAGGGGTGGAGAATCATGAGCCCCTCCCACATCAATGCTACAATTTTTACTGGCTTGATAATTATGGCTGCTATGAGTTCTATAGGAGCTTCTCCAGATCCACTTCTCTAGTTGCTACAGCCATGCCATCTCAACACTCCTCCCCATCCTCCAGCTCTAACATTCTTTATATCCACCCCTCCATGATCTTTCTTGATCCTTGGGTAGGAGGATATACACTCACAGTCACATATTCTAAGCTCCTTTGCCAGAGAGGAGCCTTTGCATTAAATATGGCCCATGTCAAATAAAAAGAGCTTCTCTGATGAAGTTTAAGAGCAATACAGGGGGGCTGGAGAGATGGCCTAGCGGTTAAGAGCACCGACCCCTCTTGCAAAGGACCCGGGTTCAATCCCCAGCACCCACATGGTGGCCGAGAACCGTCCGAAACTCCAATTCCAGGAGAACTCCAGTTCCAGGGGAATCAGACGTCCTCTTCTGACCTCTGTGACATTGCACAACACAAGTGCAGAGACTGCATGCTGACAGTACATTCATACACATACAGAAATAAATAAAAATTAATAAAAAAAGAGCAATACAGATCTAATTATGTAAGGATTTAGAAAATGATTTATAGTATAGACATTTAGCAAAGCAACAACAGTAATCGCATCGCTTATGCTTATCCCCTTTCAAATTATGAGCATCTGACCAGGTTTACAGTATCAAGCAGAGCTCCCTCCTGTAGATAAAGCCTTACATCCAATCAGAACGTTGTTGATTTCCCCTATTCACAGTTTTCCCACTATTACCTAAATAAGCATCTTCCATGCAGGTAGATATTGTAGCATGAAGGATGTGCACTGGATAATTCCTTTGAGGACTCTTCAAACAGCTTGCAAAGCACCCTTCAGCACTGTGAAAGCTAATAGAAAAAGAAATTTTCAGGTCTGCTCCTGCTGGATTTCTCTGTTCTGCAACCAAAGTGTCATCTTCAGCTATTGGGTCTTTAGTTATGGCAAGCATTCAAGAACAATAGCAATATTCTGTCCTGTTTTACAGAACTCTAGAGCTTCCCTGAAATATAACTCATAACAAAGTAGGTACCCATGCCTGGGTTTCTGAATAGAAATTATTTCTTAAGTCAACACTAAATTTCCCTAGAGATTTGCTCAGCTGTCTGACAATGGTTACACTTTTAGATGAAGTAATTTCTAATTGAACATAGCAACATTTTGTGTCATCTTCCTAAGTAAACAGCAGTTAGGAAGCCATTATTAGAAGAAAATATCACCAGCTAGTCAGATTTCTCAGCAGTTGATTTCCAAACAAACTTAATGATGTTCAATTTCCAGAACCTTCATAAAGTTCTGAGAATCAAGTCCACAGAATTTTCCTTGGGTTTCAGCACATGTGCCCATACAACATCATAAATACACACATCATAAAAATATGATCCTATAATTATTACAACATAATATTTTAAGCATACATCCAAATGGCTTTTACACAGTTCACTGATGTATACTGAAATGGGTACAAATGCAGGATATTTACTTTTATGATTTTTCATTTAGGGCATATACATTTTTCATTTAGGGCATATACATTTTAGGAAGGAAATTTAAGCTTAGTTCCTTTAAATTGTCCTACAAGTAAAAGAAAGTGTTATAATGTGATGTTGTATAATTCAAAAAAATATAGAGGCCATTTGTGTACCTTAACCCAATACAAATTATAAATAAAACAAATAACATTTTATATTCCCAATTAGTTCAATCGTATTACCATTTCCAGCAAAACCTACACCTAAATTTAATCTAAACAATTCACTATACCTTAAAATATTCTATACTTTGTGGATAACGCTTGGGCAGAGTTGAGTACCTGCTAAATAAATTTTACCCAATAAACACTTTGCTCTTTAACACTATATGACTGGACTATGACTTCTACTTATTTGGGAAGTAAAATTTAAGCTTAATTCCTTTAAATTGTCCTACAAGTAAAAGAAAGTGTTATACTGTGATGTTGTATAATTCAGAAAAATATAGAGACCAACCCAATACAAACTATAAATAAAACAACTAGCATTTTATATTCCCAGTTAGTTCAAATGTCAGTATCTAGCTCCTTTTTTTTTTTTTCAAGCATCCTTCATATAAAACCAATTTGCAAGCAGTTGTGCCCCAGCCCACACAGCCCAAGGCTCCCACCATCCAGCTGGAGGGGCTTGAATGTTCAATCAAGTTGATCAAATAAGTGTCCAGACTATATTGTCATAGTTTTACCGTTCACCCCAATCGCAGCCCCTACAATCTACCACTCCCCCTCTTCCACAGATTGTTCCTTAGGCTTAGAGATGGGGCACAGGTGGACAAGAAGCACAACAGTCTACTTTGTCTGGAGATGTCGTTTTGGACTCTGATCAGTTCTGGCTGTTTCCTTTCATGGGCTGACCGATTGCCCAGGGATAAGCTTTCAATCCTACTAATGAAGCACAAGCGATTAGATATATACGTATTTAAACATTGCTAGTTACTATGGTAGGTTACTTTGGTATAGACACAGGGGTTTGGATGGTGTGTTTATATTTGTCACAGATTTTTTAAATAAGAATGTAATATGAAACTATAACATATTTATATATAACATAAACATTGAAACATCCTTTAATGTGGAAAAATATCTCAAATATATTGAAATGTGAATTATTAGTTCCATCCAATCTTTAATCACTAATCTAAGCTACATTGTTGACAATCAACTTTTTCATTTTATTTGTAAATATATTGTTTCTTAATACTATTTTCCTCCAGTTCTCTGTTTTCTGCTGGAGTTTCACAAGTTTTGGTGATTTGTTCATACTTCCTTTAGATTCTGTGGGATGAAAGCTCTCCCTTGGTTATTGTCTAATTTCTTTTGGTGATATTCCACGTACTCTTTTCCCAAGGTCATTCATCAAATTGAGACTTACTGTAATAGCAAGTGTTAATTGAACCCAGTGTTATCAACCTGACATGAAAATGTACTCTCTGGATTATATTGCACCTATTTAGATCAGCTTCTAAAATAATGGAAAAACAAAAATGTCTGAGTTATTGATTGATAACTTACAAAACCTATTATTTTCCATTTAACTAATTTTAAAAAACATTCTTATAGTGGATTTGAAAATTACTATTATTCTTGGTCTGTGTAAAAGTCTGTGTAAAAATAACAATCTAGCAATGTGCTCTAATAAAAACCTTATACCATAACCAGATAAAATCTATTATTTCTATGCTGCTATATTTCATTGAGATATAGCTACAAAAAAGAAAGTATATTACAAATTCTGCTACAAATTAGCTAATTTCAAAATCGAGATCCACGTGTTGGTGAACTGGTTACAAAGACTGTGCTTTAAAATCTTATTTTATTTAAATAAAAGGAATATTTTACTTCATACAATAGTCATTAAACAGATACTTCGAAGGCATTCTTAAAGAAAAACCAGGTAGGAATAGTGGGCCTGTCAAAAAGATATGCACATTACCTCAAATTTAGAAGCTATTGTATATCATGAAGGTGTATATCATCTAGGTGGTTAGTTGAAAATAGCCACCTAGATTTGTAAAATGCACATATATGCTATGTGTATATTTGTGGACAGACATATATGAATTACAACTTGGAAGCTAAAATTGTACACAAGAAGTTTTCTTGTGATGCTTCAGTTTTATATTTTGTTACCAGATATAAAACAGGAGAAAAGTATAAATATGAAGCATCCTCCAATCATAACCTAAATTTTTGTGCAATGGATTATTGTTAACAAAGGAACTCACTAGTCCTAATACAGAGAATGTGTCAGTGGAGTGGTCAGTCACAGAATGGACATCTATACAACACCATATAACCTCACCCTCTCAATGCAAAGCAACACCACAGAAGAGAATAGAAAGATTGTAAAAGAAAGAGATAAAGAAGGACAGTACCAAAAAAGTTTCATGTGGACAGGACAGGACTACACAGATGAGCTCACAGCAGCTATCGTTGCCTGCACGTGCCCTTAAATAGGTCAAGCCAGTCAACATTTTACTTATGAAGATGGTAGGAGCCCTTACAATTAACTGCAGGGCTATTGACAGTTAATACCTTTTGGCTGAAGTTAAATCATTTTTTTCCAAGTGGGTGGGTCCTGGTAGGTAAACTGCACTCCATTGATGGCCTTACAATCAGGAATTTATGAGCAGCAGAAATTTGAGTAAATGGGTCATTAAAGACAAAAACCAAAACAACAAGAAAGGAAGGAAGTTGCTATAGTAGGAAGGTAGGAGTGGATATGGAAGGAATTATGGGGAAGAATTTGTTGGAGATGATCAAAACACATTATACGAAATTCTCAAAACAGTAATCAAAATGCTTTAAAAAATTAGCAAGCATCGGGGCTGAAGAGATGGCCTAGCGATTAAAAGCGCAGACTGCTCTTGCAGAGGACCTGAGTTCGATCCCCAGCACCCACATGGCAGTTAAGAACCGTCTGTAACTCCAATTCCAGGAGAACTCCAGTTCCAGGGGAATCCGACCCCCTCTTCTGACCTCCGTGGCATTGCAAGTACAAACCTACATGCAGACAATACATTCATACACATAAATAAATAAAATAAAATAAAATAAAAATTAACAAGCATCATAGAAGGGGTTGTGATGGAAGTGTGGCAAAATGAGAGGTATATCATATGAGGACTTTCTGGTCTCCTGCCTAACACATTCAATGACATTCAAGGACAATTCATATAAGGAGAAACTTACAAAGCCGCTGAATAGCTGAAAGTATGTGGAAGGACGGATGATAGAAGATAGATAGATAGATAGATAGATAGATAGATAGATAGATAGATAGATAGATGATAGATAGATGATAGATAAATAGATGATCGATAGATGATAGATAAATGAATTATAGGTGATAGATGATAGATGAAATATAGATGATAGATTAGATAGAGAGGTATATAGATAGAAGAAATATAGATTAGATGATAGATAGATAAAATACAGATGATAAACTAGGTAGTGATATAGATAGATAGATAGATAGATGATAGATAGATAGATAGATAGATAGATAGATATTCTTAATAATCCTTATTAAGGAAAAGGAGCCTTTTGTCATGTGGACTTTTGGACTTTGTGGCCTTTTCTACTATCAGCCAATGCTGCTGCTTTCTTGTAAAAGAAATGGGAGGTTTGAGATTTTTAGGGAACCACTATTAATGAAGCAAAAAGCTTTTAAATCTTTGCCAAATCTGGCACTGAATTTTGCTTTTACTTCCATAAATCACAGGACTTGTAAGTTCTTTCCTATTGCAATACTTTGCCAATGTCAAATTGTCCATTATGCATGCCTGCCAATCTTCCTCAAAGCTCCCCTTTCCATTTCAGGGAAGAGCAGAGATAGTAATCAGATGTCTTTGATTAAAACAGCATTACAGCTGACACATGAAAAGATTTTAAAAAACAGCAAATAAAATGATTTATTAGCTTTCATAGTCTTAAAAAAAAGACCCATTGCGTTTCTTAGTTTGACAGCTAAATTTAGAAATAATCACTAAGCCTTTTGGACAGCCTGGTCAAATACAAATTATGTTGAATGTAGTTAAGGATATGAATATAAGTTAATTTTTATAACACTAAAAGATGAAGTAAAAGAAATGTCATCCAAGATAATGGGAAGACTGGCCTAGATAAACTATTCAAGTTTGGTGGTTAAAGTTGTGTTGCATGGTCTTATCTCCTGGATTTAATTTCCAGCTCTAAACTGAATATGAACCCTTAAGGAACACAATAAGCCTTTTCTCCAGCCCCACATCTACTTTTTATATAATTTGAGAAATTAATGTTTTGAGACTTAAATGTTTGAAATAGAATTGTAAATACAAAGAAAAATAAAGCACTAGTGTTCTGTCCCTGTAGCCAGAAAATAAATATGCTGAGAGAATATAGATGGTGTATCCATTCAGGAAATCAGTAGTCTATAGGATAGAAGAATTTATTGAATGGTTTCGCCAGTAAACTGTGGTTAATTTTGGCCACTTAGCACTCTGACTTTAGTAAGGCTACCCATTTTCCACCCTGGCCCTTGGGAGGCATGAGTAAACAATTCTTATAACAGTTTACCCAAAATTACATTACCAAGGATGGGAAAGAATTTGCCCTGTATTCTAACTTTTAGGGAATTTTGCTCTCAATGGTCATTGTCACATTTAATTACAGAAGTACAAACAGCCCTGCAAGTAACCATTGTTTCACCTATTTCTTTTATTGCAAGTATATTTATTTATGCTAAATAAGTGAGTTCTGGAAGATTAAGAAGACTGATATACTTTCCCTCATTGAAAGCCAGGTCTTAAAGACTAGGAGAGTGAAAAATTATTATAATAAGCAATGTTATATCCAGTAAAACTTTCCTCAAAATGAAGAAATGACATTTCCAGATTAACAAAATCTGAGTTAGTTTCTTACTACTAGTCCTACCCTGGCAGTCATGCCTCCCAACCAGACAGTTGGCCTGAGTTGCATGTGGTGGAGGGACTACAAGTATAAGAACCAGAGAGAAGCTCTCTCTTGCCATTTTGTGTGGCTGCTGGACATAGACTACCCAGTGTGTCCTTACTAGGGAAGCCTCCCACTTCTATAAGTAACCCCTTGCTTTCTGCTCTTTAAGTAAGAGAAAAATAACTGCTATAGCTTGGCAAAATTTTACCTCCCTTTGTCTTAGAGGCTGAGAACTAAGGGAGGAGGGGACTGGATGTTATTTGCTCTCCCAGAAGTAATTTTAGTAATAACTGGTATAATCAAGCAGTATATGAGAAAACAGAGGATGAATTTGGTAAGAGCAATGGTTTTTCCTTTGATATGGCAAATGAGATCAGTAACTGAAAGGAATCTAAGTGCTCGGAAAGTATTAGAAAAGAAATTTTAACTTGTCGTGCTAGCCCCTGACTTTTGGTAGGGGTAGTGCAATGACATGGATAGTCCAGTGGACAGTGAGATGTATAACCTTGGTGAAGCCATCTAGGGATATCCAGTGATGGCAATCCTCTTGTAGGTGGTATGGAGTGGCATGCCTGCTTGATGGGTGAGGGTATCATGATATTTTGAGAATAGCTGAAGGTCTAGATCACACTTTACAAACCCTGGGAGTAGTGCACCAAGGGCATAAATATAGTCAGCTGTTGCGGGGTAGCTTGGCAGCTGCATTGTGTAATAAGAGATCTGTACAGGTGGAGGTCGAAGACTGGAGGGAGACTGAAGGTGTAAGGGAGGAATTGGAGCAAGAAAGAGATATTTGGTTGGCCTCTTCAGTATTGGCCTCTGACCTTGCTAGTAAATTGCAAAAAAAAGAGAGAGAGAAAAAGAGATAAAGGTGTTAGCCTACCATTTTTAAGTCTAGAGGACCAGAGGAGAAGAGAGCTCAAATTAGAACATTAATACAAGGCTCATCCTGGGACCACAAAACCTGGAACATGAGGGAGAAGGTAGATGGTACTGAGGAAGGGAGCAACCTAGAAAAAGCTGAAGATGCCCCTGAGGTTCAACATTTAATACAAAGAAAAGGACAATCTTTGTTTCACCATGCTGATGGAGACCTTAAAAATTGTCCAGGGTGAGAAACTAGGGCAGTCTGAGAGTACTTGGCATTGCAAATGTTAGAACTAGGGAAGATATTCAAACAACCAAACCCATCACCTGGCTTGTGAGGATGTGGACATGAGACCAGATGATAATAGTTTCAGAGCTGCATAAGAAGAAAAACTGAGTTATATAGCCACCCAGCTTTGAGAAATAGGCTGTATAACCTGAGGCAGTACAAGGGGAAATTAGTCCCTAATGAACTGCCTTGTGGAGCTATTAGATACTTGGTCATCACCAATGAAGATTCCTATGGATATGAGGGGCTGGAGAACAATAGAGGCAGGGCAGGCACTACTGAGAACCAAATATTGGGAAATCAATATTTGGTTCTCAGTTCACTGGTAGTTTGTTCACCAGATATTTAAAGGAGATTTTGATTCATCAAGGACCTCAAAATTGATATGGAGCTTGTGCCTGATAGCTTTAGTGTCAACTTGACACATCTGGGTTGAGGGAGCCTCAACTGGGGAATTGGCTCCATTGGATTGGCCTGTGGCCACATTTGTGGAGTATTGTCTTGATTGTCAGGCAATGTGGGAGGGCCCAGCCCACAATGAATGGTACCACCCTCGGCAGGTTGCTGTGTACTGTATAAGAAGGCAGGCTGGGCATGAGCCAGGGGAGCAAGCCAGTAAACAACATTCCTCAGTTCCCTGTGCTTCAGCTCCTGCCTCCAGGTTCTTGCCCTGAGTTCCTGCCTTGGGCTCCCTAAGTGATGAACTGTGACCCAGGAGATGTGAGCTGAATAAACCCTTTCCTCCCCAGTTGGTGTTGGTCAGAGTGTTTTGTCACAACAATGGAAGAGAAACTAGAACAGAGCTTAAGTGGCCTTGCTGAGTTCCTTAGATCCTTAGGCAGGATCTCTGTGAAGTAGGAGAGACTTTGTCAGGTCTGAGTGACTTAGACCAGCAGGTAAAATGTGTCTGTTAAATAGTAGAGCAACCTAAAGAGATATTAAAAAAAAAAAAAGACAGAGCAGAGAACATGGTCTGTTTGGTTTACTAAAAGGCAAGTGTGGCAAGATTAGTGTCAAGCCCAAGTTCCTAAAGAAAAAATTAACAAAAAGCCAATTCTGAGCTAAGGAGCTCCTGGAAGGCTTTAAAACAAAAATATACAGAAGATAAAAAACCTTTCCCAGGGGAGGATAATGACCCCTCCTAGATTAAACAGGGTCCATTTCTCTCCTGGGAAATGCTATGTGAGATGTGGAGATATTTTGCTCAGGCAGGGCATCCCCAAGCAGCCAGGTGAGGTCAATGGAGAGACAAGTGTGGCTACAGCCAGGAGTCAGACCCTGGCCCCACAGATACAGCAGGGGCAAAAAGGCCCCTATTCCTCCTTGGCCCTGTTCGGGAACAGGCAGCCTCAATGAGTTTATCAAGAATACAGAAATGCAGGGAGAGTCCATGTGAAACCTTCAGGATACTGAATGGCTCAAAGAAAATGACTGAAAATAGTAAAGAGCTAAATTAATGCCACTTATACATGCTATTGTATAATCAGCTTGAATCTGCTGAGAAAACAATGGATACAAATGGATATACTCTTTCTATGCAATATAAGACCTTGTTTATGTTTGGCTTAGTATATAGGGTTAACTTTTGACTGTTTTGCAGATGTGGAATGCATATAAGAGATATCAGGTACACCTGAAGAAATAAGGATAGAAAATAAATTGCCACATTGTACAAAGGCCAGGTATACCTATGAAATCCTTGGGAGATTTATGGTCAGGTGAAGCACAAGTGATGGTTTAGAAAAGTCTATAATTTCCTGGGCTCATAGATGCCTAAGAGTGAACAGATGTCTTATGAAAATAAAAATCTAGGGTCCTGAAAACTATTTTTAAATGAAATTCCAGTACCAAGTGTGTGTTGCCTCCCATGAGATGCTGGCCCTGTAGGCCTCCAAAATGATAAATGCTATTGTTATTAATGTTGGTTGCACACCATAAGTAGCTAGTAAGACTCAATTGCTGAAGACACCCCATGATGTGAGCACAGGAAAGGGAGATATCAAGCTGGACCTAAGCTGGAAACTTCCTGCCACCAGATGGCTGATGGTCATAGTGCAGGAGGTACTATCCAGAATCACTAGTGGGAATGGTCCAAAAGTTCTGCTTCATGACACACCCCACTTGCAGCACTATGGACATAATAAGCAAGAAGTGCCTGCTGGTACAATACTGGATCAACTAGTATAGGTACAACCAAATTCCCAATTGGATACAACGTCCATTCCCAGGGGAGGAACATACATCTGGTACTTCAAGCCAGGCTAACCCCCAATGGCAGGGGAAGTTAGGCCCAAGTGGGGAAGCCACTACATTTGTTTTGTTAGCTGTATGTGATGTACCTCCTAAGATATCTTCCAAGCATTAGTGTTTACAAACATAGGTTAGTTTATTAGAGCAGTCAGTATTCATTTAGATGTTCCTGATTCTTTTTGTATGTGTTTTGTAGTAAGAAGAATACCTCTAACATGGGCCAATAGCCACTTCTTGGAAACAGATGATGAAAAGGCCCAAGGCTTCAGTATCTCACCACAGTGAGAGAAAAATCATCCTACATCTATATCATCCCTTCCAAGGCTCAGGGACTCTTACAAAAGAGAATAAGCGAACAAATGCAAGAGATAGAGGAAGGGGTGTCATGTCACATAGAACTGTCCTATGACCAGCAAGCCTTCTTGCCAAGCTTGGTTGCACCTGCTTGAGTAGAATCATCACAAACATGGCTGATGACACACTGTAAGAATGGAGAGGTAGAGAGTGTCAGTCAGGCCTTCTAACCAACTGGCCAGTTTTGCATATGAGGGAGGAACTAAGAATATAAGTAAAGGAAACTGAGGAGAGACTTGCTCTTAACATTTTGTATGACTGCCAGCATACAGACTTTCCACTGAGGCTTTAGTAGGGGAGCCCCCACCCTTCTGTAAGTAACTGTTCACCTTCTGCTTTGTAAGTAAGCCTAATAAAACTTCCTTGAAGTTTGGCAAAATTGTACCTCACTTTGTCTCAGGAACCAAGGGAGAAGGGGGATGGACATCATTTGCACATCGCAGAAAGAATTTTACTAAAATACCCAGACAGAAATCTTTAAAGAAGTAAATGAAAGAACAGGGTAAAATGAAAGAACATTACACAGTAACTCAAATCATACATAGAAGTACAGATCTCAGTAAAGAAAAATTCATAACAACTAAAAAACTTGTACTATTGGAGAAAGATTCATATCATTTATTTCCTACATGATTTAAGAGCTATCAATTCAATTAGTTAACCTATTTATGCATTGGATGAATAATTATATGGAAATAACAGAAGAAAAGGTGATACATAAAAAGTGCAATCATATCAGATCTGAAGTCATGAAAGTTGCAGGAAAATGGATGGAATTGGAAGTTATTAGGTAAGGTAAAATATGCCAGATTCAGAAAGACAAAGAGTTTGTTTTCACTTACATGATGAATTTATCTATAATTCATATATATGAATGTTTGCCCTGCTGGTTTTCATTCTTTGTTTTGATCCTATATTTCTTTTTTTTTTTTTTTTCTTAGTCTTTTCCAGTCAGGGTCTCCTTGTAGCCCCAGCTGTCCTGGAACTCACTTTGTTGACCAGGCTGGCCTAGAACTCACAAAGATCCGTCTATCTCTCCCTCCTGAGTACTAGGATTAAAGGCGTGCACCACCACCACACCCAGTAGGTCCTATATTTCTTAACTATACCTCTGTTCCTCCCAATTTGGAATGGGAATGTGTATTTGGTTCCACTGTATGTTGGGAGTATGACATTTGTCTTTTGATTTTATAGGAGCTTACAGTTGAGAGATTGGTCTGGGTCTCAGAAGAGACTTTGGACTATAGACTTTTGAATAGTGTTGAGACCGGTAGAGACTGTGGGGACTTTTAAGATTGGACTAAAGATATTTTGCATTTTATGTGTTCATGAGCCTGTGGGGGCCAGGGAGTGGAATGAGATGGCTTGAATGAGAATGTCCCACATAGGCTTCAAGTATTCAGACATTTTGTCTCCAGTTGGTGTCACTGTTTTGGGAGGTCTTAGAAGGTGTGGCCATCCTGGAGGAAGTACGTCACTGGGGGCAGGTTCAGAGAGTTCAACAAGTCCTTCCAGTTTCCAGTCGACCTCTCTCTCTGCTTCCTGTGCTCATTGGAAGATGTGAAACTCAGCTTTCTGCTCCAGCCCCTGCCACCATGCCTCCCTGCCACAGTGGACTCTAATTCCCTGGAACTGTCAACCATAAGCTCAAATAAACTCTTCCTTTTATAAGTTCTCTTGGTCATGGTGGTTTTATCACAGCAACAGAAAAGTGAATAACACAACATCCATGGTAATATTATGAGACCCTATCTTTCAAACACATAAAGTAATAATAATAAGTCTCTAATGTGGTTGAAATCTTGTATGAGTTGAAATTCTAAAATTGTTCATTGATACTCTGGTTTATCTTCAGATCATATAACTCTTTTTCACATTTTACTAAAATTGTTCATCAAATCTTCTCATTGCTGCCTCTTACTTGATTCTAAGCAAAAAAATATAAAAGGGAATTTGTCATTATAGCAATATAACTGCAGAGATATATATTTAAGGACCTGGCAGGCACAAGGTACCAAACATTTACAGAACACATTCTGATTTAGGTACTCAAGTTTTGTCCTAATATATCATACGTTAAGTATGATTCCAATATATTTTGAAATTTTGTGGAAAATATTAAACAAGAGCTCTGTCTTTTAGAGTTGTGATGCATGTCAATGAAATGTCCTATTATTTGTCAATATTTTTATTTCAGTTTATGATGTGTAAGTCTAGTGAACATTGTATAGTCATTCATACTTCAGTTGAATCAGCATTATTTGTTTGAGTGCTGATCACTATGTTCTTTCTGGTCTCCTGAAGCATTACACTTGACATTTGAATCAAAATGTTTCTAAGACAATAGCTAAATTTAATTGATTTTTATTGACAAGAGAATATGAAGAAGACAATTGTCCCTTTTAGTTATACTTTTTGATTTAAATTCCTCCTTGAAAGTACTTGTTCACATTATCAATATACGGTTTTGTCAATCTATACTTTTGTATTTAATTACATTAAATTTGAACAAGTAAAATACAGTTTAATTTTAAATAAAATCACATGACACAAGTACAGGAAAGCAGGCTTAATGGCTTCCGGTGACAGATTCAGATGATGGTTGTCCTCTGCTTTCTCATAACATAATGGGGAACTCACAGGGAAGGGATTAAAAACATCAATAACATGAAATCTAATACTGACAGAGAAGCCAAAATCTTGTCAGAGCTGAAAATAAATTATAGGGCTTATGAAATTTGATTGAAGGGAGAAAAAAAGCCTATTAAGACTTACGTCCATTAGTCAATGATGTACTCAACTTCATAGAACTAAACTCTATCATCTAGTAAATAATCCCTGAAGACGTCTTCAACACTCAACCTTTTTCCTGGTCCAGAAAATACACAAATGAAAAACTTAATCGGCAACTCCTTTTCCATTGGGACTATCTAAAAAAATCTACAACTTTAATATATATACATGTGCAGACACAAACTTCATTACAAAAACAGACAGACAGATAAATCCACACACACACACACACACACACACACACACACACACACACACACACCACTTTCTTAAATGAAATGCATACACTGGGGCCTCAGTTGACTCAGTAAAGTGCCTGACATGTAAGCATAAAAACCAGGAGCAAGGATTCTGGATCTCAGTATCTCATGTGGAGGAGGAGGATTAGCAGGAGGATTAGGAGGAGGAGGTAGAGGAGGAGGAAGATGAGGAGGAAGAGGAGGATTGGAAGGAGGAAAGAAGGAAGGAAGGAAGGAAGGAAGGAAGGAAGGAAGGAAGGAAGGAAGGAAGGGAGGGGAGGAAGAGGTGAAGGAGAACCAGAAAGGAGGAGGAGGAGCAGGAGGAGGAGGAGAAGGGGGAGGAGGAGGAGGAGGAGGAAGAGAAAGAGGAAGAGGAGGAAGAAGAGGATGTGTGAGATTTTAGTAAACATCTGAATAGTCCTTTAGTCACGCATGACCGACATCCACATGGTGTTCTTCCCTTCTTGCATTTTCTGAGGCTGTCTCCTGCCTGCAGGCAGACAATCTCTCAGTTTAGCTCTGACAAGGAGTGGGGGAGGAGACTGTGGGAGAATTACCCAACAGAATAGAAAGACAAGGAAATAAAAGACGGACTCAGAGGGAGAGGACTGGGAGTAAAGAGTCTCCCTTTATTGATCCCAGCAGTGTGCTTATATACCAAAAGTTACTGTGCTCTGGGCAAGGAAGTGGGGGCCAGATGGAAGGGAGGGGCGAGCCACCTTGGCTCTAATGGGGGGGGGGCGGCTGCGGACCTTCTGTTTGTGCAACAGGTAACTAGAGGTGCGACATTTTGCTCAATGCCTCAAGGGAAGTGGCCATCCAGTTCTGGAACTTTGCAGAGATTAGGCAAAGCAAGAAACATTGTAATATCCTGAACCTTCCCAGGAGCTACAGATAACTCAGAGATGCAACCGAATGCCTACAGAGTTATCAGATAACCAGAGATCTTATGGGACAGGTCTTACAAGTTCTTGCCTCAAGCCACACACAAAGTTTCATTCCCACAAGGAAGAGAAGGAGGAGCAGGAGGAGGAGGAGGAGGAGGAGGAGGAAGAGGAGGATCTGCTGCCTCTTGTGATGCTATGCATCTGTTGCTTCTTGTGGGGCCTGGAGACAGATCCTTGAACCTAGGTGGCTATCCAGCTAATCCAAACTAAGCTCCATTTCAATGAGAGATTGTGTCTTTCTTTTAAATTTTTTATTGAAGTTTTGTGCATTTCATACATCACTTACCAGTTCAATCCAGACTCATTTCCCCTCCATGCCCACACCCTCCCAAGTTCATGCAGTCTTCCATACATGTCCTGTTTCCCCTCCCAAGTTCATGCAGTCTGCCATACATGTCCTGTTTCCCCTCCCGAGTACATGCACTCTGCCATACATGTCCTGTTTCCCCTCCCGAGTCCATGCAGTCTGCCATACATGTCCTGTTTCCCCTCCCGAGTCCATGCAGTCTGCCATACATGTCCTGTTTCCCCTCCCGAGTCCATGCAGTCTGTCATCCATGTCCTATTTCCCCTTCTGAGTCTTTTCAAAGTTTTTCAAAGCAAAAGATTATTTTGGGGGGAAGAACTCTTCTGCTTCAGTCAATTCCCTGGCCTAGTTCTTTTGTTGTTGTTGTTCCCTTCAATACATATTGTTTCAGCATATGCATTTATATATGTCATACATGTACTAAAATCATGTCATCTAAAAATAAACTGTATGTTATTTCCAAATCATATCCTGGGATTCACATTTTTCCCTTTTAATTCTATATGGCTCTAAAATATTGAAACATACCCTCCAACCTTGTACCAAAATAATAAAGTCTGAAAATAAATAGAAGGTTAATATTAGAGCCCATTAAGGGATTCTTGTTCTAAGAGCACAGTTGCTTTTAGATAAAGAGAAATATAACATTAACGTTACTGAGTTTTTCAGTTTTTGTTTTTCTGGGACTGTGTTACTTCACTTAGCATAATATCTTCTAGTTCCATCCATTAACCTGCAAAGTTCATGATGTCATCTTTCTTTACCTCTGCAAAGAACTCCATTGTGGAGATGTACCACATTTTCTCTATCCACTCATTGGTTGAGGGGCACTTGGGTTGGTTCCAACTCTTAGCTACTGTGAAGAGAGTTTTAATAAACATGGCTGTGTACATATTTCTGTGTTAGGATGAATCTTGTGGTTATATACTCAGGAGTGGTATGACTGGGTCAGGTAGTAGGCTCATTTTGAGTCTTTTAAGGATTCTCCACACTGCTTTCTATAGTGGTTGTATGAGTTTACATTCCCACCAGCAATGGATGAGTGTTCCCCTTTCTCCACAACCTCTCCAGCATTTGGTGTCATTTGTTTTCTTGATCCTAGCCAGTCTTACTGGAGTGAGATTATATTTTAAAGTGGTTTTAATTTGTGTTCCTTAATTCTTAATGATGTTGAACAGTTTTTAAGATGTTTCTCAGCCATTTTTACTTCCTTGGTTGTGAAGTCTCTTTTCAGCTTTTTACTCTATCTCTTGAGTGTGTCATTTGTTTTCTTCTATGTTTTTCAATAGTTTATATATTCTGGAATTTAATGCTCTGTCAGATGTATCAGCAGTGAAGGTTTCCTCCCACTCTGTGGGTTTTCTTTTCACTTCACTGTTTCTTTTGCTGTACAGAAGCTTTTGAGTTTAATGATGTCCCACTTGTCAATTGTCAACCTTATTATCTGTGCAGCTGCTGTCTGATTTAGAAAGTCTTTTCCTACCCCTATGTGTTTTAGGTTGCTGCCAATGTTTTCTTCTTTCACCTTCAGAATTTTGGGTTTCACACTGAGGTCTTTGATCCAATTGGAGTTGATTTTTGTACAGGGTGAGAGGTAGGGATTTAATTTTATTCTTCTACAAGTGGTGATCTAGTTTTGCCAACACCAATTCCTGAAGAGACCATTTTTCCTCCATTGTGTCTTCTTGGCCCCTTTGTCAAATATGAGGTGGCTGAAATTGTATGACCTCCAGTTTGGATCTTCAGTATTTTTCTATTGGTGTACAGGTCTGTTTTTGTGCCAGTACCAGGCTATTTTTATGACTATATCCCTGTAATATAATTTGAAGTCTGGTATAGTGATCCCCCTGTATTGCTTTTTTTGCACAGGGTTGCTTTGGCTATTCAGAGACTGTGTCTTAAAATGTAAGATGGATGGTTGGGTGTGGTGGTGCAAGCATTTAATCCCAGCACTTGGGAGGCAGAGGCAAGGGGATCTCTGTGAGTGTAAGTTCAGCCTGGTCTACATAGTGAGTTTCAGGCCATCTGGGGCTACAGGGAGACCCTGTCTCAAAAAGAGCCCCCCCAAATTAAGCTGGAGATGAGATCAAGTAAATAATCATTGTCAATTTCTGCTCTCCACCCTATGCCCAAATTCACATACTCTCATGAACATGTACATTTTCCACCCACCAAACAACATCCTTCACATATAAAGACTCACACATGCATGCACACAGGTACACAGACAGACAGACAGACAGACAGACAGACACACACACACACACACACACACACACACAAGCTACTATGAATTCTAAATAATCTGTTGAAGGTAAAAGGTTATGGTACTATATCATGACATTTTACCCTATGGGGATTTGTTTTTCCTAAAAGTGTACCTCATGACAGTATAAGAAAAGAGTAGAAATTCTAAATTTTATGTGATTCTATAACCCTGGGTGACAAGATATGGCATGTAGAAGGAGAAATCAATGTAAGTCATCAACATGATATTGAAATTAGGCTCATGGCTTTGTTTTAAAATTATATATTTAAACACTGACTATGAGAGTAAGGAAAACCCAAAGCCTCTTACCTATAAGATATATCATCTCAAATAATTCAAATAAGATTATTGATGGGAAATAGCTAGAAACAAGAGGCTGGAGACATGGGTCAGCAGTGAAGAGCACAGACTGATCCTGCCAAGGATCTAAGTTTAAAGCACAGACTGATCCTGCCAAGGATCTAAGTTTAAATCCCAGCACTCACACAACAGTTAACTCCAGGTACAGGCTATGTGGTGCCCTCTTCAGACATCTACAGACATTGCATGACATGGGTTCACTTTATACATGCAGACATAGCTCTCATACATATAAAATAAAAATAAATGAACCAAAAATAAAAAATAAAGGTACACCCAAGAAAATATTTAATATCAAAGATATAAAAACAAAAAGTAAATAAATAAAAATTAATGAAACAGTGTAGTTGTATATGTCCTATTACGGAATAAAGGATAAATCAAGGAGATTATGTTACTCTCAAAGATTTCTAAACAAACTCTAATTTCAAGTATTAAGGGTTAAAGTATGTAGAGTCAGAGAAAGAAAGAGAGAGAGAACATGGAAAGAATAAAATTCATCATTAAATAAAAGGGGTGAGATAATGAGGATCTAAAAATATTTAAAATACAGATGGGGAAAGAGAGAGAGAGAGAGAGAGAGAGAGAGAGAGAGAGAGAGAGAGAGAGAGAGAATGGTGTTTTGAGGGAAAGAAAGAAAAACAAAACTATTAAAGCTGGCCACATTTGTTCAGACTATGTGATTTATATAAAGCAGGGTAGAAAACTCAGTTTTGAATTCCACAAGATACCATGTCAATACCTCTGTGCTGATCTAATGTTGAGTCTACTGCATGTCACATAGAAATCCTGTACTTTGAGACCATATCTGTGAATAGATAGGATATTTAGTTTGGTCTCTTCTGATAGATGATGGGTGTGATTTGCCTAATAGTGAGTTGGATATTCAATGTGCAGAAGAGGAACAGAAGTAACCTTTGATACTTATACCCAGTAGCTTTAGTTCCCTTTTCAGACATATGAGAAGAATGAAATTCTTTGTCTCTAAAATTGTGCTTGGGTAAATAATTATTGACTGAAGAAAATATACAAGTAATTGCTTTCTGCCATTCCCTAACTTCAAACCAGTGCCCAGTATGCCATAGCTCTTCCTATTTCTGACCAAATAGTGAAAGTCTATGAAGATTGTTTTCCCCATTGCCATTCATTTCTTTGTAATGAGAAATGACGTTTTCAGTTACCAATGTTGGAGTATTACTTGATGTGATACTGATAGGACTCTGTCAGTACAGTATAGCACAGTCTATTCAGAAATGAAACTATGTTTCATTTCTGCATAACAATTTTAATTGACTTATTTTTATGTTTGAATATTCTGCCTGCATGTATGTAAATGTACCAAGTACATGTATGCTTGCAGTGTAGAGAAAAACCACTGAATCCTCTAGAACTGGAATTACAGATGTTTGTTAGCACCAATGCAGGTACCAAGAATGGAACCATGATACTCTACTAGAGAATCCAGCAGGCTTAACTGCTGACCCACTTGTAGCCCTTCTGCATTATAAGATTAGGAATGAGATTGTAGGGCAGGGATGGTGACAGATGCCATAAATCCCAGTACTAGGGAGGCAAAGACACATGGATCTCTTTAAGATAGAGACAATCGTGGTCTTCATTGCGAGTTCCAGGCCAGCTGGAGCTAAAGGGAATACCTATCTCAAACGTACAAAAAATGAGATAAATGCTTCAGAAGAAACAATGTGTAGAATTTGTAGTTCAACTATAAATTAGCTTTGATATCTTTTTTTGCTCAGTGATATTGTAATTTCCAGGAAATGTTAAAAACTCTCTGAACCACCTTATTCCTCTTCAAAATCATTATGGTATGACAGTATAAAACAGTTATTTTAAAGCATAAGTAAAAATGCTGATGAAATGGCAAAGCCATGTAATACTATGAGAATATACTCTGATTCCTCTAAATTTATTTCCTCTTTTCTCATTTCTACTAAAATATGTACTGCTCTGTTAAACTATGACTAAACTGAGATGCAATAAAATACTCTGAAAATAGAAAAAAATCTCTTAATTTATGGGTTATAGGAAAAGAAAGGGGAGCTAAAATTAGTTTAATGGAATGGATTCTATTTATTATGACTGAGAATGGTGGTAAGATTGAATTAATACCACATTAATATTCATTCCACAGATACACTTATAAGTAATTTGAGAGTTTATAAATTCCAATTTATATGTACATGCAGTACACAAAAGATTTTATTTCTGCTAAATTTCCTTTTTTGGGGAGATGTTTTGAGACAGGTTCTCTCTGTAGCCCCAGCTGGCCTGGGACTCACTCTGCAGACCAGGCTGGCCTTGAACTCAGAGATCCACCTGCCTCTGCCTCCTGAGTGCTGGGATTAAAGGCATGTGCCACCATGTCTAACTTCTGCTAAATTTCTAAATTTCCAAAAATCTATAATTTCAAAGAGCCTTATCATAATGATGTGTAAAAATTAATATTAAAACTATTAAAATGCAAACTAAATCTGTAGTTTTATTCAATATGTACAAGATTTTGCTAGTATAAATTCATTTTTTTAAAGCAACATCTAAGTTTGTATACCAACAAATGTTCAAAGAAAAAAAATGCCTAATTCAATTTCACTGGGTTTTGGAGCATACATATAAAGAAAGCTGTGTGAAGGCCATGTCTAGTGACTCACTGTTTTAATCCTAGCAATGGAGAGACTGAGTCAGGCCCTTCTCTGTGAGTTCAGGACAGTTTTCTCTATATCATGAGTTCCAAGCTAGCCAGGGCTATAAAATGAACCTGTCTCAAAACAAGTAAACAAAGAAATAAATATGTGCAAACCTATGTGTTATATGCATATTTAGAGAGAAAGCAATATTATGTAGGGTAATAAAATAGGAATGACTAACGCCCAATTTATATCACATTCTTAGAACCAAAACACAAATTTATTGTCCAGCTTTTACAATAACAACAGTCTGGTACATTGCACAATTCCCTCCTAGGAGCCAAGAGAAACCATTGGAATCCAGAGGATCATATTAAAGTATCAATAATAGCCGGATTTATTTGATTTGGCAGGCAACTGATTTTATAAAACTCATTAAATATCAAGAAAATGCAATGAAATTCAAAACCATTCTAACATTTTCCATAGAGAGATCCTCTATAAACCCAAAGCTAGTGTCTCATACTGCTCTAACTGCAGCCTCTCTCTGCACATAGGGCAGGGCTTTTCAGAAGCTGCAAAAGACCTTCAGTTTTTATTATATTTCATTTTGATTTTTTCAACTTCATAGTATATCTGCCTAAATCTCCCTGCCAAAATGAAATATTTTAATATGTGTTTTTTTTAAGTTGGTAATTGGATTCACTTCATATCTGAAAGTTTGTTCTTAGTATAAAAATATTTTAACTCTTGTTGGGCCCAGTTGATGGATCTACACAGAAGGACATACACACATACACACACACACACACTCATATATATATTGGTATATATATATATATATATACCAAAAAAGTGGAAGTGGCAGGAGGTCCAGGTAAGGAAGAGGATCTAAATACCACAAAACTAGACTGTATGAAAATCATAAATCCAATTTAAAATTTTAACTAAATTTGGAAGGTAAATGTGCATGTACTGTAGGAAAAAGAGAGACCTAGAAGTGCTATACATGAGTGCCTGTTATGCTCAAACTTTTTTTTTTTTTGTTCTTTTTGAGACAAGGTCTGCCTATAACCCCAGTGGCCTGGAACTCACTCTGTAGACCAGGCTGGCCTTGAACTCAGAGAGATCCGCCTGCCTCTGTCTCCCAAGTGCTAGGATTAAAGGCCTGCGCCACCATGCCCAGCTGTGCTCAACCATTTATGAACAAAATTTTCAATTATTTTTTACTTATTACAGTTGCGTTTCTGTTTTCATATATAAAACTATTTAAAATAATGAAACTAGGTGTTTTACTGAATGATTCTATTTGTTTATGCATCCAATTATTGAATAATTGAAGGGTTATGTGAATGAATATATGACTTCCTAGTTTAATTTATTGCTTGAGTCTGAAGGGAATTTTCATAAAGTCATTAAAATTTTTCTTTGCTAATAGAGATGATTCTGATAAAGAAAATTGTGATAGTGACTTAAATGTCCTAAATCTTCTAAGATGGTGACCAGATATGCTGCTCCACACCATTAATCCCATGACTCAGGATCAGTAGCAGATATCTCTCTATGAGATTAAGGTCAGTCTGGTCTACATAGCGAGTTCCAGGACAGCTAGGGCTACAGAGAGACACTGTCTCAAAACGAAACTGACAAAAAGTGAAAATTTAGTAGTTTCCTAAAACTTATTGTAACTGAATTTGTTCATTATAAGATATATGATATATGTAATATGTGACATATCTATCTTATATTCACTATACATAATATTTATATATAATATATGAGATGTATGCATGCACTTATGTATAGATAAGAATAAACATAAAGAATCCTAATGAGGCTGGGCATGGTGGTGCACGCCTTTAATCATAGCACTCAGGAGGCAGAGGAGGCAGACAGATCTCTGTGAGTTCAAAGCCAGCCTGGTCTACACAGTGAACTCCAGGCCAGCTGAGACTTAAAGGGGGGCCCTGTCTCAAAAATACCAACAAAAATGGAATCCTAAGGGGTCCAAATATAAAAAATATATTTAATGAAGTTTAAAGATGCTTATTTTTCATTTTTTATTTATTGTAAGTTTGGAGATTCACACCATTATATACTTTTTCATCTTTTCAACTGTTCACTACAGTTGAAAGACATATGCATTAGTTTGGACTGCCACTATATCTTCACAAAGTATAATCTTGACAACAACAGGCTCATAAACTTGGACATAAATAGCTCCATAAATTTAATATGAACAACACAATTTAATCTGTTCTTTCCTAATTCTTAAAACATTGTACAACAAAAACCTTTTCGCATAGTATTTGTGGACAAACAGTGCACAAGCCTATGAAATGAAGGCCATGTAAAGAATCATTAAAAATTCATGTAAATCTTTACAGTCTCTTATTGCAATCCTGATCACATATAATTATCTTTTCTTCATATAAGCTTGTCAGACATTTACTTAAAATGAATAGGAACATAGTTAAGATAACACAATTCTTTTAGATCTAAACAAATTTTATATTTAGCTCACAAGAATATTAGCATCCAACTTAATATTAAAGAGGTATCCAATATCCCTGCACAGTGATGGTATGTAAGCAGAAGAGAAGAAAGCTCTACCTATATTGTAGGTTCAGTTTAGTGGGCCAAATACGCAGTGGAATGATGACCGGACTATCGATCTCTCCTCTCGCCTCTCTCTCTCGGGGTGTCTATCTCTCCTCTCTCTTCTCCTACTCCACTCAACTCGCTTTCTATATTAATATCATATATAGTGATATATAGATATATGGTGTGTGGTTGTGTGTAAAGCACGTAAGTGATAGCCTTCTCTCCTTCATCTCTAACAATAGTTTTTCGAAGACTGGATATGAGGATACTAGTGACAAGATACTCCAAAACACAAACACATCTATGACATAATCTCTAACACTTGCCAATGAAGCATACATGTCACAAAGTGACTTTGCAGATGTGACTTGTTTAAGGCTTTTTTCTTGGAGAGATTACCTAAATAGACTACAAATGCAATCAGTAAGCATACTTATAAAAGTGAAAAAGATGATTTAACCAAGAGCTAAAGTTCAATGAAAGATACAAATTCAAAAGAAAAGGTCATACACCATGGAATCTGAAGATTGAAGAAGGGAATGTGAGATAAAAATGCTTCTCTACACACTGAAATAGAGTAATACGTATTCTCCTCTAAAGGCCCCCAAGGAAGCATGGACCTGGTAAAAATTCTGTTGTATAGTGATGAAACAAGTTTAGAATTTGTGACATGAGGAGCTGTAAGAAAAAATTTCTGAGAAAATTCATATTCAAGCAGAGAAAGTCAAACATATCTCCACACTCAAAAACACTGAAAATGGTGAAGCCAATCTGACACCATATGCCTGTTAAATGGCAGCGTAAATGTTAGCAGGATTGTGTATAGAAGGAGCAAGTGAGCTGAAATGAACGCTTCTATAATAAGGAATATATCTCTCATAAAGACCCCACCAATGTTCTTTCAAAGGATCAATGTTATTATAACAGCCTTAGGAGCAGTTTATATACCAAAACATTATTGAAATCAATGAGCAATAGCAGTAATTGGTGAAGCTAGCCTATAAAGAGTAGATGAGGAAATACATGAGTGGCCATTCTTGTTAAATAATGGCTTAAAATGTTTTTCATTTAAGAGTCTAAATTCAATATTTGCTTCATATCTTTGTTTCCACTTTCACTTTCTGGAAAACTCTTAAGTGAAATATCTTCCTTGTGAATAAAAATTGAGCTAACTTTCTAGCTCTAGAAAAGAGAAGTACAGGAAAATTCAATGGTCTCCAATTCTAGAGCTAGTTTACAGAAAATTTCTGCACACCAGAGCTGAGCATGCCAAAGAAGTAATATCAGAAGATTAACACTTAGGTGAATATAGAATTCATTAAATTAGTAAACAATTTATAAGCAAATAACACAGTAAATGACAATATATACATCTGTGTTAGAGTAGACACCATGAAAAAATTGTCTACACAACCTTTAGTTTAGAAGAATGCACTTCAAAATCCCAACAGTGATGAGTGGAGACTCATATTCGAGAAATACATTGTAACTAAATGAATTAATAAACTTGCTATAATTAATTCTAAGAAATAATTTAATCCCAGAAAGTAGAATAATAGATATATTTATATAAATATCTATTATATATATATATATATATATATACATCCTCACTGAGGAGGAGCCAAATAGGACTCAAGACAAGAATCCTGAAGGAAGGAGTTGAAGGAGTGAAGCACAGACCATGAAGGAAAGAACCTGCTACTGGCCATTTCTCCCTATGGCATGTCGCCTGCTTTCATAATACTATATAAAACAACACACCTATAGTTGGTACCATCCACTGTGACCTGAGTCCTTCAACAGCACTCAACAATCAAGAAGATGTCCCATAGACATGACCACAGATGAGTTCAATGGAATCAATTCCCCAGTTGGTCGTGCAACCCAGGTATGTCAAGTTGCCAACTAAAGCTAGCCAACATAAGCAATGTCAGCCCTCAGGCAAGTGTGAGTCAAATCAGGAGAGGCTACTTCACATTCACAATGTTGGGTACGAATGAAAAGAAAATATCAACTGCTGGCTAAGGACTTGAAAAAGTAGAAGCTTTTGGGAGTTGGAGAAGTGGAACTGTTTTCACACACTTTGGGGAATGTAAAATGGTAGAAGTATGGGAATACTATCAGTTCATCAAATGATTGACTTCAGAATCAGTTTGACCTACAGTTCTATTCCTTGGCAGATGCTTGATGATGATGATGATGATGATGATGATGATGATGATGATAACAATAACACACTGTTGTAGTTTGGATATTTCCCCAAAAACATCCTATACTGATGACATGTTACCCAAGGCAGCAAGATTCAAAGGTAAAGAATTTGAAAGTGACTCAATCATGAGACCTCTCACCTTTCACTGATGGTTCATAATTGGATGTACTACTCCAGGTGATGGAAAATTAGAAGATTAGAACTAGTTTATGAGAACGGAACTGTAGAAGTTCACTTGAGAAACTATTATTTATCTCTATCCCTTTCCCCTCCTGTCCTTCCCTCCTCATCAAAGACACTTTTCTCTTCCTCTTCATTGTCATATACATATATATACACATATAATCATATATGACAGAAAAATATATTGCATATATTCCCCTTCCCTCTCCTCTTCCTCTCACTTTCTCTTTTCTTTCTCTCTCTTTTTCCTCCATTCCCATTCCCTCTCTTCCTCATTCTGTCCCTTGCACACTCTTCTTCCTAGCCTGTAAGGTACATGGCTTTGCTTCTGTCTTGATCACTAGCTCATCATATCATGAATAGGAACCAGAGTATAAAGTAGGAACTAAAACTTCTGAAAATAGGGAATAGCAACTATTGCCTCCTTAAAATTACTTTCCTCGGGCATTTTGTCAAATAATGGAAAACTGGCTCACAGATACCCACATAGAAATATGTATAGGAAAACTTACAGCATATCTGCAAGAGACAAAAGTTTAAAATAGTCTAAATATCTTTTAGCTACCAAATAACAACACATTGTAAGTCCATACAGTACATTAACCATAAAATAATGAAGCAATGACACATTCTTTGATATAGGTCAATGGAGATACACTTAACGGCTCATCAAGTCTAATTTATACAAATACAACACAAAAATTTCAAATGCACTTATTCTAGAATGAAGTTCAGTGACCGTAACAGACATCACAAGATAACATAAAGCACATGCTAGGAATGGGCTTGTGTTTTGGAGGTTGACCAGCGTGGCCACATAGACCTTCAAATAATCCTAGCTATTGCTATTGTTCTTCATTGTCCTCAGAACTTGAAGTTAAAAGCCTATGGCTGAAAACATTATGTACGTGAGTCATAGAACAAATGAGAAATCAAACTGGTATGAACTCAAAGCTTATTATTACAAGGTCTCATGTATAACTGTGTACCAGATATTTCAAGCTGCAAAACATACCCTCTTGTACAATCATGTGATGGATGTTATAGGAACAACCAACTAACGTCTGATTGGACTTAAGACTTACTTCAGAAGATGGAGTTCAGACCTTACATTGTTATCAAGGCCAAGGATCTGGGACTAGACAGGCCATAGTTGAGAACTTATTACTATTATTCTGCTAATTAGACCTGGAATTAAATAACTCCTAATGCATATATTAGTGCATCCTCTCAACAGTCACCAGAGATGTTTCTTCTTGATCCATATGGAGATTAACACAGAGACCCATAAGTGATTAATGTCAGAGAACAAGAAACTGCAGTGTTCAGCTCTCAGTGGGAACACCTCTATGGTACACACTTCTCCCACAGCTCAATGATACTTGTGGAAGAGGGTCAGAAAGATTGTAAGGATCAGAGGTTGCATATGAATACAAGTAAACTGTTGTCTGTGGACACAAGTTCATCACAGATATGAACACAGGGAGCTTGTGAGAGATGTACAAAACTTATGCAAGCCCAAGCCAAACAAAATTTTAGTGCAAATGGAGAGATACTAGACAAAGGTCTATTTACAATTGATGGCCTCTAGGAGAGGGGAAGTCAGTGAATTTAAGAGTGTGAACCTGATAGATTGGTCACATTGCAAGAGATGGACCCATTTATACCCAAGAGTATTTAGAGAACACAAATTAGACTTGTTGAGCCTTTGAACAAAGAAAATAAAGAAGACATGAAATCAGAAGAGTAGTAGGGTAGGGTGGTAATGAGAGACAATGTTTTACTAAAATCAGAATCTAATGTATCAAATTCTCAAATAAATAATAACATAAATTTTTAATGTAACTAGAAATTTTCATGGTCAACAGATCCATTTATTAAACATATGGAAATATAAGCAAATTATTTGGCAGCAAAAATGAATTAGTGTTTATCTAGTGCTATAGTAGTGGAAGCCAGAGGGGGAATGAATCCTAATTGATAACATTTTTCCCCCAATATTAAAATGTTCTGAATGTGATGACAGCGAAACAGGTCTGTGAATATACTAACATGTGTAAATTGAATGCTATAGAAATTACCTATCATGGTAGCTGTGAAAAGATCAATGAACAAAAACATTGTCTTAGGGTAGAATACAGAAGAGGATGGAGAAAGACACATGAAGATGGGAAGGTAGCTCAGTGAGCTGGACTTTCTTCTTTACCTTGTGTGTTTATATTTGTGTCTAATTTCTATTGGATGATACTTAGAAGTTGTATTTTAGTATCTGTACATGGGTGTATGGGAATGCCCATGGAAGTCAGAAATGCATATCTGATCTCCTTATAGCTGGGCAGCTTCAGGTGTGAACTTGACACACTTGACACACCTGGGAAGAGGGGATTTCCGTTGGGAAAATTCCTGTATTGGATTTGCCTTTCAGCATCTTTGTGAAGCATTTCCTTGACTGTTGTATGATATGTGGTGGCTCAGCCCACTGTTGATGGTGCCATCCTTAGGCAGATGGTCCTGGGTCATTTAAGAAAGCATGGTGAGGGCTGGAGAGATGGCCTAGTGGTTAAGAGCACCAACCGCTCTTACAGAGGACCCGGGGTTTGATACCCAGCACCCACATGGCGGCCGAGAACCGTCTGAAACTCCAGTTCCAGGGGAATCCGACACCCTCTTCTGACCTCCTTGGCATTGCACGACACGGGTGCACAAACTTGCATGCAGACAATACATTCATACACCTACAGAAATAAATAAAATTAAAAAAAAAAAAAAGCATGGTGAGAACAAGACAAAGGGATAAGCCAGTAAGCAATGTTCTTCTTTGGTCACCATAGCAATTCCTTACTCCAGATCCCTGTCTTGAGTTCATACGCTGACATCCCATGAAGATGGACTGTGCTTTAGAACATAAAGATGAAGTAAACTCGTTCCTTCTCAAATTGGCTTTGGAAAGTGTTGTATCTGAACAACAGAAACCAAAGGAGGACACTCCTGGAACTGGAGTTGCAAGTGGATGTGAGCTATCTGACATGAGTGCTAAGAACCCAATCCTGATTTGCAAGATCCTCAAGTTCTTATAATCACTTAGCTACCTCTCCATCCCATACACATATTTTACAGGCATATATTTTTCACATTTCATACATATGAAACATATGAAGTAATTCAAAAATTAGTAAATCTACATGAATATAAAATAAAATATTTATTTTACTTTTGTTTATACTAGTGTTTCCATCATGATTTCTTTGAATTGAAAATTACATATAATATGTCCTTGGTTTTGATTTAAAATGTATTTAATGATTCACTAGTATGAATCCAAAATTGGCTTGTATGAGGAATGCTTCTGCTAACTCAAAATGAAACTATTACTGATTTTAAATATTTGGTTATTTAAGCAGTAAAATTGGCATATGTATCATTTAAATTGAACAAATAGTTGCTTGTTACGATGCTTTCCAGCAGATTATGTCAGCTACACAAAGTTCTAAATGCAAATGTTTTTCAAAATATTATTTTAGCATCCTGGTTCTTCATTAGCATCACTTGGAATCAAGCTAATGAAATGTACTAAGTAATGATTCAAACTTCTTAGCCACATTTCTTATCCCAGCTTGATAAATACCAATACTACAGAGTACCCTTTTAATAATAGATGACACTATTTCCTTATGCCTTAAGAATGTGATAAAGTTTAGTTAGAAAAAATAACAGTGTGTGTGTGAGGGGGGTATGAGCACCATTTTCCCCAGTGTAGTCTCATCTGTTCTTCTAACATGGCTGCCAGTTCTCTTTGTAGAATGAAGTGATTTCAAAGCCCAGAGGCATTTGCACATTTCCTCTAGTCACATCAGGAGCACCTTTTAGCCTACAGAAATGCACCTGTCATCTCTTGGCAACAGAGAACAGTAGATTTAGAAGCTACCGTCCATGTCCTGTGTAAGGGAACATGGTTCACATTGCCTGAAATTGCTCAGACCCTGGTTCATGCTGCTGTTAATGAAGCAGACAGCAACCCATCTCTAAAGTGGAATAGGCAATTATTCTGGCTTGAAACTCTGCCCTTACAAATTGAGTGTGGCAACAATCCACATTGGCTGTCATTATAATGTCCCTCAAAGCAAGATAGCTATCCCTTTCAGCTCAGAAGGGAAATCAGGACACTTAAAAGAGTTTACCTTAGCACTCAATACATTTCCATTTATTGATGATACTGATATTTAAACTGTTTTCTTTTTATAGATTTAAACTTTTATAGATTTATTCTTCAACTATTCTTCAATTTTATATCAAACTTTGTCAAGTAAATCTAAAATTTCAGTCACAGAATATCTGTAAAAAATTGTGTTGGCCATTATTCTCTACTAATACACTTAAAGGATTTCTCATTTTCTTTCTATCTCTTATGTTTTAATAATCTATAATTAATCAAGGAAAAAGGAATTTCCTGGGAGTCTGACCCTAGGAAACAGAGGTAACATTATTGTGTATTTGTAGTTCCTGTCTTTAGATCATATCTGTATCCTTTGAGTGTTTTAGAATATTCTAGTCTCCTGCCTTAGCCTGTATTAACCAAATCATGAGGTGTGAAGATCAGAGTGATTTTTATAGTATTTTATCACAGATAACTCCAATATCCTCAGGGTAAGCACTACTAAAAATACTGCATTAATAAAAATCACCTGGGAAGATTGTAGTTCAGATCTTCTGCAAAGAACACTAAATTTCTCAACATTTTGATGTATCCAGAACTTATGAGTGAGCTTTACAGGTAAGAGGTCAGAATCTGGATAAAAACAATTCTCCAGGTTAATGATTGAACATCCAGGGAAGTTGAAGGAACACTAGGTCTAACAAGCATTTTAGATTTATTACATAACACATTTAACATTTAGTCCCTAGTGGCTTTTATTTATGTTTTATTGAGATTTGTACAACTCATACAATGGTTCTCAATCAAATCTAGTCCTCTCCATGCCCCAATTCACCATCAGAACTCGAAGCTACATGGGAGTCATGGGATTCCTCAGACCCTGCCCCAAAGCTAAGCCCTATCCAGCCAAGCCTCCAAACCCAGATGTCCTTCTGTGTAAACAGATCTGCTGGTGTCTATTCAGCATATCTAGGAATCCTAGGTAAGGCATATTCTTCTACACCCAACAGTACTCTGTCTCTTATAGTTCGCAGTGCAGGACCAGTCCCCACCCATTTCTGTTGCTCTGCTTTGAGGCCATGACCTCTTTGGTATGAGTCCCATGTCTGATCCCAACATTGCCACAGGTTTACATGTGAAAGCTTACAGTCAATTGTAAATCATTGCTTCTCTGTGTTCATGTACCAGCCCTGGTTCTTATAACCATTTTCCTCTTCAGCAACAATCCCAAGCCATGGATAGGTGAGGTTTAATACAGGGGACCCATCCAGGGATATACACTTTGGAGGTTTGCATTCTCTGGAGGTCGAATAGTTGTGGCCTTCTATTTGCTTCACTCTCTATTCTGTTCAGAAGCATTGCTGGTGAGAATTGAAGGGTGTGTTTATTTTCTCTCTGCCTCTCATTCTGTATGCAGAGTTTCAATTGTAGATGTGTTTCCTAGGAATGGGGGTTTTTCAGATATATATGGTCTATGTCTGACCAGTCGTTGGATTCCACAGTGACCTCCATTTTTGATGAATGAGATAGGATATGCTTGTCTGTAAATATTAGACTCCATATGTTGGTTAAATGTATAGTCTGTTGGTCCTTTAATCACACATGGCCACAATCCACATGATGTTCTTCCCTCCTAGAAACAGGCTGGCAGCTTCTGTAAGCCTCAGAGTTGTTTCCTGCCAGCAGGCTAACAGTGCCTAGGCTGAGGTTCTGGCAAGGAGTGGGGGAGGGGGCCACAAGAAGTCACCTGAGGGGAATGAAAGAAATGGACTCAGAGAGAAGGTCCAGGAGATAGACTCAGTTTTATTCAAGCCAGCAATGTGTTTATATACTAAAAGCTACTATGCTCTGGGAAAGGAAGTGGGGGTCAGGAGGAAGGGTGAGCCACCTAGGCTCCTACCGGGGGGCTTTAGAGCGCTCCTGTTTGTGCAAACAGTAAGCTTGAGGTGTGACATTTTGCTCAATACCGTAAGGGAAGGAGCCATCTGAGTCTGGACCTTTGCAGAGATAGGCAGAGCAGGAAAAACTGCAATATCCTGACCTCACACTGCTACAGATAACTCACAGAGACAACTTGAATGCACATGGAGATATCAGATAACTCTCAGAAGTACCAGGACTTTCAGGTCTCCCTGAAGCCAGGCAAAGATTCATTCCTATAGCCCTTCCTTTGTTTTTTAATTTAAATGGAGCAGTAATGTTACAGTGCTCCAGAAGATTTTCATGAATGGCTTGATACTGGAGTAAAGACATTTGAACTGTAACCCCAAACTGGCTTTTGACAAACCAGAAAGTCCACTTCCTGAGAGTGAGAATTATTTTTAAAAAGGTTATCTGGTGTGCTAGGGGAACTTAGGTTGCAGGTAACAGAGCTTTTGTTAAAAAGATCTTTCTCACCGGGTGTGGTGGTACATGCCTTTACTTGGGGGGCGGGGGAGAGGGAATCTTGGGGAGTTCAGGCCATCCTGGTCTACAGAGTGAGTTCCAGGACAGCTGGGGCTACAGGGAGACCCTTTCTCAAAAAGACAAAAAAAAAAAAAAAAAAAAAAAAAAAAAAGAAAAAGAAAGAAAGAAAAAGATCTTTCTCTGAGCACAAAGGCAGCAAAAGGCTTTAGGCCAGTTGCTAGGACTCTCAAGTGCATTTACACCTATTGATTTAAACATAGAAACTGATGCCAGTGCATTGCAAAGCGACCATAAGAGATGCAAAGAGACCCATTGAGTATGCAACTTTGCCCTTAAGTGGTGGAACTCTAAAAAACGACAAAGCAAAAGTAATACCTTTTCTCCCATTAAAAGATACAGGTATGTGAGTGACATTGTCTCTAAAAATAGCATTGCTTGTCCTACACATAAAGTCATACAAAGACATACACGCAGGTGAGTGACATTGTCTCTAAATATAACATTGTTCTACACATAAAGACATACAAAGACATACAGGTTGGTGAATGACATCACTTCTAAGAGTAACAGTCCTTATCTTATACATGAAAACATACAGATATCATTTGATATGCCTTTTAACATAGAGGTGTTTTTTACTTGCACCCCCAGAGTCGCAAGCCTGGCTGGAGAGATCTGTACTTGCAACTACATTAATGGAGCAAAGTTCAGTCACAATTTTCTCCTATAGGCTTTCAGGGGAGGACAGGTGAGAAAAAGGAGTAAACCATTTTTTGTTGTTGAAGATAGCACCCAGGTTGTCTCAGCCTTTTTTCCAGCAGGAGGTTGATGACTCAGCTGGCTTTTAGTTTCTCAGGTGGTGCGGATTGTGCCTGGAGGCAAAGCAAGAGCAGCTGCAGATGGCTTTTTGCTGGGCTGGAGTCTTAGCTTTCAGGGGTACCTTTTGCAATTTACTGATGGAATTGTAAGAGCATAGGCAGTTAAGTAAACATTACTTATTATACTAGGTTGTATTGTTGGTATAGGACAGGTGGTTAGAAATACCATTCTTTTATATTACCGTGGGTAGAAAATACCTCATTTATCATTCCAGTAGATAAATGGATAAAGGTTTTTTAACAGATTAGCCCTTTAATTTTAAGTTTGAAAAGCAACATAATGTAATAGTTTAGTACTTGAAATTACACATGGCCTTCTTAGAATTGGGAGATTTATGGGGCCTGATTTTTCTACTGATAAAAGACAGCTCTAATATTTTTTACTGAGTAATGAACTGTTGGGAGAAATCCCAGACAAGTATAGTACCTGGCCTTACTATTTAATAGATTTTTTTTGAGAAATAGACATCCTTCCAAGAGGTTTTATGTCTCTAATGTAAGAAAGAAGTTAAGTTGTACTTTGGAGGGCATTACATTAATTTTTCCTTATTTTAGGAGAATATATTCTTTCTGAATCCCATAATACAATATACATACCCATATGGGAACTGAAGTCCTGAGGTTCATTGTTGATGAAGAGATGAAATACTGTCTTTTTTAACAGCTAAATTATTTTGTATATAAAAGGCTATGTTATAGATAAAATTATAAAAAGACATTGGATATACATTAATTTCAAGGTTGTTACCTGGAAATTTACTATGGATTGGGAGTAAAAGTAACTTGTAGTTTACATACATTTAAGTGTGATCAATTTTTTATGTTGACAGTATTTGTAAATAACATAAGTAATTTAGTTTACCACTATCCATGTGTGAATAGGTTTTGAACATAAGTAAAAATAAGTTAGAGGAACATTTATTAAACATACACTGTGATCTTAAAATTATCTGATTAAGACTGGGTCCTGTAGAAATAAAGTATATATAATATATAATTTTAACCCCTATATATTTTATAATCCTTAGATGTATAACTTTAAGGTATAAATTTTACAGAATGGGTTCTACAGATCCTACTGGGCCCTGGTGAATCACATCCAGTAGATGACAGTACATACCTAATAAAACTTTGAACTATTAAATGCGTAAATTTATATTTGCCTAGAATAAATTAATTAATTTATTAGCTGTTTAAATATACTGGCAGATCTGAGTTAAGGAAAAATCAATTTTGGCTTTAGAGTTAGCCTTTACTAAATTTATATAAATTGAAAAAACACACAAATTAATTTTTCTGGTCTTTTTGATACAGGATCTCCCTGTAGCACAAGCTGTCCTGGAACTTGGTCTGTAGACCAGGCTGGCCTTGAACTCACAAAGATCCACCTGCCTCTGCCTCCCGAGTGCTAGGATTAAAGGTGTGCAACACCATGCCCGGCTACAAATTATTTTTTTAACCAAAACCTATAAACGACAAATAGTTGTTAAAGAACATTAATTAGTTTTAATTTTTTGTTAGACCAAGTTGTCTTGAAAATCTCCATGTAAAAACTGTTTTGCTGAAATACAATGGTATTAAATTTAGAAAGACATGAATTAAGATGACTTGTTATTTTTGTATGGCAGTAGGTTACAAACCACATGGTCTAGGGGCCTGTGAATTTTAAAAGATGATAACAAATCTAAAAGGCTCGAAAGTAATTCGGGACCTTTTTTGATTAATTAATCTTAGAATAGTATATGATCCTTAATTGACTTTGAAATGCCTAGGACTTATTAATTGATCAGTTGTGCACAACTTGTTTAAAGATGTTTTGGGTACCCATGTATCAGATTTAGAAAAGCATGCTTGAGATGGAACTTAACATAACAGAGTTTGAATATCCATGTTAAACTATATTATCTCAAGATAAAAGCTGATGTGCAAGGAACAGTTCAATTACCTCAATACTGAACATGTATCATGAGAAAGAACACAATAAAGTTTAAAGGTACATTTTCTCTGTATATCTTTTGGAAAAACCTA
The DNA here is from genome assembly GCA_009823505.1 of Rhizomys pruinosus. NCBI lineage: Eukaryota > Metazoa > Chordata > Mammalia > Rodentia > Spalacidae > Rhizomys > Rhizomys pruinosus. Next base: position 5,410,581 of record VZQC01010467.1, on the reverse strand, counting down.
AATCATAAAAGACCTGGAACCATACTAAAAATTTTGTTTGAAGCCTGAAGCATCTTGGGAAATGTAATTCCTTGGACTGGAAGGAAAGTAAATGAAAATGCCCGTGACAGGAAGTAAACATGGTTGTGACAGTCCTAAGGAATTCTGGGAAATGTAGTTTTGTGCACAAACCTGGAACAAGCAAGTTTTTCTTTTATGAGAAATGATTTAGGTTATAAATTTTTGGCAGATCTGAGTTGGGGCTACATTAACAGGATATACATGTAAATGAAGGTCTTGGTTATCCCTGTTCTAGATTTTGTGGCAGAGAGAGAGAAGTTGGTGAAGGAAAAAGCTGCTTGTGATCCTTTAAGGGAAAGTGGCTGGGAGTGAAAGGAGAGGGTCGGGGCCACGGTGCAAGCTGAATGAGGGTCTGTGTAGCCACTGGCTACTCCTCGCCCCAGTCTGACTACAGTCTCATCTGGGTCCCCACATGGCCCACAGCCCTGTGGAGGCCCCACTGGCCCCTAGCACAGCACTCTGGCCCTTCCTTGTTGCCAGGGAGCACTGCCGGGTCCTCTGCTCACTCAGACTGCTGCAGAGCTGCTCCCACAACCAACTGGATGTTTTGATTAAACTGTTCTGTTACCACTGGGTTTATTTGGCATTTATGTTAGTTTTCCATGATAAAGAAAGGCAGGGAATGCTAGTGATTAGGGAAATGTTCCACAGACAGAACAGCTTCCTGTCTGTGGGAACAGAAGTTATTTAAATGATAGATAAAAGACTTATCTCACACAAAAAGGAGAACTTTTACTGAGAAGGGCCAACAGCCTGGCTGTATAGAGGAGAAATGCTGAAAGATTAAAAGATTAATCTAATTAATTAATTAATTAAAAGATTAATCTCACATGAAAGAGTTTTCACAGAGATAGGCTAATAACCTGGCCGTATAGAGGAGAAATGCTGAAAGACAGATTAAAAGATTAATCTCATGTGAAAGAGAAGATTTCATTTAGATGGACCAATGGCTGGCCACTACCCTGAAACCTACTTTGGGAGGGGCAATTCTCTCTTTCATGGTAAATACTCTGGGATTTCCCCCTCTCATAGGGGGAAAGGGCTCTGAGACAAAGAGAGACACAGCCTGAGAAAATACCTTTTTCCTTCTTCCTTCTATTTCTGGTGGAAATCCCACCCCACAGTTTTGGGCACCAGTTGTTGGTAAAATGTATCATCTGTTGGTTCTTTAACCATGTGTGGCAATCCAAACGATGTTCTTCCTTCTAGAACTAGGCTAGCAGCTTTACAATGCTGTAAGCCTCAGAGCTCTTTCCTGCCAGGAGGCTAACAGTTCTTAGGCTGAGGTTCTGGCAAGGAGTGGGGGAGGGGACAGCTAGAAGTCACGTCACAT
>VZQC01010467.1:5339380-5405289 GCA_009823505.1 Rhizomys pruinosus | reverse complement strand
TGTTTGATGATGTTTATTGATTTTCATATGTTGAACCATCCCTGCATCTCTGGTATGAATCCAACTTGGTCATGATGGATGATCTTCTTGATGTGGGTCTGTATGTGATTTGCCAGTATCCTGTTTAGAATTTTGGCATCTGTGTTCATTAGGGAGATGGGTCTATAGTTTTCCTTTTTGGTTGTATCTTTTTTTTTTTTTTGTCTTTTTGAGACAGGGTGTCCCTGTAGCCTCAGCTTCCTGGAACTCGATGTAGACTAGGCTGGCCTTGATCTCACAAAGATCCGCCTACCTCTTTTTCCCAAGTGCTGGGATTAAAGGCATGTGCCACCAAGCCCGGCTGGTTGTATCTTTACCTGGTTTTGGTAATAGCGTGATGCGGCTTCATAGAAAGAATCTGGGAGCACTCCCTCCATTTGTATCCTTCTAAAAAACTTGAGTAGTAATGGTTGTAAGTCTTTTTGTAATATTTTATAGAATTCTGCTGTGAAACCATCTTGGCCTGGGCATTTTTTGGTTGGGAGTCTACTTATTACATCTTCAATTTCTTCCTGTATTATTGGTCTGTTTAGGCTTTTGATCGCTTCTTGGTTGAGCTTTGGTGATTCCCAGGATTTAAGATATTCATCCATTTCTTCTAGGTTTTCAAACTTGGTAGAGTATAGGTTCTTGAAGTATTCCTGTATGATTGTCTGGATCTTTTCATTGTCTGTTGTGAGATTTCCCCAAAATACCTTTTTCTTTTCTTCTTCTTTTTCTGGTGGAAAGTCAAGGCCCATGTTGGGCACTAGTTGTGGGTTATCTTCTAATATATATAAACTTTGGGCCTTTATTTATGCATGGATTCAATCCACATGATGTTCTTCCCTCCTAGGAACAGGCTCATGGTTTCACAAGGCTACAAGACACAGAGTTGTCTCCTGCTGCCAGGCTAACTGTTCCTATGATGAGCTTCTGGCAAGGAGAGGGGAGGAAACCATGAGAAGTCACCCAGAGACAAAGGAAACAGACTCAAAGAGAGACCAGGATATAGACTCAGTTTTATTCATGCCATCAATGTGCTTATATACTAAAAGCTACTGTGCTCTGGGCAAGGAAGTGGGGGAGGGGCAGGAGGAAGGGAAGGGTGAGCCACCTTGGCTCCTACTGGGAGCAGCAGAGCTCCTGTTTGGGTAACCAGTAAACTAGAGGTGTGACATTTTGCTTGATATCACAAAGGATGAGGCCATCGGGGTCTGGAACTTTGCAGAGATAGGCAAGGCAGGAAATACTGTGATATCCTGACCTCACGGAGCTACAGATAACTCACAGAAGCAACTTAAATGCCCATAAAGATGTCAGATAACTTACAGAAGCCCTGGGACAGAGTCTGCAGTTCCATACCTCAAGTCAGACAAAGTCTAATTCTTACAGAGGACAACTTGGGAGCATGGGTTCTCTCCGTCCACTTTACATGAGGTCCAGGAATTGAACTCACATGGTCAGGCTCATATGGCAAATGCTCTTATCACTGAGCCCTCTTGCTGGTGCTCCTGACTTTTTCTTTGTATTGCACAGTGAGTTCCACTGTAGTTTCACGCATGAGCACAGGTTATTTATTGTAGGATGAGTAAATTACTACTAAAGAAAACGACTCCCCATTCCCTGGTAGCCATTAACTGCCCACAGCTCCTCAGGAAACACTGTCTCCTCCCAAGCCCCCTTGTGATCCCTGAGGGAATGCCTGTGGGCCAACCTTACACACATGATGGAACACCTGTGGGCCAATCTTACACACATGATGGAATGCCTGTGGGCCAATCTTACACACATGATGGAATGCCTGTGGGCCAACCTTACACACATGATGCAATGCCTGTGGGCCAATCTTACACACATGATGGAACACCTGTGGGCCAATCTTACACACATGATGGAACACCTGTGGGCCAATCTTACACACATTATGGAACTCCTGTGGCCCAACCTTACACCCATGATGGAACGCCTGTGGGCCAACCTTACACACATGATGGAATGCCTGTGGGCCAACCTTACACATATGATAGAACGCCTGTGGGTCAATATTACACACCTGATGGAACACCTGTGAGCCAATCTCACACATATGATGGATCACCTGTTGGCCAATCTTACACACATGATGGAACGCCTGTGGGCCAATCTTACACACATGATGGAACGCCTGTGGGCCAATCTTACACACATGATGGAACGCCTGTGGGCCAATCTTACACACTCACTGTGCAGTTTCCACAGCTGCTCTTTCCACGAGTGCAATAGCATGGCACGTGCATGAGGCATCAGCTTACAGCACTCCTCTGCATCCTCCAGCTCTTCCAGTATTTCTACTCTTCTTTCACAGTGTTCCCTGAGCCTTGGGGTGGCTGATGTCGACATCTTTTCATCTGAGCCTCAACTGTGCTTGGTGCTTAGTCTCAGCACTTTGACCAGTTACAAGTCTCTGGATTAACTACTGCCCACTGCAAAAACTAAGCTTCTCTAACCAAGGCTGAGAGCAGCAGTGATATATGGGTAAAAAAATATCTAAACAGTATTTTGAGGATACATGTACTTAGCAAAACAACAGCAGTATTTCCCCCACTAAGGCCTATGACTTCTTTGGGCTTTTGACCAGTTTACATTAAATTTCTTCTTGTAGTGCAGTCATCAAATGCAATCAGAAAGCAGTTGAGTATGCTATAACAGTCATACCACAATCACACCAGTGCTATATCTTGCAGGCAGGCCCCTAGTTGAGTAAGGCTGCTGATGGCTTCCCATCCCCCCCAAAAACATCCACTTGGCTCTTTCCAGCACTGTGAAAGCCAGGTAGCAGGGGGGAAGTCTCCAGCTTAGCTTCAGCCTTATTTCTCCGTGTCCTACAGACAAAAATGGGATGGAGAGGTCAGGGTAGTGTAGAATAAGACTCTAGGTCATGTGACTCGTGCAATAGTTAGTGCATGCTACTTATTCAATTTACTAAGCCTGTATGGTACAATTTCAGTGGCTATATGCCAAGTTACACATGCATTTTCAATTAACTGTCAGAAAAATAGATGTCTGCCCCTTGGCTCAGAATCAAAAGACAATTCAAAAGGCAATTTATTTACCTATAGACGTGGGTGAGGGGATTGTTGAAAAGGACATCTTTTTTTCCCCAAAACAAGAACAAATTGAACTTAATTTTTTTTATTTTATTTACATTGTATGTGTATGAGTGTAGTGTCTACATGTAGGTCAGTGCACCCATGTTGTGCAGTGCCACAGAGGTCAGGATAGGGTGTCAGATTCCCCTGGAACTGGAGTTAAAAATGGTTCTCAGCTACCATGTGGGTGCTGGGGATCGAACATGGGGTCTCTGCAAGAGCAGTCAGCGCTCTTAACCACTGAGCCATCTCTCCAGCCCCAAAATTAAAGTTTTAACCCACCCAATCTCCTCATGCTAGCCAAGCCAATAACAAGGGTTAACGAGAGTGTTGTTGTCAATGTCTCCCCCCATTAGCAGTAGCAGTGATCTGGCCTTCTAGTTCCAGGCACAACTTAGCTTAAAGGAAGGCATTCTGGTCTTCAACAGCAGCTGACAGCAGGTGTTACTGGGATGAGAGTAGGACAGGCAGCCATCCAAGTCAGAAGAGTAAGAGAACAGTGAGCTGGGGGTGGGGGGGCTGGACAGTCCTGCCAGGAATGAAGGGAAAGGAGATAAAGGCAGAGACGGACCAAAACAGACAGAAACATCCATGACATTAGCAATAGGATTAAAATGACACCCAAGACCCCAGGAACTCAGACACAAATGGCTGCTCAGAACTAAACCAGTGTCACTGTGAAAACATGTCCTCATCCCAGCAGCCCCATGGCCATTGTGTTCTGTGGATCCTCAGGGAGCTTATGATCAGGGGACAGAAGTGTTTAACATGAGTCTGAGCTTCCAGAAGGACAGGGAGTAGGTGAGGCCAGACCTCCCAACATTGAAGTTCTCCATCAGTCATTCACCCTTCCATCCACTCCATCATTTATTCATTCATTTCTTTTTTCTCCTAATGAAAAAATATTGGAAGTTGGTGACATCATTCCATGTATCGGTTGAAGGTCTAGGGAGAAACATCAAAGTCCTGTCCTTTGCCCTCCATTAAGAGTGACACCAGCACAAGAGGAAACCTGGAATTTCAAATCCAGTCAGTGCTGGAGTGGTTTGAGATGACCCAGGATTCTGTTCAAATGGGTGGTTTAGGTCTAGAGTATTTTTAGGGTGATTATAAAACTGCATTCAATTTCTGGACCAGAGACACCTCTGAGCTACCAGTACCTAAAATTAAATGTGGTCACACCCACCCACTCTCTACTAAATAGACACCTAATAAGGCTTCCAGGGTGGGGAGGCTGGGGCTGTGTCTATAGACAGATTCTGTTCTGCATCTGTCACTCATGGCCTGTGTGACCCTGACTTGCTGACCTATTTCCTACGTCTCAGTTTTCCTATGATAGGATACATGGGACATTGTAATTGCCATGTATGTAAGTTAATCTTAAATATTAATGACCTGAACTTGAGATGGCCATCTGCCCAAATCAGAAGCACCTATTGCTATTTGCTTGAAAGAGAGATTGTCTTGGACTGGACACTAAAATCATAGAGCTGCCAGGTGTGTCTTTACAACATTCTCCTGTGCTTATGGATGCTGACCTTCCTGTGGAGTCTCATAAACCCATCAGGGAAGTTGTGTAATGGCCCTGGGCACTTGTCCTTCTCTGTTCTCTGTGCTGAGACTCAGGAGAAGGGGATACTTAGGTGACTTAGCCTAGATGTGGCTCTCATGACAGCGTACTAGCTGAATCCATAGGACATAAGACTCAGACAGCTGAGAAATCATTGTTCACTTTCAGCCCTAAAAGGAGATCAAATTCCATTCCTGTTCTGAAGATTCCCAAGGTCACCTGGAGTCAGGTCTCTGGAAGAGCATTCTGGGTCTACAGCCTCCTGGTACTCACCTCTCAGTGAGGATCTCTGGGTTCCCCAACCAGGCCCTGCCTGAGTTTCACAGTGTCCTTTGAAGAGCCATGTTGATGGAGAGGGCCACAAGAGTGTGTGCTGAGGCTGCTTCCTCAGTTGAGTTCTCAGCTCTTGTCCTTTCTCTGCAGGGTGGATTCCAGTGAGGGATTCTGATCTAGTACAGTTTGTTTCAATTCTGTGTCTTGCACTAAATTCTCGAAGAGGACAGAGGTGAGCACAGTCCTGACAATCTTGGGATGAGCCCAGCCTAGAATCCAGAGCTCACAGAGTAAATCACGCTATACAGTGACCTGCACCAATAGATCATTCACATCATCAATTACGGTGATGGTCTGAAACATTTAGAATCTTAGGCACTTCCAGTTTATGTCCTGGATCAGCAGGGATCCATCAGAAAATATTGTTTCCCTACCACTGTACGCAGGCCCTGTCTTATTGACATTAATAGGTATTATATATCATGCAATCTCAGAGTCATAGACAGCATTTTTTCCTTTGAATCAGTAAAAGGATAGAAGATTCTCAGGCAGATTGTGGACAAGGAGAAGAATGAGCTCTTCCCTTCAGCAACATGGTGCAGCACTGGTTCAATATGAACTTGAGCAGAGGTGGGAGAGCTCCAGTAGGTTAAAGGTGAGACTAGGAGGAAGAAAGAGAGAGCCGTGATATGGTGTGTGTGTGTGTGTGTGTGCGCGTGTGTGTGTGTGTGCGCGTGTGTGTGTATCTGTGTGTGTGTGTGTGTGTGTCCTACTGAGCAGAGACAGCAGCAGCAGCCCTCCATCAGCTCAGTGTCCCTGGCCTTGTCACTGCTCCTATGGAACTCTCTCCCGCAGGGCTCACCCTCACTGTCCTCAGATCCCTGCTCACACTCACAGGCTGGCTGAGGATCTAGCTCACGCCTTCCCTGACCTCCTCTGGAGACCCTGAGTCTTCAGGTTCTGAAATTTCCAGCTGTTTCCTCTGTGTCTCTTGTCACCCCGTCATCTCCTTCTAAATGTCCTGCTAATCTGTCTCCTTGTCCACGAGGATGAGGGTTGTGTGAGGAGCACTGGTCTGTTCTCTGCTTCAGCCCCTCTGCCTGGAATGGGCTGAGATGCTATGAATGAACGTGTGTTCCAGGGCCCTGCATGTCCAGAGGCTTATTCATGAATGGTGGCTGTGCTGGATAGGTTTAGTGTCAACTTGACACACCTGGGTTGAGGGAGCCTCAATTGGGGAATTGGCTCCAATGGATTGGCCTGTGGGCACATCTGTGGAGTATTGTCTTGATGGTCAAGCAGTGTGGGAGGGCCCAGCCCACAGTGAGCACTGCCACCCTGGGCATGTTGTGGTGTACTATATAAGAAGGCAGGTTGGGCATGAGCCACAGGAGCAAGCCAGTGAACAGAACTCCTCCATGGCCTGTGCTTCAGCTCCTGCCTCCAGGTTCCTGCCCTGAGTTCCTGCCTTGGGCTCCCTGAGAACTGTGACCCAGGAGATGTAAGATGAATAAAACCTTTCCTCCCCAAGTTGGTGTCGGTCAGAGTGTTTTGTCACAGCAATGGAAGACAAACTACGACAGTGGCTAAGGACAGCATTTAATACCCCAACTTGGGGTGAGTTGGAGAATCATTCTTTCACTGTTGTGAACATCTGTGCTCAGCATACGGTGCTCACTGGACATCAGCTTAGAACAGGAACCTTGAGCGTGTCCTCCCCCTCACCAACTCCTGTTCTCTGAGAGCTTCCTGTGCTGACCTCTGTCCCTCTCAGTGTCCCCTCTTAGGTCACTTCTTCCCTTGGGGACCCCACCCAGTGTCAGTGCTCCTCTCCTCCTCCCATTCCCAGGGAATGGTCCCCTCACCTGTGAGCAGAAGTCGCTGCCAAGGGACACTCCCAGTGTGCAGAGGCGCAGAGAGCAGCTCCATGATCTCTGCTGTCCGCTGTCTCCCTCTGTGGAGAAGAGCTTCTGCTCCAGCGCTGCTCCCAGGCCCTGCTGCTCTGCTGTCAGCTCTGCTGTCCTTTCTCCCTCTGAGCTCAGCCTCCTCCAGGCAGAAGCACCTCCCAGAGTCCCATGGGCTGAGGGCTGAGGGCGGGGTCTGTGTCAGGACCCAGCTCTGTCCCCTCCTCTCAGTGTTGCAGCCTCCCTCTTCCCCTTCCTCCCGCCATGCTTCAGTCCTCTAGAGCACAATTAGAGCAGCAAGGCTGACAGGGATCCCTTTCCCTGAGAGAACAGCAACTCATCCAGGGCTGAGCTGGGCTGTGTCATGGCCTTGGGTCTGTCAGCTCCAATGAGGAAGCCCCTGAGATCCCAAATCCAAGGATGTGTTCTTCCTTCTGAACTGCAGCTGAGCACCCAGTCTTCCCTCTGTTCAGTGCTCTGGGAAGGTGGGATTTCCTCCTGCAGGAAGGTGACAGGGATGTGTCTGGAGCTGGAATGGCCCAGCTGAGTGCTAACTGGTGGGTGGGAGGGGAGGGGGATACGATCCTTGTCACTGGTGTTTCCAGTCTGGATTCTGATCAGGGACAGAGGCCCAGGAGCAGCTGTCTCAGGAGTTTCTTTTCCTGGGTGTGCAGGAGGAGGGGCCTGTGTGTCCTGGAAAGAGGACTGTGGGCTCCATCATGCTATGGGGGTTCAGGAGTCCGACCAGCTTCCTGTGCTGGCTGAGCTGTGTCTCTGCTCTGTCCCTGTCTTCTGTGACTTTCTGGGAGGCCTCTGTCCTCTGCCTCAGCCTTTCTCCTATGGTCAGCTTCCCTTTATCCATGGTGTCGCCAGGAGGTAGGAGACTCCACAGCATCTCCTCATAGAGTGAGGAGACAGGGATTGGACAGTATGTCTCAGCGGGATTATGGGAAGGGTCCTCCAGGTTTACTGAGATGGTGAGAAACCAGATTGCAAAGTTCTCTGAAGGAAATTATTTTGTGAGTGGTGATTATGTGTCCTGATCTCGCCCTCTGGTGGTCACTAGGAGATCTGTAGCCCATGTTTAGGATTATGGCAGAGATTATGACAAACCAGTTCCAAATGCTAGGAACTGGCCTGATGTGTAGACACATGCGAGTTCTTACCTCCATGCCACATGGCCAGCCATCCTGTTCACTGTGGCTGCCAAGGCCTTCACAACCCCATCCAGTGTAGAGAGTCTAGGTGAGTCTAGGGATCGCTGGGGAGTCTGGGGAGAGTGCGTCCAGAGTGAGCAGCCTCAGGGGGAACCATGTGCCCTCAAAGTTTCAAAGGAAAGTCCTGGGACTGACTCTTGAGACTCAAGGAGAGGACATGCATGGCATGTGCTGCACTTGTCTGCTCCATCTATTTCTCTAAACCCTGTGTTATTTTTCCAAAGTGTACTGAGTCTGCATATGATTATAAAGAACACTGTGTGACCACAGTGGATGTGTTTTGTAGTCTTTGCTGAAGACTGTATTAAATGATGAGATATTTATAAAAAGCGCTATCATAATCAGTTAGTCATACAAACACACGCCATTAGTTATGACCAGTTGTGCAGCTACCATTACTATCTCCATATTTTATCATCTGAACTAAAGCTTTGACCATTGATCAATAACTCCCATGACCCCCAAACCTGCTAACCTCTAATCTACTTCTTTTCCTTATGAACTGGTTTCTTTTTGGTACTTTATAAAAATGAAGTTTTAATAACCTAAGCCTTTAGTAATATTTTATTTATTATTGTTTATGTGTCTGTGTGTATGACCTGTGCATGTGTAAGTGCACCTGTGTCCTGCAATGCCCGTGGAGCTCAAAAGAAGTCATTGGATACCTTGGAAATGAAGTTCCTGATGGTTGTTAGCTGGGTCACTTGGAAGTTTTTCAAAAATACAAGCCCACCTCTCATTCCAGACACACGGCCTCTACCTCTCCAGGTTGGAGGACAGGCTTATGTGTATTGGAAATAACCAATAATTGTTCAGATGTGTAAGCGTAGTGAAATACCACTGCCTGAGGCCAAGCTGGAGTCTCCCTATCATAACAGGAGTCTCCATCAGTGCCCAGCAGTGCACACTGGAAAGACTGAAAACACAGGATGCCTCAGTCCCACTCCAGATCAGGAATACTGGAACACACCAGAGAGATGCACCTGTGAGGTCTCAGCATCGCTGTGGGTCTCCACATCTCCACTACAGGGTGCTGGTTTGAGTTTCATTTGTGATCCTGCAGAACAAACCCAGGTCCCCACACAAGCTGGTCAAATGGTTTACTATTTATCGCCATTTCTACCCAGAATTCTTGGTCTTCTTGGGGCATTTGTGTGTCTTTATTCTGTATTATTATTTTCCAAGTTTTGTCCTCTGTCTTAGGTTTATAACTACTGGAGTAGGGACCCTGAATTCTTCATTTCTCTGTCTTTCACAAACACGTAATTGGTGTCAGGACGTCATCCTCCCCACACCCAGCTCATCCTGCATCTCAGGTTTACTCTGCTCTGCACTAAATCAGAGATGGTCTGTGCCAAAGGGTTTGAATAGCACCGCCGTGCAGATGACGGAAAGATGACATTCTGGAAACTGTTTTGAAGCTCACTGAGCTTTGCACTTAAGATTTCGATGTGCTGAGAGAAAGAAGGGCAGGGCTGTGTGGAGAGACAGGTGTGATTGGAATGAGGTAATTATGGTAGGAATTGGGGTGAAGAAATAAAAGTTAGTGAGAGAAGAAATTTGAATGGTGTGAATGTTGATTAGGGCTGTGAGCTAGTTTAGAGAAAGGCGAGGAGCCGATAGTGTGTAGGAAGATTCGAGGGAACCACCAGGAAGGAAGGCAGGTGGGGCTCCTCACTGATGTTCAAGGCCGGGGTCAGGTAGGTTTGTGGGGATGGAGAGGACGACATGACAACAGATGGTAAAAAAAAGAATCAGCAGGCTTTGGGATGCAGTGAACGTGGGAGCCCACATCTCCAGTGAGATAGGAAATGCTTGAGCTTTTGGTTCCCATTCCCTGACCACTTCCTGTTGCTGAACCTCTGTCCCTCTCTGTGTCCTCTTCACCAGATTGCAAACAGAAACCCCATGTCTTGTCGTCCCAGCCAGTCTCCATGCTCCCTTCCTTTCTCCCACCCCAGGGTTGATGTCCTCACCTATGGGAGGAGCTCCTGCCTGGTGATGAGAGCTCCATGGAGGTCAGAAGAGGGTGTCAGATTCCCCTGGAACTGGAGTTAAAGAAGGTTCTTAGCCACCATGTGGGTACTGGGAATGGAACTTGGGTTCTCTGCAAGAGCAGTCGGCGCTCTTAACTGCTGCGCCATCTCTCCAGCCCCAGGGCTCACCTTTTTTTATTGCAAGTTTTATTTCTTTTTTTAAATTTCTTAAATTTATTTATTTTGTATGTGTATGAATGTATTGCCTGAATGTGGGTTTGTACACCCGTGTCGTGCAATGCTGTGGAGGTCAGAAGAGGGTTTCAGATTCCCCTGGAACTGGAGTTCTCCTGGAATTGGAGTTACAGATGGTTCTTAGCCACCATGTGGGTGCTGGTGACTGAACCCAGGTCTTCTGCAAGAGCAGTCCGTGCTCTTAACCGCTAGGCCATCTCTCTAGCCCCACAAATTTTATTTCAAATTGGCTGTTCTTCAGAGGTTCTATCTCTTTTTAATATATATTTTGTATGAGATTATCAAATCTAGACCCATGTCCTCCACCCTATCCCATCCACCCCACCAGAGCTCATGTATTCTGCCAAACATGCTTTTCATCTCTTTCTCAGTCTTTCTTGATATTCTCCATGTGGAAGGTGACTGTTTTGAGCAGAAGTTCACTGTTTCAGTCAGATCTTTGATGCAGTCCTTTCTGTTGTTGTTGTTGTTGTTGTTTGTTGTTGTTTCCAATATGCCTCACTCTCAACTGCTTGGACAAAAGCTCAAGGGGCTGTGCACAAGATATCCTTACAACTACATAATTGGCACTAGCATCCACAGATGAGGGATATTCGTCGTTCGTTTTTCTGGGACTGTGTTACTTCACTCAGCACGATGTCCTCTAGCTCCAGCCATTTTCCTGCAAAGCTCATGATGTCATCTTTCTTTACTGCTGCATAGAACTCCATTGTGTCGATGTACCACATTTTCTCTACCCACTCATCAGTTGAGGGGCATTTGGGTTGGTTCCAGCTCCTTGCTATTGGGAAGAGAGCTGAAATAAACATGGCTGTGCATGTAATCTCTGACGGTGGGATGAGTCTAGTGGGTACATGCCCAGGAGTGGTATGGCTGGGTCGGGTGGCAAGTTCATTCCAAGTCTTCCAAGGGTTCTCCACACTGCTTTCCATAGTGGCTGTACGAGTTTACATTCCCACCAGCAGTGGATGAGTGTTCCCCTTTCCCCACAACCTCTCCAGCACTTGGTATCATTTGTTTTCTTGATCCTAGCCAGTCTTATTGGAGTAAGATGATATCTTAAAGTGGTTTTGATTTGCATTTCCTTAATGATTAGTGATGTTGAACTTCTTAATGTGTTTCTCAGCCACCTCTAATTCCTCACTTGTGAAGTCTCTGTTCAGCTCTTTGCTCCATCTATTGCCTGGGTCATTTGTTTTCTTTCTTCTTTGTTTTTTGAGTAGTTTATATATTCTAGAAATCAATGCTTTGTCAGATGTTTCTGCAGTGAAGGTTTCCCTCCACTCTGTGGGATTTCTCTTCAGTTCCTTGATTGTTTCTTTTGATGTACAGAAGCATTTAAGTTTAATGAGGTCCCATATGTCAATTGTCAACCTTAGTTCTTGCACAGCTGCTGTCTGATTTAGGAAGTCTTTTCCTATGCTATGTCTTGTAGTCTGCTGCCAACTTTTTCTTCTATCTCCTTCAGAGTTTGGGATTTCACATTGAGGTCTTTGATCCATCTGGAGTGGACTTTTGTACAGGGCGAAAAGTAGAAGTTAGTTTCTTTCTTCCACAAGTCATGATCCAGTTTTGCCAACATCATTTGCTGAAGATGCTGTCTTTCCTCCATTGTGTCTTCTTGGCCCCCTTGTCAAATATGAGGTGGCTGAAATTGTATGTGCTGAAGTTTGGATCTTATGTTTTGTTCCATTGGTCAACAGGTCTGTTTTTGTGCCAGTACCAGGCTGTTTTTATGACTATAGCCCTGTAGTATAGTTTGAAATCATGTATAGAGATGCCCCCTGGTTTGCTCTTTTCACTCAGCGTGCTTTGGCTATTTGGGTTCTTTTGTTTTTCCAAATGAAATTAAGGACTTTTTTCTTCCAAGCCTGTGAAGAAACTCATGGGGATTTTAATTGGGATTGCATTAAATCTGTACAAGAGTTTGGGTAGAATGGACATTTTTACTATATTATTTTTCCCAATCCATCGGCATGAATTTTCTTCAATTTCCTTCTTCAGGGGTTTAAATTTTTTTTTTTTCGTAGAGATCTTTGGTGTCTTTGGTTAGGTTTGTTCCTTGGTATTTTATTGTTTTTGAGGCTATTGTGAGTGGGAAGGTCTCCTTGTATTCCTTCTTCAGTTGCTTGTTGTTGGCGTAAAGAAATGCTACTAACAAAGATCCGCCTTCCTCTGACTCCCAAGTGCTAGGATTTTAAAGGCATGTGCAACCACACCCAGCTACAGAGTGAGTTCCAGGACAGCGGGGGAGACCTTGTCTTGAAAAGCCCCACCCCCCAAAAAAGAAATGCTACTGATTTTTCTAGGTTAATTTTGTATCCTGCCACTTTACTGATGCTCTTAATCATTTCTAGGAGATTTCTGGTGGAGTTTTTAGCATCTTTTAAGTAAACAACCACATCATCAGCAAAAAGGGATAGCTTGACTTCCTCTTTTCCAATTAGGACACTCCCTTGGCATTGAGCGGGGAGGGGTGTTATGCTTGTTTAGCCCGTGCCCAGGTCCTCTATGCTTCAGGTGGTCCTGGGAAATCCCCGATCTATGCTCTGTGCACTCAGGTCTCCTACGGATCACTTTAGTCCCAGGAATCAGGATGGCTTCTGTGGTTTATCCAGGAGGCTGACCAAGTCCATTCCTTACAAGAACAGTGGAGGTAGGAGAGCTGAAGACAGAGATGGAGGGGTGAGGAAGGAGGTAGAGAGAGGGGCTTCAGGAGGCCACACTGCTGTCTTCACATGTGAGGAAGGGGCTGCAGCCCAGGAGAGCAGGTGTCTGCTGGTGGCTGAAATGACAAGGACACAGAATGTCCTGAACATGTCCAGGAAGCTCACAGACCCACGGCAGCTGGGTTTCTGTTGGTCCATATCACTGTTTGTGGCACTTGTCACAGCATCAATAGAAAACGAATGGAAGCACAGTCACCTGGTCTAACCTGGAGCCATGAGCATGAGCGTGAGGGACGAGGACTCGGCAGGACTGGACGCTGGCAGGGAGCTCTGTGAGCCGCTTTCCTGCTCCCTGCGTCAGGATGGACAGCACTCAGATTCACAGCACATTCTGGGAGCCCCAGAGTGAACACAAGTTTGTTTATGGGAATGTGGCCTACATGAGGTCATGTGAGGATGTCACCTTCCGGAGACCTCAGGAGTATTGGTTCAAGTGTGTGGAGGAAGCAACATGTTACCATCTGTGGGCAGATTTGGAAGGGGACATGAGGTCTAGACTGTAGCCTGGAGAATGTCATGTGGGAGCTGGCAGATCTGTGTGGACAGCAGTGTGGACATGAGGGTTGACCAGTGAGAACCAGCCAGGGGCAGTGTGAACCATGATGGGGCAGGACATTTGGGGGCCAGGAGCAGCGTCAGCACGGCTCTCTGGGGACCAGAATCTGGATCTGTTTACACATGGTCTGTTTTAAAATGCATCCACATAGGTAATGACTGAGCAGCGACCTTCAGAAACCCAGTGTCCAGAGCAATATTTGATCACTGAGGACCAATGATCACTCTGTTCAATTCAGGACTCGAGAATCTCACCATCTTGTGCCTGGGCTCTGACTCCCACCCTGGCTCCAACTCCCAGATCTTGTCTCAAAGGAAAACATATTGCTGGAGAAACTTATAGGTAATGTTTCCTTTCCACAAGGACGATCTGGCCTGTAACTCCCTGTGAAGGCCTGGAGCTGGAGAGATGGCTCAGCTGTTAGGAAAGCTTGCTGCTCTTCCATAGGACCCAAGTTTGGCTCCCAGTGTACAGGTTGGTAAGCTGTAAGTGCCTATAACACCAGCTCCACGGAATAGCATGTCCCATTCTGACCTCTGCGGGGAGGTTAACACCCATGTACACATGCACATATAAACATACAAACACAGAGACAGACAGAGACACAGAGAGAAAGAGGAAGAGAATTTTTAAACATTCGCTGATTTTTATGGGGAAGTCCACGTGAGAACAAGAAGAGCAAGTGCAGGAAAGTGTCTCTTCATTCAGTCCTTTCCAGGTGACCAGGAGAGTCCTTCACTGTCCCTGGAGCCCACCGTCCTGCACAGCTACGACCTTGATGTTCACTCCAGGTACCAGGGAGCATCACTAGGACTCTAGAAACCCAGTTACCCCATCATTTCCCTACTCCCAGAGTTCCGTTATGGCTGAGCTTACATCTCTGTCTGCCTCCTTGTGTCTGGATGCTGAGGGGACTCTCCTTTATCCACTCACAGCTGCTTTTGGAGAACTCTAAGAAGACACATGTCTTGAGTGGTTGACCTGGCCATAAATATTTCTGCTAGGCTTTAGTAATTCCTGTGAAAGAAAGAAGCCTTGCTGCCTGTGCCCTGCTCAGAATAGCATCAACAGGCACTGTCTGTCCTGGGGACACTCTGTGCATTGGGCTGCTGTGCTCAGTGTCCCTGCTCCCAGCCCTCCCTCCTGTGTTCACCATCCTTCACCACATGTCCACTGTGCTTTCCTGAAGTTCAAACTCAGCCAGATGTGGAGGGAGCATAGATCCTGGGTCTGAGGATCCAGAACCTTCCTCACCCTTACGTACCTGGTACACAGCAGTGGCTTCCTTGGGGGTGGAGATGGGGACCTACATAGTGGAGAGAACAGATGTCTGGGGACCTGGAGGAAGGGCCAGTGAGGCTTCACCACAGTGAGCAGTGCAGAGCTGAGCTCAGAGAGCACTGGTCTCTGATGACACAGCTCACTACCCTGGGGCTATTTTCCCACACAGCCTCAGTTTGAGCAGCTCTGCATCCCGAGCACCTGCTTCCTCATCAGGACACAGACCACAGTGCTGTACCCTGTCCTCGTCATCCCTGCACCCATGATGATACTCCCAAGACACAATCTGCCCCTCATGAACTCAAGTGTCCCTCAGTCACACGAGGGACAGAGGGTGAGGAGCGTATTACAGGGAACGTGGTCCTGTCAATGAAGAAAGGACTTGTCCTTGACAGGGGTGTGATAAATATGTCATAACCTTACAAGGTGTGTCTAGTGTGCTGGGTCTGACAGCTCCCTGCCCGGACCCTGCAGGGACCCTGTATGATGGGAAGAATGGAACATACCAGGACATAGATGTCTGGGGATCCCGGTCCTGGAAGAAAGAGACAGGAGTTACAGGAGGACATGGGGTGACTGGGTCCCTTCTATAGGAGGATGTGAGGTTCTCAACATTCACAGCATCAGAAATGATGATTGTCTACTGCCTAGAGACACTCCAATCATTGTGGTAGTTAGTGATCAGGGGAGGCCATTGAGTTGACACTGGCCTCATGTCACAGGACTGGGCGGACACAGCAATCCAGGTCTCCTGTGCTGTTTAGCAGAGGAGCCTTTGATGCTCCAAGGAAAGGTGACACCGGTGGAGGACTACAGGAGTGGACACTGGGGGACAGGATGTGGACTACAGTCACAGGACGTGAGGGTGGCTCACCTGATTTGGGCACTGGAGGCTTTGGCTCTATGAGGTCATGCTGGACACTGGTCCTAGGAAAGGTGAGGATTATCCATGAGGTGATGGGAAGTTCACAGCTTTGGGGAAATGCTGAGGAAGGCAGCCTCTATCTAAGGAGAGTCAGGAACAACTTTCCTCTGTCAGCTCCCCAACTGATGGAGGGTTGTCAAGAAAGGGGAGCTGAGGAGAGGCTAAGAAAGGACTCCTGTCCAGGGCCAGAGGGTGATGGCCCTCAGCATGCACAGGTCCAGATTCATGTTGACCCAAGGCCCAGGACAGAAGGTTTCACTGAGTAGAAATGTCCAGACCCAGAGGATCTGCAGGATCGGCCATTGGGGCCGCTTCCTAGGAACTCCGTGTGTCTCAGCTGCCAGCTGGGCAACATTGCTATGGTCAGACCATCTCCACAGGACAAGAGGTGATGGTGGCCCAGGGCAAGAGACATAGGATTAGACCCAGCACCTGCTGTCATGGTGTATTCCCAGAACTCCTTTATCCTATATCAGGAGCCCTAGATAATGCTGCAGCCATTGGGAGGGTGCTGATCATACCAGGATGTGCAGTTCCTTCACTTTTATCAATGACCTGGGCTAGACCACATTCAGACCCCAGCCTATACCTCCTCACTGGGTGAGGGGATTGAAGTAAACAGCAAGTTTCCTTTGTGAGGAACCAGAACAGAGACCGGTGGGAAGTTGCTGATTGTGCCCAAATTATTATTTGTTTTCATTTTGTACATATTAGTGTATTGTCTGCATGTATGTAAGTGCAACTATTTTGGGCAAATGGAGGTCAGAAGAGCATGTTTGATTCCCTTGAAAGTGGAGTTACCAATAGTTGTTAGCCCCATGTAGGTGCTAGGAATCCAGCTCAGGTCCTCTCAAGAGCATTCAGTGCTCTAACCACTGAGCAATCTCTCCAGCCCCAGTGCCCACATTCTTTGTAAGGAATCTGCTGGAGAAGTGCTCAGGTCAGCAGCTGAGGAGCTAGAGCTGGTAGGAGGAGTGCAAAGCATCCCAGGAGGGCATGGGTGGCATCTCACTCCCTCCTGCCTAGGCCACCTTGTGTGGATCATGTGGGACAAGCCTTGGTACCTGCTAGACTTTGTGAGGAACAGGAAGCAATCCAGAGCATTCACCAGAGCCACCCCAACAAGGACTCCAACCACAATGATGACCACAGTCCACACGGGGAGGCCTTGGGGGTTTTGTTCTTCTGCAGAGAGAGAAAGGGGAAGAAGGATGAGGTCATCACTAGGGGAACCACGAGTGACCCTACAGGGTGAGGCCAAGACAGGGCTGAAGGGGACAGGGCTGAAGGGGACAGGGCTGAGATCCCAGTGAGAGCTGTGACCACTCTCCTCACGCTGCTGGCCCTGACAATGGCTTCAATTCCTCTTTAGAAATGCTGGGTTGTGCTGTGCCACACACGACCCCACAGGGGGTATGCCCATGTATCGTCTTGTCCTCAGTGATTCTCTGTTAATTATCTTCCATCTTATGATGGTACTGTGGCAGGCACGTTAACTCAAAGTGAGGATAATTTGATGATGATGGTGACTGTGATCTGGAGCTTCCTTGACAGAGTGACTGGGAATCCACTCCTTTATTCCTCACTTCTGTGAGACAGGGACCAGGAGAGGTTCTGAGAAGCCGCTCAGCCTTGAGTCAGAAGACATCTCACCTGATCCCTACGTTTCAAAGAAGGGATATGCTCTTATCCACACTTGAGATATTTAAATCCGACAGTTTCCTACTTGAACAATCCAAAGGAGCTCACAGAATGGGCAGGTGATGTAACAAATATCCACCCTGAGTTCTGCTCCTTGTAAGAGCAAATAACACAGTTCATCAGAGATACATGTCAACCACAAAGTTTGATTGTGGACTCTTTATAGGACCTGCACTAAAGTCTTTAAGTCTAATAATGAAAGAAAAATGGCAAAAACATGGTCAAGATACAGGACTGTGTTGTAATTTTTAAAATAAGGAAACTGCTCAGGACAAAGAGTGTCTTCTCCAAGCTCAACTGTGTAGTACAGGTCAAACCAAGACAGCAACAAGGTAATGCCACTCTGGTTAAGCACATTCTCCTCAGCCTCTGAGGGTGTCCCTGAACTTACTACTGGAGTCCTTGTCCATCCTCAACAATGAAATGTTCAAGTAGCTGTGGGAGGGGCTGAAGATCACTCACCAATCACAACCAGACTGAGGATATCACTCTTGCTGGAAGAGACCAGGTTGGAGACCTCACACTGATACTCCCCAGCATCCTCCTTCCTGATGGAGTCTATGCTCAGCCTGCTGCTGTTCTGAGACAGCGTCATCCTGTCTGTGAGCTGCAGACTCTGGCCATTGAAAAGCCACTAGATGGAGGTTACAGTGTCATCTGAGTGGCAGGTCAGGACCACGGAATCCTGTTTGGTGTTTGTGGTATTTCTGGTCTTGATAGAGGGCTGTGTGACCCACTCTGTGGACAGAGAAAGGGATCACCTGAATCAAGATAGCCTGCTGCTCTCCAGCTATGTGGTGTAAGGAGTTAAGTGGCCCTGATCATCTGCAAGGCTGCCTGACTGGATTCAAAGGATGATGGGTAAGAAGAGTGCACCAGCTGCCTCTGACCAGGTCACTCTGATTGGACCCTGGCCGTCACTGTAGATGCTACAGCAGCAACCTTTACTCAGCCCAGGTGACCAGCAATTGCCTCAATATGTGGAGTCTTTACATTGATTTCTGTGCCAATGGCTGTTAGTATTTTCCAAGATGTGATCTGCTCTCCATAATTCAGTAGCTTTACACTGAAGAGGAAGATACTTTGTTTATATAAATAATTGGTCATAGAAGTTAGATGACACACCCACTTTAGATACCAAGGACCAGACCTTAAGGTTTGGATGAAGTTGCAAATTAAAGTATTTCTCTTTAAACAGTATTTTTATATCATAACAGTAGATTAAATACCTCATTGAAAGCATTTTGAAGAAGAAATGGTCATAGTATTAACACAAGCCTGACACTTTGATCCTCCCAAAATAAACGCCATTGATACTTCCTTTCCCACACCCATCCCCACACACGGACTCCATGTTAGAGCTGCTGTTCTCCAGGTGAGCATCCCTCGCTGCTCCTGGCTCATCCTTTAATGGCGTCCACAGCTCACACGGATGAGACTTCAGAGCTGGACTCAGCTCACAGGTGTCTATCCAGAGGCTCCCATCTATCCTCTTCCCTCATCCAGACTCAGGAGCGGTTCTGATGTCACCAGTGACATGCTTCATCCTGATTCTGGACAGGACTCACATGCACCTTCTCCATCCATTCCTTCCCATCTCAATGGAGACAGAGCAGAGCCAGTGAGCTAGAGAGGCGGGAGCAGAGCATGGGCAGAGCTCTGAGCTGTGCGTCACCGTCTGCAGGCTTTGTTCTATCATTTGGAGAAAAAGAATGTAGGCAGATTTCAAAGCCCCAGGTGCTCCTTCTGAGTCCCAAATGTGATGAAGGGAAATATAGGGGACAGGAATGCATGATTTATGGACAGAAATATATCTACGTGAGCTTAGGGACACTCCTTCACACATGGGAAGTCCCTCCCACTACATGGAGAATTCCAAGATGAGAGAAATTCTCCCCACAGGCTCGAATTCTGAGGAGCAATCAGAGATGAAGGTAAGACAGGTTTGCAAGGACAGGACAGGAAACTCACAGGAGGGTGGGCTTTGCTTTTACCATAGACCCAGTCTGAACATTAACTTCTCCATCTTACCAGAACTCTATAAAGACTCTCTGAAAAGAGTGGTGCTGATAATTAAGACACTGACTTACCAAGGACTGGAAATTTGTTGACTGTGGTCATACTGAGACCAGGAACAACGCTGGCAATGAGGCAGGTATAGCCTCCACTGTTAGCAACAGGTCTGGGAATAAAGAGCTCTTGTGAGAATGCTGGGGCATCCCTTGGTAAGACAAGAACACTGATCAAGTGTGTTTGAGGCTGTACGGAAAGAGTTTGAGGTTGGTCCTTGGAAGGAGCCTGGGGAGAAGAGAACAAGGGAGTATGGGCATCCAGACAAGCGGAATGACAACAGTGTGACATCATCACAGGGAAGAGAAGCTCTGGGTCTGTGGAAGCCCATAGCATCCCCTCAGCTGTGCTACAACCTCAGTGAAATGGGCCCATATGAGGACTTGATGTGTGGCTCACTGGAAGAGTACTTGCACACACACACACACACACACACACATACACACACTATCCCAACTACACTCTCATGTGTTATTCAGTCTCAGTCTCAGATGTCTCTCTTTCTCCATCACAGAGGTAACCCTGAGCCTCTCCAGACAGTAGTTCCTCCATCAGACTGTTGGATGAAAGCAGGACATGTGTGGATGTGCCTGAGTCACACAGGATGCCATGACCACCCTGTGTCTGCATGGTGCATCTGTCATGACCCCAATACAGACCGAGTGGCCTGGCTCTGGCCTGTGTGTTTAGGCAGCTGCAGCCACTAAGGAACAGGAGTTACAGAAAATATTCGGGTGACCACGTCCCAGTGCTTGCCACTCGCTTGGTTCCGGGTTCCCATCCTAGGGCCCTGTGAGGAAAGGGAAACTCCTGTTGTCTTCAGACAGCACCAGCACGTCAGCAACTGAGACCTCCAACCATTTCCCACAACTGGTGGGTCGTATTCTGAGTCTCAGGTTCATATATTAATTCTACAGAATCCTCACCCTCTACAGCGTCGGAGTTGTTGCTTGTGACTTAAGGCTTTGTAACAGTGCTGTGCAGACATCCAAGAGATCACCTTGTGAATATTTAACTTTAACATTTTTACATTTATTAATTCTTTAAGAACTTCATGCAATGCATTAGTTCCTGTTACCCCTCCCTAACTCTTCTTGATCCACTCAAGCCTCCAAAACAAAGCAGCTTCTTGATCTTTACACCCATGTGGAGGACAATTTTGTTTCTTGTTTTTTTTTTTTATTTTTAAGGGATTCTACAATATAATGACACAGTTGTTTGCAGATAACATTGATGTTACTCAGTATGTCATGCAATTAGGTAATTGGTGCATTTTGCAAGTATCTATGTCCAAATTTTGAACAACCCAAGGTTCCCATAGTCCAGTTGGAGAAGCTTGTATGCACAGGCATGTTGATCAGTTAGGAGTCCAGACTATATTCCTGTAGTCTCACGATTCACTCCTATCTCTCTGCAGCCCTTACTATCTACCACGCCTCCTCTTCCACAGTTTGTTCCCTGGGCTTTGGGAAAGGGGCACAAGTGGGTGAGAAGAAAATAGTCTAATTTCTTTGGAGTTGCCGTTTTAGACTTTAGTCTGTTCAGGTTGTTTCCCTTCATGGGTTGACAGCTTTTCCAGTGATAGCCTTTTTAGTCATACTAACAAAGCACAAGCTATTGGATGTACAGGCATTTAAACAGTACTAATTATTATGTCAAGCTAAGCTGTGAGCATAGACACAGATGCTTGGATGGTATGCTAATCCGCAAACTGTGGTTTCTCTATAAAGGGTGACAAGTTCTTATTGTGGCTTATAACATCTCCTAACCACTAGAGGACATAAGCTTGTGGCATCCACTGTGAGTTATTCCTCCAAGGAGAGAGCTAATGGCCAATTAGATTTGGGATATATATGGACACTTGGCTGCCACTGTTGCACAGTAACTCCGGGCTGTTGAGGTGTGGAAGACAATTTTGTTTGCCCAAATATACTTGATGTGGAAGCTGCCAGTTGCTATGAGTTCATATGCAGCACTGTCCTGCTCTCTGGCATGTGTGACTCAGGATACAATCCACAGAGTGAGGCACCTTCCTCTGACCCAGTCACCTAGAGTGAGCCCTGACCCAGGACACATGTGCAGATTCTACACCAGGAACCTCGTCTCAGCCCACGTGTCCAGAAACCACATCATCAGGTGGAGTACTCTTTCCATTGACTTTTGTGAAAACCATTTCTAGTACTTTCTATGAGTATGACCAGTCCCACCTTTATGAAGCAGGTTTCTGTTTCTTTTCCAGTTAAATAATTTGTCATGGAATTGATATGCTAACTTAGCATATTAAGGCCTAGATTTTAGGATTGGGAGAAATCTCAAAATAAAGTGTTTGTGTAGGAATTTTATTTGCTAGGCCATGGACTAAATATTATTTTAAAAGAAATTTGAAGAGGTGAATGGCCAGGCACTCTGGTCCTCACTACAGATGACATTGGCACTTCCCTGTCACCCTCTCCCCACAGACAGTCAACATGAAGCTTCCTGTTCTCCCAGGGACCGACCCTCTCTATTCTCTGTGTTCATCACATGTGCTGCTGTCCACAGCCTCACATTGCTAGGTCTGCAGAGCCAGGACTCAGCCCAGAGTCATCTACTGCAAGGTTCACTTTCCCACTTCCCTGCAACTGAGCCTGGGGATGCTCTGGTTGTACATCAGGACATGCTTTATTTTTGTGATTTTGATAAGAGGAAGAAATCTAGCTCCATCAAATAATTAGTAACATTGGGGATACGGAGTTGGCTCAGTAGTTAGGAGCACTGACTGCTCCTACACGGGACCTGGGATTGAATCCCAGTATCCACATGGTGACCAACAACTGTCTTCAATTCCAGTACCAGGGGATCTGATGCCTTCAGGCATTTCATGACATGGGTGCACTTACACACATGCAGGCAATACACTCACACGCATAAAACTTAAAAATATATAAAATTAATAATAACAATTATTAGCAGCATATTTGATCCTGATTCTGGGCAGGCCCCCCAGGCACCCTCTCCTCCTTCCCCTTCCAACCTCAAGGAGTGAGATCAAAGCCAGTCACCTGCTGAGACCGGAGCAGGATGGGAGCAGATCTCTGAGCTGCTTGTCTCCTATCTTTGAGGTTTCCTTCTCCCATTTAGATAAAAACAATAAGCTTCAATCCCTGCATATTCCTTCAGAAACACAGAGGTGAGAGAAAGAAAATGGAAGCCATGGGTTAACAAGACATCTTCTTGACCTTCAGCATCCTCACTGCCCCTTGGAATCCACACCACAGACAGGGTTTCCCAGGGCTGGGAGAACCACCTCCTCATAGTCCAGGTCAGCCATAGAAATCAGAGAAGCAGGAAAGGAAGAGGAGACTCAGGGATGCAGGGAGAATATCAGAGGAAGAGTGGAGTTTGATTTTACCCATGAGCACAGGCTGGGAATTAACTTCTGCATCTTTCCAGAAAAAGCAACAGACTCTACCCAAAGATTGGTGCAGAGACTTCAGGGATCCACTTACCCAGGACTGTAACATCCTTGACTGCTGTCCTAGTAAGGCCAGTGGCAGAGTTATGGATGAGGCAGGTATAGGATCCGCTATGGTTAGTAGTGATGTTGGGGATAAAGAGATCTTGTGAGGATGGCTGGGGCTCCCCAATGATAAGCCAAGAACACCGTGCAGGTGGGTTAGAGGCCACATGGCAGGAGAGGCTGAGGTTTGTCCCTAGATGGAAGTATGAGTCTGAGGGGGATATCATGGGGACATCTGGGACATCTGGAGCAAACAGAACAAAGCCACATGTGATGTCATGACAGGGAAGGGGAGCTCCTGCTCTACAGAGGCCATAGGACGCCTCTGAGCTGTATCATGACCTCTACTAACCAGACCCCAACCAGGACTAGGGATGCAGATTAGTGGAACACTTGTTTAGCATGCACATGGCCTTGAGTTCCATCACCAGTGCAATGCACACTAGAAAGTCCAGCACCTCCCGTCTTCACTGAGCCTGAGTCTGAGATACCCCTGCTTCTCCATTACAGGAGTCACCCTGAGCATCTGCAGACAGTGGAGTCTGAAGGGATCACCCAGTTCTCAGCTCAAGGCTGGTTCTTAGCTCTCGGTTCTGGCTGCATATGCTCTGCACAGGACAAGATGCCAGGGCCAGCCTAGGTGTCCATCTGCCTCATGAACCCCAGAGGGACTGAGTGGCCTGGCTCTAGCCCTGTACATTACACAGTTTCAGCCATGAAGGAACAGAAGTTACTCACAGGAAACATTCAGGGTGACTGGGTCACTTGTGTTGGCACTCACTGGGTTCTGGGTTTCACACTCATAGGGTCCTGTGTCATTCCTCGTGACACTGAGTAACATGAAGAGTCCTGTTGCCCCTGAGCAGCTTCAGCCTGTCCCCATCTGAGAGGTTCTGACTGTTTATCCTCCACAGGTAGCTTGTGCTTGGAGTTTCAGTTTCTCATGTTAATGCTACAAAGTCCTCACTCTCCGTGGGGTTGGAGTTGTTGCTTGTGATGTGAGGCTTGGGTAACAGTGCTGTGCAGACAACAGAAAGAAGATTTCCCTGTGTGGCACCTTTGGTCCTTGCACAGGCATCTTCCCATCAGAACTGAACTTTCTCCCCTCTCTGACTACCATTGTCCTTCAGAAACCAGCAGAAGGTGAATCCCAGGCAGATGCAGGAGGAGCTGAGTGCTCAGAGATGGTAGGCTGAGTGTGGGAGAAGTGTAGACGCCCACCTGAGAACTGAGCTGTAGTGTTTGCTGATAGACAGACCCACGACCCAGGACCCAGAGTCGGAGACCCCAGTGCCTCTGCTGCTGCTCAATGACTCCCTGCATGCTTTGCGCCATGAGGTGCTGAGTCCCTCCAGCTGCACTGCCCTCCACCTGCAGCCAAGGAGTGTGTCCTACCAGACTTTGCTTGACAAGGCTGTCCTACAGATGAGTTATGAGGAGACTTCCCATTGTGCTTACACCCTGAGAAACCCCGCAGCCTATCCCAAGGATGATGCGTGGACAGAAATCAGACACAGGGAACCAGGAGCAGGCCTGGATCTCAGATCAGTGGTCAGGCAGGTTCAGGAGGTGGCCATTCTTCTCAGGTACTTGAGGGAGACTGGTGTGACACTATAAAAGACAGAGCATGAGCCCAAAGAATTGTCCAGAGGAGTGAAGGGTACAGACAGAACAGCTTCCTATCCTTAGACCTTAATGTCCCTTCTCAAACAGATGAGCACCATGGAGAGATCTTTCCTGAAATGCAGGTGGATGTTTTCAAATGCAGATCTACTTGGTAGAAGACAGGGGACAGGCAGGTGCTGCAACTCTGGCCTGGTGAGCCAGGTGTGTTTGACAGATCTGGGATAGGAATTTCTGTTCAAAACTTTCTTTCATGTGAGAAAACAGTTATTAGCACCTGGGAACTAAAACCAATTTCTGAAAGGAAACTTTCTCTGGAGAACAAGAAGAAGGCCTTCAACTGAGCTCTGAATGCTACACAGTCAGGCTATGATCAAATCAGATGCTGAAGTTCATCTGAAATCAGTGACTCCCAGAGCAGACCTGGGAGTCCTGGGACAGAGGGTGAGTGTGAGGTTTCTGATACATCAGAGAGAAGCTGGGCATAAAGGTGCACCCTTCTAATCCTGACACTCAGGAGGTAGAGGCAAAAGGATCTCTGTAACTTAGAGACCAACTTGTTCACACAATGAGTTCAGACCAAACAGAACTACACAGTGAAAGCTTGCCCTTCCCCAAAAAGAGAGGAAAGGAGGAACACAGGTTTGTAGCAAAGTTATATGTCAAGAGAGAACCGTTAAAAGAAATCTATGCCCAAAATTCTATGAACAAACACAGTGGGGAAAAGCCCAGCACAGGTCTGTGGGTTGGGAGAGAACAGGACAGGCAGCCATGCACATGGGAGGGGTGGGGGAGCAGCGAGCTGGGCGGGGCAGGGGCAGTCCTGCCAGGAATGATGGGACAGGAGATTGAGGGCAAGAAGGGCCAAAAAGACAGAAACGTCCATGACACTAACAATGGGGCTTAAATGACTCCCAAGACCCCAGGGACTCAGCCCCAAATGGTTGCTCAGAACCAAACCATTGTCAGTGTGAAAACACGTCCTCATCCCAGCAGCCCATGGCCATTGTGTTCTGTGGACCAAGGACTGAACAAGAGTCTCAGCTTCCAGAGGACAGGGAGGAGGGGAGGCCAGACCTCCTGGGACTCTGCATTAATTCCCAACATCTAAGTTCTCAACCTGCCATTCACCCATCCATCCACTCTATCATTCTTTCATTTATTCCTCTATTCCTTGAGACACAGTAATGAAAGTTTGTGACATAATCCTTCTGTCCCTGTGCTGAATGGAAGGTCTAGGGAAAGACAGCAAAGTCCTCTCTTTTACTCTCCAGTAAGAGTGACACCTGCACATCAGAAAACCTGTGATTTCAAGTCCAGTGAGTGCTGGTGTGGTATGCGGGGAGTCGAAATTCTATTAAAAACAGGTCTTTCTGGTCTGGAGGAAAACTTTAGGGCATTATCAATTTGTTTTTATTTTCTGGACCAACACCTCGTGTGAGTTGCCAGTGCCTAAGATTAAAGAATATTTACCCACAACTGCTCTCTAGTCCAGGATGCCTAATAAGGCTGATAATGTAGAGACGTTGGGGCTGTGCTATAGACAGACATCGTCTGCTCTGGATCTCCATCCATGGCCTGGGTGACCCTGATTCAGACACTATATTTCCTGTGTCTCAGCTTCTCTATAATAGGACACATGGGAAATGGTAATTGCTATGTCTGTAAATTAACCTTAAAGATTAACACTGACCTGACCTTCAGATGGCCAGCTGCTCAAATCAGCAACACTCATTACTATGGACCCCTGACACCTGTATCTTTATTCTCTGGTCCTGCCCTCAGGGACGCTGACCTTCCTGTGGTCTCATAAACCCATCAGGACAGTAAGCTAATGTCCTGAGCACTTGTCCTTCTCTGTTCTCTGTACTGAGACTTAGGAGACACCCAGGTGACCTAGCCTAGATGTGGCTCTCATGACAGCACACTGGCTGCATCCACAGGACATGAGACTCAGACAGCCAAGAATCATTGTTCATCTTCAGCTCTAACAGCAGGTCAAATTCATTTCTGTCCCCAAGCTCCCCAGTGTCAACAGTAGTCTGGATTCTGGGAGAGAGGTCTGCAGTCAGGGCTTCTGTGCTCACCTCTCTGTGAGGATCTCTGGGTTCCTCAAACAGGCCCTGCCTGAGTCTCCCAGGGTCCTTCTCAGAACAATGCTGATCGAGAGTATGAGGAGAGCCTGGGCTGAGGCTGCTCCCTCAGTTGAGTTGCCCAGCACACGTCCTTCTCTTTGCAGGATGGGATAAGGTTGGGGGTCTGACAAGTACAGTGTGTCTCAGCTGTGTGTGTCTTGAACTAAATTCTGAAACCACACTTAGAGACAAAATACAGAGTAAGGGAGGTGAACACCATCCATGCCTGACAGTGTTGTAGGGATCAGCCCCACCCAGCACCCAGCAGTCACAGTGAATCACTCACGGTATACGTGTAACTGTACCAATGTGTCCATCCTATCACCCTCTGCGTTCTGGGTCTGAAACGTGTAGAATCCTGTGTCATTCCGGTTGACGTTTTGGATCAGCAGCGAACCACTGGGGAATATTGTTTCTCTACCACTGTATGCAGGCCCTGTCTTATTTATATTCGTGCTTATCACATATCTCACAATTTCAGAGTTCATAGGTGAAGATTCTCCTTTGTACCAGTGAATGCTAAGAAGATTCTCAGGCAGGTTATTGACACGTAGAAGAACGCTCTTCCCTTCAGCAACGTGGAGGGAGCACAAATTCAATGTGAACTTGAGCGGTGGTGGGAGAACTCCAGTAGGTTACAAGTGAGACTAGAAGGGAGAGAGAGAGAGAGCCATGAATACTGGGAGCTTTGTGTTTGTTAGAGAGAGGGGGGCCCTTGTCCTGAGCAGATCTGTTCCTACCTCTACTCTGGTACGTGTGTGTGTGTGTGTGTGTGTGTGTGTGTGTGTCTGTGCGTGTGTCTGTGTGTATGTGCATGTGTGTGCGTGCGTGTGTGTGTACATGTGTGTGTGTGTGTGTGTGTCCTACTGAGCAGAGCACAGCACAGCCCTCCATCAGCTCAGTGTCCCTGGCCTTGTCACTGCTCCTATGTAACTCTCTCCCTCAGGGTTCACCCTCACTGTCCTCAGATCCCTGCTCACACTCACAGGCATGCTGAGGGTCTAGCACACGCCTTCTCTGACCTCCTCTGGAGACCTTGAGTCTTCAGGTTCTGAACTTTCCTGCAGTTTCCTCTGTGGCTCCTGTCAACTCCTTCATCTCCTTCTAAATGTCCTGCAGCTCTGTCTTCTTTTCCACGAGGACAAGGGTTGTGTGAGGAGGACTAGTCTGTTCTCTGCTTCAGCCCCTCTGCCTGAAATGGGCTGAGATGCCTGTTGGTAAATGAATGTGTGTTCCAGGGCCCTGCACGTCCAGAGGCTTATTCCTGAATGGTGGCTAAGGACAGCATTTAATACCCCAGTTTGGGGTGAGTTGGAGAATCATTCTCTCACTGTTGTGAACATCGGTGCTCAGCACACAGTGTTCATTGGAGATCAGCTTAGAACAGGAACCTTGAGCTTCTCCTCACCCTCACCAACTCCTGTTCTCTGAGAGCTTCCTGTGCTGACCTCTGTCCCTCTCAGTGTCCCCTCTTACGTCTCTTCTTCCCTTGGGGACCCCACCCAGTGTCAGTGCTCCTCTCCTCCTCCCATTCCCAGGGAATGGTCCCCTCACCTGTGAGCAGCAGCCGCTGCCAAGGGACACTCCCAGTGTGCAGAGGGGCAGAGAGCAGCTCCATGGTCTCTGCTGTCTGCTGTCTCCCTCTGTGTAGAAGAGCTTCTGCTCCAGCGCTGCTCCCAGGCCCTGCTGCTCTGCTGTCAGCTCTGCTGTCCTTTCTCCCTCTGAGCTCAGCCTCCTCCAGGCAGAAGCACTTCCCAGGGTCCCATGGGCTGAGGGCTGAGGGCGGGGTCTGTGCAGGACCCAGCTCTGTCCCCTCCTCTCAGTGTTGCAGCCTCCCTCTTCCCCTTCCTCCCGCCATGCTTCAGTCCTCTAGAGCACAATTAGAGCAGCAAGGCTGACAGGGATCCCTTTCCCTGAGAGAACAGCAACTCATCCAGGGCTGAGCTGGGCTGTGTCATGGCCTTGGGTCTGTCAGCTCCAATGAGGAAGCCCCTGAGATCCCAAATC
The DNA here is from genome assembly GCA_009823505.1 of Rhizomys pruinosus. Lineage (NCBI taxonomy): Eukaryota > Metazoa > Chordata > Mammalia > Rodentia > Spalacidae > Rhizomys > Rhizomys pruinosus. The sequence continues at coordinate 5,376,419 of VZQC01010467.1, read as the reverse complement.
CAAGGATGTGTTCTTCCTTCTGAACTGCAGCTGAGCACCCAGTCTTCCCTCTGTTCAGTGCTCTGGGAAGGTGGGATTTCCTCCTGCAGGAAGGTGACAGGGATGTGTCTGGAGCTGGAATGGCCCAGCTGAGTGCTAACTGGTGGGTGGGAGGGGAGGGGGATACGATCCTTGTCACTGGTGTTTCCAGTCTGGATTCTGATCAGGGACAGAGGCCCAGGAGCAGCTGTCTCAGGAGTTTCTTTTCCTGGGTGTGCAGGAGGAGGGGCCTGTGTGTCCTGGAAAGAGGACTGTGGGCTCCATCATGCTATGGGGGTTCAGGAGTCCGACCAGCTTCCTGTGCTGGCTGAGCTGTGTCTCTGCTCTGTCCCTGTCTTCTGTGACTTTCTGGGAGGCCTCTGTCCTCTGCCTCAGCCTTTCTCCTATGGTCAGCTTCCCTTTATCCATGGTGTCGCCAGGAGGTAGGAGACTCCACAGCATCTCCTCATAGAGTGAGGAGACAGGGATTGGACAGTATGTCTCAGCGGGATTATGGGAAGGGTCCTCCAGGTTTACTGAGATGGTGAGAAACCAGATTGCAAAGTTCTCTGAAGGAAATTATTTTGTGAGTGGTGATTATGTGTCCTGATCTCGCCCTCTGGTGGTCACTAGGAGATCTGTAGCCCATGTTTAGGATTATGGCAGAGATTATGACAAACCAGTTCCAAATGCTAGGAACTGGCCTGATGTGTAGACACATGCGAGTTCTTACCTCCATGCCACATGGCCAGCCATCCTGTTCACTGTGGCTGCCAAGGCCTTCACAACCCCATCCAGTGTAGAGAGTCTAGGTGAGTCTAGGGATCGCTGGGGAGTCTGGGGAGAGTGCGTCCAGAGTGAGCAGCCTCAGGGGGAACCATGTGCCCTCAAAGTTTCAAAGGAAAGTCCTGGGACTGACTCTTGAGACTCAAGGAGAGGACATGCATGGCATGTGCTGCACTTGTCTGCTCCATCTATTTCTCTAAACCCTGTGTTATTTTTCCAAAGTGTACTGAGTCTGCATATGATTATAAAGAACACTGTGTGACCACAGTGGATGTGTTTTGTAGTCTTTGCTGAAGACTGTATTAAATGATGAGATATTTATAAAAAGCGCTATCATAATCAGTTAGTCATACAAACACACGCCATTAGTTATGACCAGTTGTGCAGCTACCATTACTATCTCCATATTTTATCATCTGAACTAAAGCTTTGACCATTGATCAATAACTCCCATGACCCCCAAACCTGCTAACCTCTAATCTACTTCTTTTCCTTATGAACTGGTTTCTTTTTGGTACTTTATAAAAATGAAGTTTTAATAACCTAAGCCTTTAGTAATATTTTATTTATTATTGTTTATGTGTCTGTGTGTATGACCTGTGCATGTGTAAGTGCACCTGTGTCCTGCAATGCCCGTGGAGCTCAAAAGAAGTCATTGGATACCTTGGAAATGAAGTTCCTGATGGTTGTTAGCTGGGTCACTTGGAAGTTTTTCAAAAATACAAGCCCACCTCTCATTCCAGACACACGGCCTCTACCTCTCCAGGTTGGAGGACAGGCTTATGTGTATTGGAAATAACCAATAATTGTTCAGATGTGTAAGCGTAGTGAAATACCACTGCCTGAGGCCAAGCTGGAGTCTCCCTATCATAACAGGAGTCTCCATCAGTGCCCAGCAGTGCACACTGGAAAGACTGAAAACACAGGATGCCTCAGTCCCACTCCAGATCAGGAATACTGGAACACACCAGAGAGATGCACCTGTGAGGTCTCAGCATCGCTGTGGGTCTCCACATCTCCACTACAGGGTGCTGGTTTGAGTTTCATTTGTGATCCTGCAGAACAAACCCAGGTCCCCACACAAGCTGGTCAAATGGTTTACTATTTATCGCCATTTCTACCCAGAATTCTTGGTCTTCTTGGGGCATTTGTGTGTCTTTATTCTGTATTATTATTTTCCAAGTTTTGTCCTCTGTCTTAGGTTTATAACTACTGGAGTAGGGACCCTGAATTCTTCATTTCTCTGTCTTTCACAAACACGTAATTGGTGTCAGGACGTCATCCTCCCCACACCCAGCTCATCCTGCATCTCAGGTTTACTCTGCTCTGCACTAAATCAGAGATGGTCTGTGCCAAAGGGTTTGAATAGCACCGCCGTGCAGATGACGGAAAGATGACATTCTGGAAACTGTTTTGAAGCTCACTGAGCTTTGCACTTAAGATTTCGATGTGCTGAGAGAAAGAAGGGCAGGGCTGTGTGGAGAGACAGGTGTGATTGGAATGAGGTAATTATGGTAGGAATTGGGGTGAAGAAATAAAAGTTAGTGAGAGAAGAAATTTGAATGGTGTGAATGTTGATTAGGGCTGTGAGCTAGTTTAGAGAAAGGCGAGGAGGCGATAGTGTGTAGGAAGGTTCGAGGGAACCACCAGGAAGGAAGGCAGGTGGGGCTCCTCACTGATGTTCAAGGCCGGGGTCAGGTAGGTTTGTGGGGATGGAGAGGACGACATGACAACAGATGGTAAAAAAAAGAATCAGCAGGCTTTGGGATGCAGTGAACGTGGGAGCCCACATCTCCAGTGAGATAGGAAATGCTTGAGCTTTTGGTTCCCATTCCCTGACCACTTCCTGTTGCTGAACCTCTGTCCCTCTCTGTGTCCTCTTCACCAGATTCCAAACAGAAACCCCATGTCTTGTCGTCCCAGCCAGTCTCCATGCTCCCTTCCTTTCTCCCACCCCAGGGTTGATGTCCTCACCTATGGGAGGAGCCCCTGCCTGGTGATGAGAGCTCCATGGAGGTCAGAAGAGGGTGTCAGATTCCCCTGGAACTGGAGTTAAAGAAGGTTCTTAGCCACCATGTGGGTGCTGAGAATGGAGCCTGGGTTCTCTGCAAGAGCAGTCGGCGCTCTTAACTGCTGCGCCATCTCTCCAGCCCCAGGGCTCACCTTTTTTTATTGCAAGTTTTATTTCTTTTTTTAAATTTCTTAAATTTATTTATTTTGTATGTGTATGAATGTATTGCCTGAATGTGGGTTTGTACACCCGTGTCGTGCAATGCTGTGGAGGTCAGAAGAGGGTTTCAGATTCCCCTGGAACTGGAGTTCTCCTGGAATTGGAGTTACAGATGGTTCTTAGCCACCATGTGGGTGCTGGTGACTGAACCCAGGTCTTCTGCAAGAGCAGTCCGTGCTCTTAACCGCTAGGCCATCTCTCTAGCCCCACAAATTTTATTTCAAATTGGCTGTTCTTCAGAGGTTCTATCTCTTTTTAATATATATTTTGTATGAGATTATCAAATCTAGACCCATGTCCTCCACCCTATCCCATCCACCCCACCAGAGCTCATGTATTCTGCCAAACATGCTTTTCATCTCTTTCTCAGTCTTTCTTGATATTCTCCATGTGGAAGGTGACTGTTTTGAGCAGAAGTTCACTGTTTCAGTCAGATCTTTGATGCAGTCCTTTCTGTTGTTGTTGTTGTTGTTGTTTGTTGTTGTTTCCAATATGCCTCACTCTCAACTGCTTGGACAAAAGCTCAAGGGGCTGTGCACAAGATATCCTTACAACTACATAATTGGCACTAGCATCCACAGATGAGGGATATTCGTCGTTCGTTTTTCTGGGACTGTGTTACTTCACTCAGCACGATGTCCTCTAGCTCCAGCCATTTTCCTGCAAAGCTCATGATGTCATCTTTCTTTACTGCTGCATAGAACTCCATTGTGTCGATGTACCACATTTTCTCTACCCACTCATCAGTTGAGGGGCATTTGGGTTGGTTCCAGCTCCTTGCTATTGGGAAGAGAGCTGAAATAAACATGGCTGTGCATGTATCTCTGCAGTTGGATGANGCTGCAGCCTCCCTCTTCCCCTTTCCTCCCTCCATGCTTCAGTCCTCTAGAGCACACTTAGAGCAGCAAGGCTGACAGGGATCCCTTTCCCTGAGAGAACAGCAGCTCATCCAGGGCTGAGCTGGGCTGTGTCCTGGCCTTGGGTCTGTCAGCTCCAATGAGGAAGCCCCTGAGCTCCCAAATCCAAGGATGTGTTCTTCCTTGTGAACTGCAGCTGAGCATGCAGTCTTCCCTGTGTTCTCAGTGCTCTGGGAAGGTGGATTTCCTCCTGCAGGAAGGTGACAGGGATGTCTCTGGAGCTGGAATGGCCCAGCTGAGTGCTGACAGGTGGGTGGGGAGGGGAAGCAATCCTTGTCACTGGTGTTTCCAGTCTGGATTCTGATCAGGGACAGAGGCCCAGGAGCATCTGTCTCAGGAGTTTCTCTTCCTGGGTGTGCAGGAGGAGGGGCCTGTGTGTCCTGGAAAGAGGACTGTGGGCTCCATCATGCTATGGGGGTTCAGGAGACCCTCCAGCTTCCTGTGCTGGCTGAGCTGTGTCTCTGGTCTGCCCCTGTCTTCTGTGACTTTCTGGGAGGCCTCTGTCCTCTGCCTCAGCCTTTCTCCTGTGGTCAGCTTCCCTTTATCCATGGTGATGCCAGGACGGAGGAGACTCCGCAGCATCTCCTCATAGAGTGAGGAGACAGGACTCGGACAGTAGGTCTCAGTGGGATTATGGGAAGGGTCCTCCAGGTTTGCTGGGACAGGGTTAGAAACCAGACTCTACAAAGTTCTCTGAAGGAAATCATTTCGTGAGTGGTGATTATGTGTCCTCATATCGCCCTCTGGTGGTCACGAAGAGATCTGTAGCTCACGTTTAGGATTATGGGAGAGATGATGACCAACCAGTTCCAAAAGCTGGGAACTGGCCTGATGTGTAGACACATGTGTGTTCTTACCTCCACACTACATGGACAGCCATCCTGTTCACTATGGCTATCCAGGCCTTCACAACCCCATCCAGTGCAGAGAGTCTAGGTGAGTCTAGGGATCACTGGGGAGTCTGGGGAGAGTGCATCTAGAGTGAGCAGCCTCAGGGGGAGCCATGTGCCCCCCAGTTTCAAATGAAAGTCCTGGGACTGTCTCTTGAGACTCAAGGAGAGGACACGCATGGCCTGAGCTGCACATGGCGGTTCCGTCTCTTGTCTCTAAACCCTGTGTTATTTGTTCAAAGTGTACTGAGTGATGTGCATATGATTATAAAGTTGATGTGTTTTGTAGTCTTCCCTGAAGACTGCATTAAATAGTAAAATATTTATAAAAAAACACTATCCTAACCGGTTAGGCATACACATAAAGGCCATTAGTTATGACCAGTTGTGCAGCTACCATTGCTAGCTCCATATTTCATCAGCTGAACTGAATCTATGAGCATTGTTCAATAACTCTCATGACCCCCACCCCTGCTAACCTCTAATCTACTTACTTTCCTTATTAACTGATTTCTTTTTGATACTTTATAAAAATGAAGTTTTAGTAACCTAAGCCTTTTGTAATACTTTATTATTATTTGTATGTGTTTTGTGTATGACCTGTGTATGTGTACGAGCACCTGAGTCCTGCAAAGCCCGTGGAGCTCAAAAGAAGCCATTGGATACCTTGGAACTGAAGTTCCTGATGGTTGTTAGCTGGGCCGCTTGGAAGTTTTTCAAAACATTCAAGCCCATATCTCATTCAAGTCACACGGCCTCTGCCTCTCCAGGTTGGAGGACAGGGTCATATACATTGGAAATAATCAGTAGCTAATTCAGATGTGTAAGCCTGGTGAATACCACTGACTGAGGCCGAGCTGGAGTCTCCCTACGACAACAGAAGTCTCCATCAGTGCCCAGCAGTGCACACTGGAAAGACTGAAAACACACGATGCCTCAGTCCCCTCCAGACCAGGAATACTGGAAGGCACCAGTGAGATGCACCAGTGAGGCCTCAGCAGCGCTGTGGGTCCCCACATCTGCACTAGGGGGCGCTGGTTTGAGTTTCATTTGTGATGCTGCAGAACAAACCTAGGTCCCAACACAAGCTGGTCAAATGCCTTACTATTTATCGCCATTTCTAGCCCAGAATTCTTGGTCTTCTTGGGGTATTTGTGTCTCTTTATTCTGTATTATTCTTTTCCACATTTTATACTGTCTTAGTTTTATAACTCCTGGAGTAGTGTCCCTGCCTTCTTCATTTCTGTGTCTTTCACAAACACATAATTGGTGTCAGGACCTCATCCTCCCCACACCCAGATCATCCTGCATCTCAGGTTCACTCTGCTCTGCACTAAATCAGAGATCGCCTGTGCCAAAGGGTTTGAATAGCTCTGCAGTGCAGATGACGGAAAGATGACATTCTGGAATCTATTTTGAAGCTCACTGAGCTTTGGACTTAAGATTTCAATGTGCTGAGGGAAAGAAGGGCAGGGCTGTGTGGAGAGACAGGTGTGATTGGAAGGAGGTAATTATGACAGGAATTGGGGTAAAGAAATAAGGAAAGTTAGTGAGAGGAGAAATTTGAATGGTGTGAATGTTGAGTGGGGCTGTGAGCTAGTTTAGAGGAAGGTGAGGAGGCAATAGTGTGCAGGAAGGTTCAAGGGAGCCACCAGGAAGGAAGGCAGGTGGGGCTCCTCGCTAATGTTAAAAGCCTGGATCAGGTAGCTTTGTGGGGATGGAGAGGATGACACGACGACAGATGTTTAGAAAGACTCAACAGGCTTTGGGAATGCAGTGAACGTGGGAGACCGCACAGCAGGGGCTGCAGTAGACCCTGTGCCGTATGTACAGTAGCCAGTGAGATAGGGACACTTGAGACTTTCCTCCCCAGGTACCATTTCCTGTTCCTGACCACTTCCTGTTGCTGAGCCTCTTCGTTCTCTGTGGCCTCCTCCCTCAGGTTCCAAACAGAAGCCCCATGTCTTGTCCTCCCAGCCAGTCTCCGTGCTCCCTTCCTCTCCCACCCCAGGGTTGATGTCCTCTCCTATGGGAGGAGCCCCTGCCTGGGGACAAGTCCTGTGCAGGGAGGTTGACCAGGGCTCCATGGGCTCCGTGGCTCTGTCCGTCTCCCTCTGTGGAGAAGAGCTTTGGCTCCAGCAGTGCTCCCATTGCTGCGCTGCTGTCCTTCCCTCTGATCTGAGACTCCTCCCAGGAAGGAGCACCTCCCAGGTGACATGGGCTGAGCGGGATCTGTGTCCAGGAGGCCTCCTTGTCCCTTCTGCTCTTGGTCCTGCCTCCTGTCTCCTTGTCTGAGTGAAGTTCTTTCTGACCTTACCCTGTGTCCCTCTGTCGCCCTCTTGAGGCCGTGTGGAGACCTGCAGGTGGTCTCCAAGGCTGCAGCAGGAATGCATCAGGACTTTTATTTGTACTGACTAATGGTGGGACATGTGCATATTTTGAGTCTGTATACTCAGCTGTTCCCGGACACTCGTGTTGCCTCCACTCTGTCTATTCTGTAGAATCCTACAGGGGCCACTGGCCTGAACACATGTATTTGAGCTCATGTTTTCCACTCTAATTAATTACCCAGAAGTAGCAGTGTCAGGGTCACGTGACAGTTCAGTGGGGTCTGTTAGGGGCTGCCTAGGTGTTTCCACACTGGCTGCAGCATTTCCTGTTGCTTGAGGTGATGTGTGAGGACGCCAGGCTCCCTGCGTCCTCAGGAACGCTGGCTTTTGTTAGAGCGTGTTGCAGTGAGGATGCAGCTTACTTTGAATGTTATGGCAAAGACGGGTTTCATACTCAGCTGTGGCTCCACCTTTTCCACATCGTTCTCAGAAAGAACACGTGTGTGCTGGGCTGACAAGCTGCTGACAGGAACGCAGAATGCTTTGGGAAGGTCCAGGGCACAGTAGCCGGGTTCACACTGACTACGTCATCATGCTCACTTGCACCAAGGTGCAGAGCAAGGATCATGTGACTGAGACCCTGAGCAGAACCAAGTTCAAGTTCCAGGGCAGCCAGAAAGTCCGCATCTAAGAGAACTGGGGATGCCAACTCAGTGCAGATGGATTTGAAGATGCAGGGGCTGAGAAACGCCTCAGCCTCGATGGCTGTGGGGACAAATATGTCTCCAGTCTTGGTCCCCGGGTCAGTGGCAGGCACTGCACACAGGGATTCCACTGTACTGTGCCAACCCAACCAGGTTCACTATTAAAACCTGCATCTTACCCTAGTACACGAGTGTGTTGCTCAATCTCAATGGATTTCTATAGTTTCTCTTGTTATAGATTCTTAATTTCATACCAGTATAATATTATAAAATCAAAGGAGGGCTGGAGAGATGGTCCAGCATTTTAGACCACAGGTTGCTCTTACACGATCACCTGGAATCAATTCCCAGCTGCAACATGGCAGCTAATAACTGTCTCTATTTCCAGTTCCAGGGGATTGCATGCCTCCTTATGACCTCCGTGGGTATTGCATGATATGGGTGTACTTACACACAGGTAGACAATACAGTCATATAAATAAAATAATTTAAAGTGTATTATAAAATATTTAAAATTTCCTTGTGGAGACCTTGAATGTCTTTGGTTAGGTTTATTCCTAGATATTTTCTTTGAGGCTTTTGTGACTGGGAGGGTTTCCCTGAATGCTTTCTCTGATTGCTTGTCACTGGTATATAGGAAGCCTACTGCTTCTTTTCAATTGATTTGTAACCTGTCAGTTTGCTGAAAGTATTGATCACTTCTGGAATTTTTCTGATGGAACTTTTGGGATATCTTACGTATAATGTCAGCTCATCTGCAAGAGGGATTATTTGACCTCTTTATTTTCAATTAGTACCACCTTAAATTCCTTCTCTTGTCATATTACTCGAGCAAGAATTTTGCACACTATACTGCAAAGGAGTGGAGATAGTGGGCAGCCTCGTCTGGATCCTGATTTTAATGCAATTGCTTCCACTTTTTCTCCATTTAGAATGACGTTGGCTTTAGATTTGTTGTATACACCTTCAATTATGTTGGCTGTGTTCCCTCCAGTCTAATTACCTCTAGGACTTTTACCATAAGTGCATGTTGGATTTTGTCAAAGTCCTTTCCTGCATCTATTGGGATGACCATGTGATTTATGGCTTCAAGTCCACTTATTTGATTTATTATATTTAAAACCAGAGTTGATAATGATGAAGTGTGTCTGTATGAAGTTGGTGAATATTTGATTCAAAAATATTCATCAATGTTCCTTATGGATGGGCTTACGATTATTTTTCTTTCTTTTTTTTGTGTGTGTGACTTAACTTGGTTTGGGTAGTAGAATGACACTGACTTCATAGAAGGAGTTTGGAAATTCTCCCACTGTTTCTATCTTTTGAATCATTTAAGAAGTTTTGGTTGTAGATATTCTTTTTTATTTCATATGTGTATGAGTGTACTCTCTGCATGGAGATTGGTGCACCTGTGTCATGCAATGCTGTGGAGGTCAGAAAAGGGTGTTGGATTCCCCTGGAACTGGAGTTAAAGACAGTTCTTAGCCGCCATGTGGGTGCTGGGAATAGAAACCGGGTCCTCTGCAAGAGCAGTTGGTGCTCTTAACCACTGAGCCATCTCCCCAGCCCCTGTAGATATTCTTTGAATATGTGGTAGAATTCTGTTATGAATCTTTCTGTTCCTGGGCTTTTTTGAGTTGGGAAGGTTTGTGTTAATGTTTCTATGTCCTTGTCTGTTATGGGTCTGCTTAAGCTGCTGATCTCTTCTTGATTTAGCTTTGGTGAGATCCATGAATTTAGAAATCCATTCATTTGTTTTAGACTTTCGAATTTAATTCAGTATAGGTTTTCTTAGAGTATCAGAAGCAGTAGTTTATTCAGATTCATTCTTTAGTGTGTTGAGAGAAAATGTCACTATAATCTAAGCACATGTACTAATTCTAACTCTGTTTTTTTTTAATTTCCTTCTTATTTATTTTTAATAATAGGTCATAAGTAATGAATACAGGCATCCTTCATGTAAAACCAATTTGCAAGTAGCTATGCCCAAACTTATATAGCCCGAGGCCCCCATTGTCCAGCTGGAGGGGCTTGTATGTACAATCATGTTGATCAAATAACAGTCCAGTCTATACTTTCGTAGTTCACCCAATCACAGCCCTTACATTCTACCACGCCACCTTTTCCACAGATTGTGGAAGGGACATAAGTGGGTGAGAAGTCAAGCAGTCTACTTTCTCTGGAGATGTCGTTTTGGACTCTGATCAGTTCATGCTGTTTCCTTTCATGGGTTGGCAGTTTATCCAGGAATAACCTTTTACTCCTACTGATGAAGCACAAGCAGTTAGATATACAGGAATTTAAATAATCCTAATTATTATGGTAGGTTACGTTGGTATAAACACAGATATTTGGATGGTATGCTAATCCATGGACTATAGCTTTACTGTAAAAGCTAACAAGGTCTTACTGTGGCTTATAACATCTCCTAACCACTAGAGGACTTAAGCTTGTGGCATCAGCCCTGAATTATTCCTCCAAGAAGAGAGCTAATAGACAATTAGACTTGGGATATAAAGATATTTGGCTGCCACTGCTGCACAGTAGTGCCACAAAGTTTTAATGTGAGAGATTTCCTTAACTCCTTTTCATAGAACAAAGAAAAACATGATGGTAATGTAGTCATTCCCTAACTGTAAATTAGAGCTGACTGTTATAGAGGTAATCTCTTATAAAAGTGATATAGTTGCCTTCTTTAATTGACTGATAGTCATAGAAACTGTGAAAGGATAATTCTCTATTCAGAGCCAAATATAATACTAAAGTCTATATAAGCTGGGTAATTGAGCAAAATATATTAATACAGGAGAGCTCTGTTATCAGAAATGGATTATTCAGCCAAGGAGATGTTGGCTAGTGAATCCAAGCCCCCCAAAAGACAAAGGCTTTTGCCAGCAAACTGGGATACCTGCAAGAAGAGAGGCGGTAAGGCCCTGCTGTCGAAGACCTGGTGTAAACTTGGGAAAGATATATTGAGACCACACTTGCAAGTGTACAGTTGGCCTCTGGAATACCAGAGAGTGTTACCAAAGGCCACTAAATCAATAACGTAAATATTGGTCTCCTTGAGTCAAGCAAGACTCCTCCATCAGCATCAGCTACACCTCACCTGCCTGGAAGTATAGGTTTTTAAAGTATTGCTTATGATAGTCTAGGTTTTTTTGTGTGTCTGTTGTGAAGTTTCCTCTTTCATCTCTGATTTTCTTTATTTGGATTCACTCTTTCTCTTTCTTTCTTCTTTCTTTCTTTCTTTCTTTCCTTCCCTCTTTCTTCTTTCTTTTTCTTTCTCTTTCTTTCTTTCTTTTCTTTCTTTATTTCTTCCACAGTGCTCCTGGCTGGCTCTCACTGGTTATCCCCCTGTCCACACCACAGTCCTCATATGAAACTCTGCAGGCTCCACAGTGACTGGACCTCCTGTCTCTTTCCAGATCTGCCCCACATATCATCACTTGCTGCCTTCTCCACATACTTGTCCCACTACTCTGAGTCCTTCCCTGTCACCTTGGTGGGTGACAGCCTCACACAGCCTCATTGGATCATATGCCACATTCCCACACACAAATTCCTATAAACACTGGGTTTCCAGGAATGTGCTATGACTTCTGAGTGCTGACTATCCTGACACAGGAAGCAGGAAAGCAGCTCACAGAGCTCCCTGCCAACGTCCAGTCCTGCCGAGTCCTCATCCCTCACGCTCAGGCTCATGGCTCCAGGTTAGACCAGGTGACCATGGTTCCATTCATTTTCTATTGATGCTGTGAGAAGTGCCACAAACAGTGACATCGACTGTGATGGTTAATCCTGGGTGTAAACTTGACTGGACTAGGGTTGAATAAATAAGAAAAAAATGACCTTCAGATTGGACTACCTCAAGCAGGATGGCCCACCCTAAATGTGGGCATTACCTTCTGCCAGCAGGCAGTATAAAAGGCCATGGCAGAGGGAGCTGGTCCCTTTTTTCCTGCGGCTTGCCTCTCTCTCACTGGTGAGTTTGTCTTGCTGCTGTGATCAACCCTTCGCATCCTAGCATGTACTGAGACTGGCAGATCTCCTGGAATCCATTGGGCCTTCAGCACCAGATTGGGACTACTGAGACATCCAGCTTTGCAGACTGAGCAGTTCCCTGGATACTCAGCCTCCCCAGTGTGGTGTGGCTATTGTTGGACTCTTTGAGCTCTGTCACATGAGCAAATCAATAAATTTGTATAGAGCTATGTATTCGTTCTATTGATTCTGTTTCTTTAGAGAACCCTGAATAATATATTGACCAACAGAAACCTACCTGTCATGGGCCTGTGTGCTTCCTGGACACGGTCAGGACATTCTGTGTCTTCATCATTTCCGCCTCCAGCAGACACCTGCTCTCCTGGGCTGCAGCACCTTCTCCCCATGTGAAGACAGCAGTGTGGCACCTGGAAGCTATGTTTATACTGAGGAAGACAGGGAAAGTTGAGGTGGATGACCTTTCTACATCAATGTAGATAAAGTGTTTTCTTAAAGAATGAAAGCCATGTATCATACCTAAAGGAACACAAATGGGGAATCAGTACAAACGGGGCCCGAGGGCCAAGCACAGATCAGGAAGTCTCATCAGCCTTGTGGTTGGGTAAGGCACAGCTGACACCCAGCAAACTGTTAAGAAAATTCTCCAACACTCTGTTCTGTAAGTGGCCAAAATTTGAGTAAAGTATAAACAGAAATATCCTCTGTGGGTGAAAACTTTCTCCTAGATGCCACGAAATCATAGTACTAGGAGTAGAATACCTCCTTGTATTAGCCAAGGAAGTGCCTGGAGGCCCCCAAAGCATAAGGCTATGGCCATGGCCATTGGTTGCAAGCCTGAACTTGAAGGAAAGATCCTAGGGCTGAACCCTGCCTGCTTTGACACATCATGGCGAAATCTGTTTGGCACAGAGCTAAGCGCCTCCTCATGAGGCTGGTTTTCAGCACAGTTATGATACAGGTTAACTGTGGGTTGGTGGCGGTTCTCCATGATACAAGTTATGAAATAAACCTGGTGGTGGACGTGGCTCCCATGTGCACAAGTAATGAGAAGTTAACATGGTGGTGCTTCTCCACATGGCAAAGTTGAAGAAGTTAACTGGGGTGGTGATGGCTCTCCATGTACAGTTATGAGAAGTTAACTGGAGTGGTGAATGCTCTCCATGTACAAGGTTATGAGAAGTTAACTGGAGGTGGACAGCTCTCCATGTACAGTTTATGAGAAGTTAATGGGGTGGTGACTCTCATCATCAGGTTATTTGAAGTTTAACTGGGGTGACATGTCTCCATGTGTAGTTAATGAGAAGTTAACTGGGGTGGTGATCGGCTTCCATGACACAGTTAGGTGAGGTTAACTGGGCTGGGATGGTGTCTCCATGTGTACAGATTATGAGAAGAAACTGTGGGTGTGGTGCTCTCCATGTGCACAGATGAGAAGTTAACTGGGGTTGAGTGGCTCTCCATGTACACAGTTATGAGAAGATTAACTGGGGTGGTGAAGGCTTCTCCATGTACAGTTATGAAAGTTAACTGGGGTGTGATGGCTCTCCAATGTGTAGATTATGAGAAGTTAACTGGGGGTGATGGCTCTCCTGTGGACAGTTATGAGAAGTTAACTGGGGTGGTGACGGCTCTCCATGTAGGACAGTTATGAGAAGTTAGTGTGGGGTTGTGGGATGGCTCTAAATGTAGACAGTTATGAGAAGTTAACTGGGTGTGATGGCTCTCCATGTTACAGTTAGGAAGATGGGGTGGTAGGCCTCATGTACCAGTTTGAAGAGTTAACTGGGGTGGTGATGGCTCTCCATGTGTACAGTTATAAGAAGTTAACTGGGGTGGTGATGGCTCTGCATGTACACAGTTATGAGAAGTTAACTGGGGGGTGATGGCTCTCCATGTGTAGAGTTATGAGAAGTTAACTGGTGTGTTGACAGCTCTCCATATACACAGTTATGAGAAGTTAACTGGGTTGGTGACGGCTCTCCATGTGGACATTTATGAGAAGTTAACTTGGGTGGTGACGGCTCTCCATGTGTGAAGTTATTTGATGTTGTCTGGGGTGGTGATGCGCCTCCATGTGTACAGAAATGGGAAGTTAACTGGGATGTTGACGCTCTCCATTTGCACAGTTATGAGAGGGTAACTGGGGTTGTGATGACTCTCCATGTACAGAATTATGAGAAGTTAACTTGGGTGGTGACAGCTCTCCATGTGAGAACTTATTTGAGTGTTACTGGGGTAGTGACAGTGCTCCATTTGTACAGTTATGAGAAGTTAACTGGGTGTCAGACGCTCTCCATTTACAGTTATGAGAGGATTACCGGTGGGTGACAGCACTCCAGTACACAGTTATGAGAAGTTAAATGGGGTGGTGATGGCTCTCCATGTAGTCAGGTTATGAGTTAGATGGTGGTTGTGAATGTCTCCATGTGTAAGTTACTGGAAGAAGATAACTAGGTTGGTATGGCTAGACAGTATAAAGTTACGGGTGGTGAAGCTCTATTTGTACATTATGAGAATAGGGTTGACAGTCAATATGGTAGGAATCAACTGGGGTGGTGATGCAATCCCACTGGCACAGTTATGAGAAGTTAACGGGATGAGTGATGGGCTCTCATGTATACAATTATTAGAAGTTAAAATGAGGTTAAGATAGAATTTCTCCATGAGCAGTTAAATGAGACAGTTAACTGGTAGGATAGAGGTGACTGCTCTTTTATGTCACAGTTAAAGAGAAAGATAACTGAGGTGTGTGAGGGCTCTCCTTGTAACATATAGATAACTTGAGGTGGCGAGATAGAGAGATATATGTACATGAGTTATGAGAAGTGACCGGGAGATAGGTAAAAAGGCACTAATACATGTACAATAGTTTATGAGAAGATAACTGATGGTTTTGTAAACCTCTCCATGTGCCACAGTTATTGAGACCATTAACAGGAAGATAAATGGTGATCGCTCTCACAATGTGACAGTATGCAGAGAAGATAAGAGAGTGTTGAAGGCTCACCCCATGCACAGTTGGGGGGGTGAAGGATCTCCATGTATACAGTTATGAGAAGTTAAATGGGGTGGTGACAGCTCTCCACATGGACGATATGAGAAGTTAAATGGGGTGGTGACAGCTTCATCCATGTGTACGCTATGGGAAGTGTAATGGGGGTGGAGAGAGAGCATCTCCATTGAATACAGTTAAGAGAAGATAAATGGGGTTGTGACAGTTCCCCATGTGTGAGTTGGAAGAAACTAATGTGATGAGATAGATGGAATTATGAGTATATGGAAGTATAATGGGGGGGGCGTGACAGCTCAATACCAATTTTACAGTTAAGGGGAAGTTTAGAGGGTAGACCAGAGATATGTACACAGTTAATGAGAGTTATATCTGGGGTGGTGATGCTCTCCAAATGGACAGTTTAAGAGAAGTAACTGGGGGTGGTGCATCGTCCTCTCCATGTGTACAGTTATGAGAATAACTGGGCTAGTGATGGCTCTCCATTTGTGCAGTTATTTGAAATTAACTGGTGTGGAGACATAGATAATGTTGATTTTGGATATAGAGATAGTGACAGCTCTCATATAGATTATTGTTATGGATATTATAGAGCTCTCTAATGTACCAGTTTTGGGAAAGTTAATGGGTGTTGATGGCTCTTCCTATGTGTACAGTTATAGAGGTACACTGGAGTGTGATGGTATCTCCATGTGTAGTTATGAGAGGTTAACTGGGGTGGTGATGGCCCTATATGTACACAGTTATGAGAGGTTAACTGTGGTGTTGACAGCTCTCAATGGTACACGTTATGACAAGTTAACTGGGTTGGTGATGGCTCTCCATGTGTGCAGTTATGAGAAATTAACTGTTGTGGTGACATCTCTCCATGTACAGAGTTATGAGAAGTTAACAAGGGGTGGGTGACAGCTTCCACTGGTGCATAGTTATGAGAAGTTTACTGGGGTGGTGACTGCTCTCCACGTGGACAGTTATGAGAGGTTAACTGGGGTAGTGACAGCTCTCCATTTGTACAGTTATGGGAAGTCTTACTGGGGTGGTGACTGCTCTCCATGTGCAGTTATGAGGTTAACTGAGGTGGTGATGACTCTCCATGAGTGCAGATATGGGAAGTTTAACTGGGGTGCTGACACTCTGCAGTACATCAGTTTATGAGAATGTTAACTGGGGTGCTGATGGCTCTGCATATACACTGTTTTGAGAAGTTAACTGGGGGGCTGATGGCTCTCTCCATGTGCACAGTTATGGGAAGTTAACTGGAGTAGTGAAGGCCCTCCGTGTGTACGGCTATGGGAAATTAACTGGGGTACTGATCGGCTCTCCATTTGTATAGTTATGAGAAGTTAACTGGGTGGTGATGGCTCTCCATGTGCACAGTTATGATAAGTTAACTGGGGTGGTGAATGCTCTCCACGTGGACAGTAAGAGAAGTTAACTGGGGTGGTGATGGCTCTCCTTGTACACAGTTATGAGAAGTTAGCTGGGGGTGGTGACGGCTCTCCAAGTGCAGATTAGAAGTTAACTGGGATGGTGCCGACTCTCCATGTACACAGTTATGAGAGTTAACTGGCTTGGTGCAGCTCTTCCCCATGTATACAGTTATGAGAAGTTAGTTGGGGTTGTGATGGCTCTAAATGAATAGAGTTATGAGAAGTTTACTGGGGTGGTGATGGCTCTCAATGTACACAGTTATGAGAAAATAACTGGGGTGGTGATAGCTCACCAGGTATACAATTATGAGAAGTTAACAGGGGTGGTGACACGTCTCCATGTGTACAGTTATGAGACGTTAACTGGGTGGTGATGCCTCTTCGTGTGTGCAGTTATTTTAAGTTAAGTGGGGTGGTGATGTGTCTCCATGTGTACAGTTATGGGAAGTTAAATTGGGTGGTGATGGCTCTCCATATACACAGTTATGAGAATTTAACTGGGTTGGTGACGGCTCTCCATGTGTACAGTTATGAGAAGATAACTGGGGTGGTGACCGCTGTGCATGTGCACAGTAATGAGAAGTTAACAGTGGTGGGGTGGTGACAGCTCTCCACATGGACGATATGGAGAAGTTTTAAATGGGGTGGGAATGGCTCTCCACGTGAAGTTATGAGACATTGAATCGGGATGTGGTTGAGGCTCTCCATGTATAGAGTTTTGAGAAGCATAACTAGGTGGTGGTACAAGTGCTTCCAGGTACACAATTATGAGAGTTAAGGGAATGATGTCCGGCTTCTTCTCATGTTATAGAGTTTGGAGAGGTTATAACAAGCGGTGGTGATGTGTCTCCATGTGTAGAGTTATGAGAGGATAACTGGGGTGGTGACGGCTCTCCATGAGCACAGTTAAGATAGGTTATCAGGGGGCTCCTCGGCCTTCCATGTGGCGGTATGAAGAAGTTATCTTGGGGTGGTGACACCTCCATGTGGACAGTAATAGAGAAGTTATACTTGGAGTGGTGATGGTCTCACATGTATTGCAGGTATGAGAATTATAACAGGGCATGGTGTATGCTCATCATGGTTACAATTATTAGAAGTTACTTGGGGGGGGTGATGGTCTTCACGTGGACAGTGATGGAGAAGATAACTTGGGGGTGAGTGAGGTTCACACCCGTGCACAGGTGTTGGGGTGATGGTTCTCCATGTATACAGTTATGAGAAGTTAACTGGAGTGGTGATGTCTCTCTATGTGTACAGTTATGAGAAGTTAAATGGGGGTGGTGACAGCTCTCCACATGGAAAGTATGAGAAGTTAACTGGGATGCAAATGATTTGAAATCTCATGTGTACAGATATGAAGTTAGACTGGGGGTGGTGACAGCTTCCATGTGTTCCAGTTACGATACAGCTGAATTGGTTGGTGTGTGACTGGATCGTCCATGTTGTGCGTTATGGGGAAGTTTAACTGAGGAGGTGATCGGCTCAGCATGTAGACTGTTATAGAGTTAACTGGGGTGGTACTGGCTCTCCCTTGTAATATCAATGATAGAGAAAGTTAAACTGGGTTGTGTTGCCTGGCTTCTCCATTGTGTTAAACAGTTATGAAGTTAACTAGAGTAGTGGGACACTCTCCATGTGTTCAGTTACGATAAGCTAATTGGTGTGGTGACGGATCTCCATGTGTTTAGTTAATGGAAGTTAACTGGGGAGGTGATGACTCAGCATGTACATTGTTATGAGAAGTTAACTGGTATGGTGATTGACTCTTCTGTGTGTACAGTTATGGGAAGTTAACTCGGGTGGTGACGGATCTCCGTGTGTGCAGTTATGGGAAGTTTACTGGGGAGGTGATGGCTCAGCATCTACAGTGTTATGAGAAGTTAACTGATGTGGTGGTGATGTCTCTCCATGTGTGCAGTTATGGGAAGTTACCTGGAATGGGGATGGCTCTCCATTGGCACAGTTACCAGAAGTTAACTGGGGTGGTGAATGCTCTCCATGTGGACAAGTATGAGAAGATAACTGGGATGGTGACAGCTCTCCAAGTGCAGATTAGGAGAATTTAACTGGGGGGCTGATCCTCTCCATGTGTACAGTGAATGAGGATTACTGGGGTGGTGAGCCGTCCCATGTGAAGCAGTAAATGAGAGTTAAACTGGAGTGGTGTGGCTCCTCCATGTTGTAAAGTTTGAGAAGATAATGGGCTGGTGATGGTGCCTCCAATGAGCACAGTTATGAGAAGTTAAATGGGGGTGGTGACAGCTCTCCACATGGAAAGTATGAGAAGTTAACTGGGATGGTGACGCTCTTCTCCATGTGGATAGTTATGAGAAGTAAACGGGTGGTGTCCTAGTTTGGACACTCTGACCAACACGAAACTTGGGGAGGAACGTGTTTATTCAGCTTACTCTCGCCGAGTCACAGTTCATATCTTAGGGAGCCCAAGGCAAGACCTCAGGGCAGGAACGGAAGCAGAAGCTGAAGCACAAAGCCATGGAGGAGTGCTGTTCACTTACTGTTGTCAGTGGCTTGCTCCCCTGGGCTTCATGCCCGCCTGGCTTCTTATGCATTACACAACAACCTGCCCCACGCGCGCTGGCGAGCCACTCGCATCTGTGTGGCTTTAGACCAAACGCCAAAAAGAACCTGGGGCTCGTCACCAGCGACAAGGATTCACAACAACAGTGTAGGCGTAACGGGCAAATTACCAGTGATGGAGCAATTCCCCAACTGAGACCCCCTCAACCCAGAAGTGATCAAGTATGACACTGATAGACTTCTCGACACACGTGTGGTAGAACCACGTGCTCCAAGTGTAAAACACAGTTAATGAGAAGGTTTAAACTGGGGTTGTGTAGCGGACTCTCCATGTAAATTCCAGTTATGAGAAGAGTCACGGGAGTTATGGGATGAGAGGGCCTCTACAAGTAATGTACTAGGGGTTTTGTGTGTGAGAGATCTGGGGATGAGTGATGGCTATCGATCAAGAGAAAGGGTAGTTAATATGAAGGAAGTTACCAGGAGAGGGCATTAGGCGTCTTCCAGGTGTGGACAGTATTGGAGAAGTGTTATGCGACATGGGTGTGAACATGCATCTCACAAGGGACAGGGATTTAATTGAGAAGTAAGGGGAAGAGTCGGTCTCTGCCATTTCGCAGGCTGGCGCACCGTGGGGGACATTTGTGAGTCTGTGTGGAGGGGCGTCCTCCAGGCTCACCCCGGGTTAATGGGTGAAGACCGGGACCTGGAAGGCAGAGGAGCTGCGTACACTCCAGAGAGAGTAGAGGGTAGAGATTGCTTCATTGGGGCACCTGCTGGAAGTAAGTTGATGTTTGTACAAGTTAGGAGAAAGGGAGGTCTGGGGGTGGTTTGAATGAGTGTCGACCATAGGCTTTAAGTATTCAACATTTGTCTCCAGTTGGTAGCAACTGTTCTTTTGGGAGGTCTTAGATTATATTGTGTGGTGGAGTGCTAGAGGAAGTAATGTTATGGGTGTGCAAGGCTTAGTGAGTTTTTAACAAGCCTCTGTGGTCTACAATTGCTCTCGTCTCTGCTTTCTGTTGGCCTCTTTTGTGAGATTAAATGTTGACTGTGTGCTGGTTTCAGTCCCAAGGCCAGCCAGGCCTTCGGCCACAATATGGGCACGCTTCTAATTCTCTGAACCATCAATTTTAGCTCAAATAATCTTTTCCTTCTGTAAGTTGCTTTGGCTATGGTGTTTTATCAAAACAACAGAAGTGGACTAATACAAGTAAATTTGGTTAAGACCAGAGAGTGGGGCTGTTTGCTGGTGAAGGAACCTGACCATATGTGTATGTTTGGAGAGGTGTGGAAGATTTGGAACTTTGGGCTAGAAATCTGTTGACTACTGTAAGCAGAGCTTAATAGGCCCTTCTACTAGTAGAAGAACTAAGGGTAAGGCATGGCTTGGAAAAGAATGTTTCAGAAAAATTAGGGAGACTTAGGCAACGCAAACTGCGATAGTATTGAAAGGGAGTCTGGCAGCGGTTTAGCACAGCACAAATTGCTTTGGCCTGAATGCTAAGTTGAAAGCGCAATGGACTATACTTTGGCAGAGGTTATTTCAAGACTGCC
This sequence comes from Rhizomys pruinosus, assembly GCA_009823505.1. NCBI lineage: Eukaryota > Metazoa > Chordata > Mammalia > Rodentia > Spalacidae > Rhizomys > Rhizomys pruinosus. Next base: position 5,356,001 of record VZQC01010467.1, on the reverse strand, counting down.
TAATGTTGAAATGGTGGTGTGGCTTTTTATGGTGAATATTGTGCAGATCTCCAGTGAAGAAGAGCAGATGGGGGCAGAAATAATTGCAGATATGTACAGTTTTGGATCTGAAAGTACACTAGCAAGATTAAAGGCGTGGCCAAGGCATGTGAAGGAGAGGCTCCCTTCATAAGGAGACTAAGTGATTAGGAGAAGGCCCTGGAGATTTACAAGTACACAAAAGAATCAGTAGACCCTCAGGGGCGACACCGCTAAGTCATCCAGGCTTTTTTGAAAGAAATACTGAATACGCCGGTTTTCTAACTCCAATTCAAGTCCTAGGCAGAGAAAATTGATAATGGTTGGTAAGAAAGTAGGAGAGAGTATCACAGAAATTTGCAGCCAGATTCGGCAATTTTATTCACATGGTGCTGGCTTCTTAGGAGGCAGAAGTTTGGCAAGAGTGAAGGGGTATTTCTCATCCACGATTTCAGAGGGTGCCCGAACGGTCAGGCCGGTGGCAGGCAGGGGTGTCCCTGCATAAAGAAGGCCCTAGATAGGCCATTTGCATGAAGCTGTGAATGTGAAAGTCCTGGGTAGGCAGAAGAGACCCACAGAAGACATTCGTGATGCCCAACAGAACCTGTGAGATATTTGCCGAAGAGAGCTGCATACAGGGATTTACCACTCCAGCCTAAGAGAAGGAGATTGTATGTTGCAAGCAAATGCTGGAGCAGGAAGCTGAGCCATCTAAGCCCTCTTTGAGTCAACTCAGGAAGTCGCACATTGGAGCTCTGGACTTGGTTTGGCCCTGCTTAGTTTTTGGGTCTTGTTTGTCAGTAATTTTCCTCACTTGGCCTCTATGTCTCCTTTTGGAATGGGAAGGTGTATTCAGTTCCAGATTGGTAAATTGGGAGTTTGTAAATTTGTCTTTTGATTTTTAACAGGAGCTTACAGTTAAAAAATTGGCCTGTGTCTCAGAAAAGAGTAGATCAAATTTTGAATGGCATTTGAAAACCTGGGTAAACGACTAAGTGGTATTTTAAGGTGAATGGAGTATAATGGGGCATTTGCATTTTATATGGTCAGGAGCTATGGGGGCCAGGGAGTTTGGATGTGGGGTTTAAATGAGTGTCCCCCTAGGCTGTAAGTTTTCAGACATTTGTTCTCCAGCTGGTGGATTAGGTTTTTTGGAGGTTTTGGAAGGTGTGGCCGTGCTAGAGAAGTACGTTATTGGGAGGCAGGCTTGGTGAGTTTTAACAAGCCTCGGTGGTCTACAGTTGCCATCTCTCTCGCGTGGCTTCGATTCCCTAGTGCTCTTCTGCAGAGTGTCCCGACACTCTTGCTTGCCTGTCAGCTCCAGCCGCCATAACTCCCGCCACAATGGATTCTCTATTTCCCCTGGAACAATCAATTCGTAAGGTCAAATAAAGTCTTCCTTGTATAAGTTCCCTGGTCCTTGTATTTTTATCTACGCGAACAGAAAAGTGAACTAATACAGGTAGCACTTGAACTCAGCCTTGTCTTGAGTCCGAACCTGAAACCCTCATAAGGGTGTGGTCTCAAGGGCGGAGCTACCCCCTCTTTGCTCCTGCAGCTTGTGCACGTGCAAGCACCTTGGTGAGGTCTGTGTGGCAGGGGGCTCAGGCTAGGGTGTTTTCTTGTCTGAGACCCAACCAGAAATCAGTGAGCCAGGACCTGCTCGCAGAGTAGAACTTTAGGGCTAGATTTGTCCTCCTTGGACCTGGTGGCAATAGGTGGATTTGGCATTGTATATAGCAGGGCTGATTGCATGTTCTAGCAGGGAGGCGTGGAGCCGGCCTGCTTGGGTCAAGACTGAACTCCTGGTAGGTGTGGATGTCTGAGGTCGAGGGCTGCCTCTGCCTTTGCAGCTTGCATAACCATCTCTATTGTGAGTCTATGTGCACGGGACTCAGGCTAGGTGTCTTGCTAAGTCCACCTGAATCACAGGAGCCTGGACCTCAATCCAGACAGGTTAGAACCTAGGGTAATTCTCCATTGCACTGCTTTAGCAAGTTTGCTGCCAGTTCATACAGGGGGCCTGTGAGCTAGCATATGCCTGGGTCCAACCTGAAACCCTGTTGGGTGTGGCGTCAGCGGCGGAGCTAAACCCCCCTCGTGCCCCTGCAGCCAGACCCAGGCACCGATTTGTGAGTCTATGTGCAGGGGGCACAGGTTTGGTCTTGCTGGAAAACTGAAGCACAGGAGGCCCGGGACCTCACTGCAGAGAGGTAGAACTAATGGTAGATGCTTCGTGGGCTGCTGGATAGTTGATATGCCAATTCGTAGCAGGGGAGCCATGAACCAGCCTGCTTGGGTCTAAACCCGGAAACCCTCATAAGGTGTTGCTGTCTGAGCAGAGCTGCCCTCTGCCCTTCAGCCTCCACCCATTGCCATTGTGAGTCTGTGTGCAGGGGGCTCGGGCTAGCATCTTGCTAAGACCACCTGAAACAAAGTTAAGAGCCCTGCACTGCTCCAGAAAGGTAGAACTTAAGTTCGATTGCTTCTTCGGCTGCTGGATTGTTGATTTGCAACTTCTTAGCAAGGTAGCAGTGAGCCTGACTGCTTGGGTCCAAACCTGAAACCCTCTTAGGGTGTGGCTGTCTGGGAGTAGCTGCCCTCTGTCCTTGCATCTGGCACCCAGCACCACTGTGGGTCTGTGGGCAGGGGGCTCAGGCTAGGGTCTTGCTGAGACCACTGAGAAACAGGAGCCCACATTGCTCAGAAGAGGTAAACTTAGGGTATATTGCTCCTTGGGCTGCTAGATAGTTGATGTGCTGGTTCGTAGCAGGGAAACTGTGAGCCGGCCTGCTTGGGTCCAACCTGAAACCCTCGTAGGTTGTAGTTCTCTGGGCAGAGCTGCCCTCTGCCCCTGCAGCCGGCACCCAGCACCATTGTGTGTCTGTGTGTAGGGGACTCAGGCTACGGGGATTTTGCTGGACCACTTGAAGCACAGGAGCCCAAACATTGCTCCAGAGAGGTAGAACCTAGGGAAGACTGCTCCTTGGACTGCTGAATAGTTGATCTGCTGGTTCATAGCAGGGAAGCCATGAACCGGCCTGCTGATCCAATAAGAATGCCTCAATATGGTGTGGCTGTCTGGGTGGAGTTGCCCTCTGCCCTTGCAGCCCCAACACTGTGCCATTGTGAGTCTGTTTGCAGGGGGGCTCAGTCTAGAGTCTCCTGAGACCACCTTGTATTAGTCAGGGCTCTCTAAAGAACCAGGACAACAGGATGAATATATATAATTATATAACTATATAGATTTATTGTTTTGCTCACGTGATGGAGCTCACCAGTAGCCACCAAACGGGAGAGGCCGGGAATCCAGGGAAACTGCTCAGTCCACAAGGCGGATGTCTCAGGAGTCCAGTCTAGTTGCTGAAGGCCCGAATGGATTCAATGAGATCTGCCAGTCTCAGTAAAAGCTGGGATCCGAAGGGTTGAACACAGCAGCAAGAAAAACTCAACAGATGAGAGAAGAAAGCCGCAGGAGGAAAAAGGAGCAATTCGCTGCTGTGGCCTTTATTACTGCCTGCCAGCAGGAGGTAACATCCACATTTGGGTGGGCCATCGGGTTGAGGTGGTCCAATTAGAAGCCCCTTTTCTCTTATTTGTTTCCTCTATTCAGTCAAGTTGACACCCAGGATTAACCATCAAGTCCACCCCTGGTCAACTTGACATCCAATAAATAACCTCTGCTTAAATGTCAATTGCATACGATGGCAGGTGTCATAATTCCACCTAACATTTTGTAAGTGTCTCATGTGCAAGAGCAAAACATCATATTTAGAGTAGGTGGTAATGTCTTGAGAAGAACTTAGTCCTTCAGTATCTAATAATAAATATGACTACACTTAACTATCTTCAGTCCTGCCACATTCAAGGGAACACATATCACTTTAATATATAATATATATATATATATTATAGTATCTATGCACATTCTTAAACCAAATAGGGCGAAGGTTAATATCTATTATAATGCACGTTTCTGCAACTGGTCCCGTGGCTTCAGCTGATATTTTATGATACTTTCTTCTACTACTCATTCTGTATTTCTTCCACCATCAGCCAAGCCTCTCTGCAGGTCTTGGCTCTTTTCCTGGAGTAGTGAACCATACCTTCATCCATGAAGTGTCTGGGCCATTTATTGTCCTGAGGTTTGGGTTGTTGGAGTTTCCGATTGACCTTAATCATAGGACATTCTAGCACAATGGTGCAGAAGGCGCTCCTACAGGCATCTCCTGGCTTCAGACAATATTTCCTTGCCCCCCATTTGTGGAGAACAGGTCCAATCACTTTACACCATGAGTGCTGTCAGCCAGGAATCAATCTCCTCTACTTACTGGTATATTCCTTCCTTCAAGGCCTGCTTCAAGAGGCTTAAAGTGGCAGTAGACAGTCCCCGAAAGAAATGGACATCAGGGGGTAAATCTTAGCTTATCCATGTTTCACTGGAATATGAAACGATTTTGCTTGTTATTTTTCCCTTGGCTAAGAGGAGCCTCCCCGCATCTGTTGGGGAGCCTAAACATCTATGACCAGTTTCAGAACGACAACGAAGGTCGTTATTTACTAGGCAGTATATCACAAGGGAAGAGACAAATTTTTTCTTACTGGGTCGCTAGGGGTGATGGTGAGTGGAATCATTCCCATTCCACCCCTTGGTTCCTGGACCCATGAATTCTGGCGAATAGAGAAACCGTACCATATAGTGGACGCTGGTTCAAAGCGTCCCACTATATGTTCTGTTTCTCCTATAGCCAGATATACTGCTTGCTGGAGAAACTTGGGCCCAGCCTTCCAGGGTATTGCTACCTAAATTGGTGCTGTAACTGTGTCTTCAAGGGACCATTCCATCGTTCTAGTCAAGCCAGCAGCTTCCTGGGTGGTGGGGAATGGTAGACCAGTGGAACATGACCATGGGCTCATTGTCGCACTTCTTTGGCTGTGGAGTGAGTTCCTTGGTCAGAGCAATGCTGTGAGGAATAAAATGATGGCGGATAAGGCATTCTGTAAGTCCTGGATGGTAGTTTTGGCAGAACCATTACGTGCAGGAAAGGCAAATCCATAAACAGAATAAGTATCTATTCCTGTTAGGACAAAACGCTGTCCCCTCATTGATGGAAGTGGTCCAAGGTAGTCAACCTGCCACCAGGTGCTGGCTGGTCACCCCAGGCATAGACCATATCGGGGGCTCATGTTGGTCTCTGCTGTTGGAAACTGGAACTTGGCAGAAGCTGTAGCCAGATCAGCCTTATTGAGTGGGAGTCCATGCTGTAGAGCCCATGCACTCCATATCATCTTTGCCATCATCACCACTTTGTTCATGGGCTCATTGAGCAACAACAGGGATAGTTAGAGAAGTAGGCTGACTATCCACAGAACGATTCATCCAATCTACTTGATTAATTAAACTCATCCTCTGCCTATATCACCTTTTGATGAGCATTTAGATGAGACACAAGTATCTTCACATTCTCTGACCATTCACAGAGCTCTATCCACATACTTATTACCCAAATGTCTTTCTTTCTGTCAGTCACGCAATTTTTAGCAGTTCAATGCTCCTTCAACGTCCTGACCGATCCAGGCCAAACATTGGCTGACAGGCATGAATCAGTATAATAATCGAGACCCTGGGCATTTCTCTTTCCAGGAAAAATGCACAACCTTGTGCACTGCCCGAAGTTCTGGCCACTGTGTAGACTTTCCTTCACCAGTTTCTTTTAGGGTTGTTTCAGAAGTTGGCTGTAATACTGTAGCTGTACACCTCTGGGTGGTGGCTGCATAGTGTGCAGAGCCATCATTAAACCAGGCTCTAGTCTTCTCTTCCTAGTCAACTGATCATAGGGCAAAACCCTGGATGAAGCCATAGTGTATGCTTAAGCACAGGAAGCATGGTAACAGGAGTGGGAAACCATAGGCAAATTTGGGCATCCTGTTCTTTCATGGTAGCTTGCTTGTGCCCTCAGGGCCTGCCCAGGCCTTTTCATGTATGTACCACTTCCGTTTGATAACGGGCTGTTGCTGTGCACTTCCTACTTTGTGGTCTGGTGTGTCAGATAATACCCAGCTCATTATGGGCAGCCCAGGTCGCATGGGACTTGGTGGTACATTGTCAAACGTTCAGTTTCCCCTAAAGGCCCAATTCAAGAGTCTGAGAGCTTGTTCTTTCAAAGGAGAATAGTTGTTTGGAGATGAAGGTAAATCCTTACTCCAAACTCCCAAGGGCCTCCGGCTGTGATTCCTCTGTGGGAGCCTGCCACAGACCCAGACAGCATCTCTATCTGCCACTGATTCCTCTCAACACCGATTGGGCTCCTGCTGGATCATAGGCCCTAGGGGCAGAGAGCTGCAACTGGCAGCCTGGACCTGTTGAAGTGCCTTTTTCTGTTCCAAGCCTCACTCAAAGTTTGTTGCCTTATGAGTCACCTGATGTATGTGTCGTAGTAACACACTCAGATGTGGAATGTGATGCCTCCAGAATCCAAAATGCCCACCAAACGTTGTGCTTATTTCTTGGTGGAGGGAGGGGCCAGGTGAAACAACTTATTCTTTACTTTAGAAGGAATGTCTTTGCATGCTCCACACCACTGAAATTCTAGAAACTTCACCAAGGTAAATGGCCCTTGAATTTTGTTGGATTTGTTTCCCATCCTCTCATGGCATATGCTTTACCAACAAGTCTAGACTAGCTGGNGCTTATTTTGACTCTTGATTTCAACATTAGTACCATTTCAATTCCTTCTCGTCTATTACGACGTCCACGCCTTTTACACACCCTACTGCCCAGGAGTGGAGATAAGCTAGTGGGCAGCCTGTCGGTCCTGATTTTAATGCATGTGTTTACATTTTCTCATTTTAGAATGATGTTGGCTTTAGATTTGTTGTATACACCTTCAATTGTTCGGATGTGTTCACAGGAGAGGAAAAGGCTGAGATATGGTAGGAGAGACAGAGAGAAGATAAGTGAGAGCGGCTTACCATAAGTGCATGTTGGATTTTGTCAAAGTTCCTTTCTGCATATTGAGATGACCATGTGACTTTTATCTGGCTTCAGTCCACTATTTGATTTTATTATTATTAAAACAGGATTCCAAATGATTGCTCGTGTCTGTATGACGTTGGTGATATTTGATCAAAAAATTTCATCAATGTTTCATTAAGGATGGGTGACAGATTTTTTTTTTTTTGTGTGTGTGACTTAACTTGGTTTGGGTAGTAGAATGACACTGCAGTGAGTTTGGAAATTCTCCCACTGTTTCTATCTTTTGAATTATTTGAGAAGTTTTTGTGGTGATATTCTTTTCTTTTCATATGGTGTATTGAGTGTACTGTTGCATTCGGAGTTGGTCCACCTGTGTGTGCAACTGGCGGGATGGCAGAAAAGGGTGTTGGATCCCCTCGGAAACTGGAGTAAGACAGTTCTTAGCCACCAAACCTAGGTCCTCTGCAAAAAAAAAAAAAACCCGGGTCCTCTGCAAAGCAGTTACGCTCTTAACCATGAGGTCCCATCTCCCCAAGCCCCTGTGAATTCTTGAATATGTGGGTTAGATTCTGTTTGACTCTTTCTGGCCTGGGTCTTTTGAGTTGGGAAGTTGTGTTTGCTGTTTCTATGTCTTGTCTGTACTGATCTGCTTAAAGTTGCATGATTCTTCTGATATTTAGCTTTGGTGAGATCCATGAATTTAGAAATCCTTTAATTTGTTGTTAGACTTCGAATTTAATTCGTATAGGTTCTTTAGAGTCTCGAAGCAGCCGTGTATATTCCGGATTAATATATTTCGTGTGTGCGAGAAAACTGTCATCTAATCTAAGCCAGCAGTTAAACCTCCAACTTTTCTGTTTGTTTTTAACTTCACTTTCTTATATTTATTTTTACTAATAGGCCTACGTACTGAATACCAGGCCTCTCGTTAAAACAATTGGCCAATAGGATATGCCCACTTTCTAGCCCGAGTCGGGCTATGTCGCTGGGAGGAGCTTTTATTACAATCCTGTTGTATCAACTAACAGTCCGTCCTACTTTCGAGTTCACTCCAGCACCGCCTTACTTCTACACGGCCCCCTTTTCCAACAGATTAGTGGAAGTGACACAAGTGCGCCGAGACTTACAGCTGTATACATTCTCTGGAGATGTCGTTTGGAACTCTGATCAGTTCAGGCCGTTACCTTTCATGGGTTGGCATTTACCCAGGAATAACCTTTTACCCCTACTGATGAAGCACAAGCAAATAGATAAACAGTAATTTCAATCATATCGAATTAGGTATGTTAGATACGTTGGTATTATATCTACACATGAATTTGGATGGTATGCTAATTCCATGAACTATAGCTTTTTTTTTTTTTTTTTCTGTTAGATATGACTGTGGCTTATAACATCTCCTAACCCATAGAGGACAAAAGTTTGTGGCATCAGCCTGAATTATTCATCCAAGGAGAAAGGATTTTCGCCAGCAAACGGGATACCGCAAGAAGGAGGTGGTTAAGGCCTCTTCGAAGACTGGTTGTGTAAAAATTGTTGCGAAAGAAATGAGACCACATGCACGTGTACAGTTGCCTTGGAATACCCGAGAGTGTGACGAAAGGCCACTAAATCAATTAAGTAAATCTTCGGTCTCCTGCGTCAAGCAAGACTCCGCTCCATCAGCATCGCTACACTCACCTGCCTGTGAAGAGTATAGGTTGTTTTTTTGAGGTATCTTTCTCTCGTCTATTTTTTTTTTTTTGTCTGTTGTGACGTTTCCTGCTTCATCTCTGATTTCTTCATTTGGATTCAGTGTCTTTCTTTTCTTTCTTCTTTTCTTCTTCATTGTGCGTCCTTTTTTCTTTCTTCTTTGTCTCTTTCTTCTTTCTTTTTTTCTTTCTTCTTTCTTTCTGTCTTCTTTCTTTCTTTCTTTTTCCTTTTTTTTTCTTCACAGTTGCTCAGCGCTGGCTCTCCACTGGTCACCCCTGTCAGCACGCGGCAGTCCTCCTATGAAACTTCTGCAGGTCCACAGTGACTGGTACCTCCTGTCTTTCCAGATCGCCGCGATATCCATTCATTGCTGCCTTTGCCACATACTGTCCCACTACTGTGAGTCGCCTTCACTGGCACAGTGGTGGGTGTACGTCACACAGCCTCCATGGAGTCATAGTGCCCACATGCCCAATCACAACATTCCTTCATAACCGCCATGGGCCGTGCAAGGAATGTGCTGTGACTTGATGAGTGCTGTCCGTCCGGCTCAGCGGCGGTGCCCGACAAGCAGCTCACAGGTCCTGCTCAACACCTGTCCAGTGCCTGCCGCGCCTGTCCCTCACGGTTTCTGTTCATGGCTCAGGTTTAGACAGGTGCACCGTCGGTTCCATTCCTTTCTAGTGAGCTTTTGTGACACGTGCCCCCGCATCAGTTTTCATTCAAACTTTGCTGTTAATCCGGTGTCAACTTGCCCGGGCCCTCGGGTTTGAAACCAACTAAGAAAACAAACGACCTTTCGGCTTGGACTAGCCTCACATGCGGCTGGCCCCCCCTCACTTCTTGGCCTTCCCTTCTTTCAGGCAGGCATTCTGTAAACGGCCCATGGCCTGAGGGATGCTGGTCCTTTTTCCTGCGTTGCCTCCTTCATGGTGGTTTATCTTGCTGGTGTGATCCCCCCTTCACATCCTTCGCATTTACTGCCCGGCAGATCTGCTGGCCTCCCTTGGTCTTCCGCCACAGATGGGACACTGTTAGACATCTCAGGTTTGCAGATGAGCTGTCTTTCCTGTATACTCGCCTCTCCCGTGTGGTGTGGTATTGTTGGGCCAACTTGAGCTTGCAGCATGAGCAATCACTAAATCTGTCTTAACGTCTTAGTCGTTCTATGCTTCTGTTTCTTTCGGAACCCTTTTCCTACCTCTCTTGATCCCCAACAGAACCCTACCTGTCGATGGGCATTGTGTTGCTTTCCTGGACACAGTCAGGTAAATTTTGTGCCTATCATTCAGTCTTCAATGCAGGACACCTGCTCCCTGGCTTGTCTAGCACCTTCTTCCCATGTGAAGACAGCAGTGTGGCATCTGGAAGCTGTGTTTATATTGAGGAAGACAGGGAAAGTCGAGGTGGATGACCTCTCTACATCAATGTAGATAAAGTGTTTTCTTAAAGAATGAAAACCATGTATCATATCTAAAGGAACACAGATGGGGAATCAGTACAAATGGGGCCCGAGGGCCAAGCACAGATGAGGAAGTCTCGTCAGCCTTGTGGTTGGGTAAGGCACAGCTGACACCCAGCAAACTGTTAAGAAAATTCTCCAACACTCTGTTCCTGTAAGTGGCCAAAATTTGAGTAAAGCGTAAACAGAAATATCCTCTGTGGGTGAAAACTTTCTCCTAGATGCCACAAAATCTTAGTACTAGGAGTAGAATACCTCCTGGTATTAGCCAGGAAGTGTCTGGAGGCCCCCAAAGCATAAGGCTATCGTCATGGCCATTGGTTGCAAGCCTGAACTTGAAGGAAAGATCCTAGGGCTGAACCCTGCCTGCTTTGACACATCATGGCGAAATCTGTTTGGCACAGAGCTAAGCGCCTCCTCATGAGGCTGGTTTTCATAATGCCAGAGAACACCATGCAGGCTGTCACGGGGAGTCCGACTCAGAGATGGCCCCACATGTGACTGTGCTCCGTTGTCAAGGTGCTAGGCAGGCGTGCCAGCTGATGCCATGTGGCACAAGTGTTATGGATGCAACCAACAATTTTCTGGTTAGATTTATGGCCCTGTCCACTGGAGGGAGCTCACACCTGGTTCTGTTAAGCCCAGTCAAAAGCCTGAGGCTGAGGATGTGATAGGGCATGGTGGGGAAACTACTGCAGTCTTGCTAAATGTATATGATGTTGACCAGCCTTCCAAAGAGTTATGTTTAGTCCTACTGTCATCTTTGGTGATAGAAGTTTCTTTACAGACTATGTGGCAGTTACAGCAGAGACTCACAACTAGTAAGTGACTGCTGAAAGCTGAACCCTAAATCGGACAGCCATGTCACCCTATCCACGGCCCCAGAAATGTCCCAGAGGAGGGAAGAGAAAATATGGAAGACCCACAGGAAACAGGGAAGTGTTGCAGATCACTGTCTTCAGAAGAGTGCGGCTCCCACAGGAGATCCCGAGATGAGGCTTGTTGACCTTTCTCATAGATGGAAGGGGCAGGGAGGGTTGTTATTTGCTCACCTGAAATTTCAAATATTCTCTCCTGTACCTCCTGCTGCTCCTGGTCTGGGAAGATAGTAGAGAGTGTGAATGTGAGAAGTTAACTGAGGGAGTGATGGCTCTCCATGTACACAGTTATGGGAAGTTAACTGGGGTGATGACATCTCTCAATGTACACAGTTATGAGAAGTGAACTGGAGTGGTAACGGCTCTCCATGCACACAGTTATGAGAAGACAACTGGGGTGGTGACCACTCTCCATGTGCAGAGTTATGAGAAGTTACAGGCGTGATGATGGCTCTCCATGTGGACAGTATGAGAAGTTAACTGGAGTGGTGATGGCTCTCCATGTATACAGTTATGAGAAGTTAACTGGAGTGGTGATGGCTCTCCATGTATACAGTTATGAGAAGTTAACTGGGGTGGTTACAGCTCTCCATGTGTACAGTTTGAGAAGTTAAGTGGGGTGGTGAGCTCTCCATATACACAGGTTATGCAATGTTAACTGGGTTGTGATGGCTCTCGCATGTGTAGATTTATGAGAAGTTAACTGGGGTGGTGATGGCTCTCCATGTACACAGTTATGAGGTAATTGGGGTGGTGAGGCTCTCCGTGTACACATTATGGGAGGTTAACTGGGGTGGTGCAGATCTCCATGTGCACAGTTATGAGAAGTTAACTGGGGTGGTGAGGCTCTCCATGTGTACAGAAGTTAGAGAAGATAGATGAACTGGGGTGGTGATGGCTCTCCATGTGCACAGTTATGAGAAGTTAACTGGGGTGGTGACGGCTCTCCATGTATACAGTTATGAGAAGTTAACTGGGGTGGTGCAGCTCTCACAATGGGAAAGTATGAGAAGTTAACTGGGGGATGAAGGCTCTCCACGTGGACAGTTATGAGAAGTTACCTGGGGTGGTGATGGCTCTCCATGTGTACAGTTATGAGAAGTTAACTGGGGTGGTGCACGGCTCTCCATGTACACAGTTATGAGAAGTTAACTGGGGTGATGACGGCTCTCCATGTGCAGTTATTGAAGTTAACTGGGAGTGGTGATGGTCTCTCCATGTGTGACAGTTATTGAGATGTTAACTGGGGTGGTGGGTCTCCATATGACAGGGTTATGAAGTTAACTGGGTTGTGTGGCTCTCCATGTGAAGTTATGAGAAGTTAACTGGTGGTTGACAGCTCTCCATATACACAGTTAATGAGAAGTTAACTGGGTTGGTGACGGCTTCCTCCATGTGAGAACATTATGAGAAGTTAACTGGGTGTGGTGAGGCTCTCCATTGTGAAGTTATTTGAGTTAAGTCTGGGGTGGTGACAGCCTCCATTGTACAGTAAATGGGAAGTTAACTGGGTGTTGACAGCTCTCCTTTGCACAGTTATGAGATGTAACTGGGGTTGTGATGCCTCTCCATGTTACAGTTTTTGAGAGTTAACTGGGTGGTGACAGCTCTCCATGTAGAACTTATTTGAGTTGTCTGGGGTGGTGACATGCATCTCATGTGTACAGTTGAGAGTTACTGGGAGAGTGGTTCTGCTCCATTTGCACAGTTATGAGAGGTTAACTGGGGTCATGACGACTCTCCATATACAGAATTATGAGAAGTTAACAGGGGTGGTGACGGCTCTCCATGTGTGCAATTATTTGAAGTTAAATGGGGTGGTGACATGTATCCATGTGTACAGTTATGGGAAGTTAACTAGGATCGTGATGGCTCTCCATGTCACAGTTATGAGGAGTTAACTGGGGTGGTGATGGCTCTCCATATGGACAGTTATGAGAAGTTACTGTGGTGGTGAAGGCTCTCCACATGGACAGTTATGAGAAGTAAACTGGGGTGGTGATGTCTCTCCATGTGTACAGTTATGAGAATAACTGGGCTAGTGATGGCTCTCCATTTGTGCAGTTATTTGAAATTAACTGGTGTGGAGACATGTCTCCATGTGTACACTTATGGGAAGTTAACTGGGATGGTGACAGCTCTCCATGTGCACAGTTATGGGAAGTTAACTGGAGTGTTGATGGCTCTCTATGTACACAGTTTTGGGAAGTTAACTGGGGTGGTGATGGCTCTCCATGTGTACAGTTATGAGAGGTTAACTGGAGTGTTGATGGATCTCCATGTGTACAGTTATGAGAGGTTAACTGGGGTGGTGATGGCCCTATATGTACACAGTTATGAGAGGTTAACTGTGGTGTTGACAGCTCTCCATGTACACTGTTATGACAAGTTAACTGCGGTGGTGATGGCTCTCCATGTGTACAGTTATGAGAAATTAACTGTTGTGGTGACATCTCTCCATGTACAGAGTTATGAGAAGTTAACAGGGGTGGTGACAGCTCTCCATGTGCATAGTTATGAGAAGTTAACTGGGGTGGTGACTGCTCTCCACGTGGACAGTTATGAGAGGTTAACTGGGGTAGTGACAGCTCTCCATTTGTACAGTTATGGGAAGTTAACTGGTATGGTGACTGCTCTCCATGTGCAGTTATGAGGTTAACTGAGGTGGTGATGACTCTCCATGTGTGCAGATATGGGAAGTTAACTGGGGTGCTGACAGCTCTGCATGTACACAGTTATGAGATGTTAACTGGGGTGCTGATGGCTCTGCATATACACTGTTTTGAGAAGTTAACTGGGGGGCTGATGGCTCTCCATGTCCACAGTTATGGGAAGTTAACTGGAGTAGTGAAGGCCCTCCGTGTGTACGGCTATGGGAAGTTAACTGGGGTACTGATGGCTCTGCATCTACACAGTTCTGACAAGTTAACTGGGGTGGTGATGGCTCTCCATGTGCACAGTTATGAAAAGGTAACTGGGGTGGTGAATGCTCTCCACGTGGACAAGTATGAGAAGTTAACTGGGGTGGTGATGGCTCTCCATGTACATAGTTATGAGCAGATAACTGGGGTGGTGACGGCTCTCCAAGTGCAGATTAGGAGAAGTTAACTGGGATGGTGCCGACTCTCCATGTACACAGTTATGAGAAGTTAACTGGCTTGGTGACAGCTCTCCATGTATACAGTTAAGAGAAGTTAGCTGGGGTTGTGATGGCTCTAAATGAATAGAGTTATGAGAAGTTTACTGGGGTGGTGATGGCTCTCCATGTGTACAGTTATGAGAAATGAACTGGGGTGGTAACCACTCTCTATGTACACAGTTATGAGAAGTTAACTGGGGTGGTGACACCTCTCCATGTACACAGTTATGAGACGTTAACTGGGGTGGTGATGCCTCTTCGTGTGTGCAGTTATTTTAAGTTAAGTGGGGTGGTGATGTGTCTCCATGTGTACAGTTATGGGAAGTTAACTGGGATGGTGATGGCTCTCCATGAGCACAGTTATGACAGGTTAACTGGATTGGTTGTTGTTCTCCATGTGTACAGTTATGAGAAGATAACTGGGGTGGTGACCGCTGTGCATGTGCACAGTAATGAGAAGTTAACAGTGGTGGGGTGGTGACAGCTCTCCACATGGACGATATGAGAAGTTAAATGGGGTGGTGATGGCTCTCCACGTGGACAGTTATGAGACATTAATGGGGTGGTGACGGCTCTCCATGTATACAGTTATGAGAAGATAACTGGTGTGGTGACAGTGCTCCAAGTACACAATTATGAGAAGTTAAAAGGGATGATGTCGGCTCTCCATGTATACAGTTATGAGAGGTTAACAAGGGTGGTGACGGCTCTCCATGTGTAGAGTTATGAGAGGATAACTGGGGTGGTGACAGCTCTCCATGAGCACACAGTTAAGACAGGTTAACTGGGATGGTGATGGATCTCCATGTGCACAGTTATGAAAAGTTAACTGGGGTGGTGACCACTCTCCATGTGCACAGTAATGAGAATTTAACAGGGGTGGATGGCCTCCATGTATACAGTTATGAGAATTTAACAGGCATGGTGATGGCTCATCATGTATACAATTATTAGAAGTTAACTTGGGGGGGTGATGGCTCTTCAAGTGGACAGTATGAGAAGATAACTGGGGTGGTGAAGGCTCACCCCGTGCACAGTTGGGGGGGTGATGGACCTCCATGTATACAGTTATGAGAAGTTAAATGGGGTAGTGATGGCTCTCCATGTATACAGTTATGAGAAGTTATATGGGGTGGTGACGGCTCTCCACATGNATGTATACAATTATGAGAAGTTAACTGAGGTGATGACGTCTCTCCATGTACACAGTTATGAACAGTTAACTGGGGTGGTGATAGCTCTCCATGTATACAGTTATGAGAAGATTATCAGTGGTGCTGATGGCTCTCCATGTAGACAGTATGAGAAGTTAACAGGGGTGGTGATGGCTCACCATGTATACAATTATGAGAAGTTAACAGGAGTAGTGACAGCTGTCCATGTATACAGTTATGAGACGTTAGCTGGGGTGCTGATGGCTCACCATGTATACAATTATGAGAAGATAACTGGAGTGGTGACAGCTGTCCATGTATACAGTTATGAGAAGTTATCTGGGGTGGTGATGGCTCAACATGTATACAATTATGAGAAGTTAACTGAGGTGATGATGTCTCTCCATGTACACAGTTATGAACAGTTAACTGGAGTGGTGACAGATCTCCATGTACACAGTTATGAGAAGATAACTGGGGTGGTGATGGCTCTCTGTGTACAGTTATGAGACGTGAACTGGGGTGGTGATAGCTCTCCATGTGTACAGTTATGAGAAGATAACTGGGGTGGTGACCCCTCTCCATGTGCACAGGTATGAGAATTTAATAGGGGTGGTGGTGGCTCTCCACGTGGACATTTATGAGAAGTTAAAACGGGGGGAGGGTGACTGCTCTCCATGTATACAGCTCTGAGAATTTAAATGGGGTGGAGATGGCTCTCCGTGTATACAGTTCTGAGAAGTTAAATGGGGTGGTGTCAGCTCTCCATGTGTACAGATATGGGAAGTTAACTGGGGTGGTGACGGCTCTCCATGTATACAGTTATGAGAAGTTAACTGGGGTGGTTACTGCTCTCCATGTGTACAGTTATGAGAAGTTAAGTGGGGTGGTGACGCCTCTCCACGTGGACAGTATGAGAAGTTAACTGGAGTGGTGACAGATCTGCATGTGGAGAGTTATGAGAAGTTAACTGGGGTGGTGATGGCTCTGCATGTACACAGTTATGAGAAGTGAACTGAGGTGGTGACACTTCTCCATGTACACAGTTAGGATAAGTTAACTGGGGTGGTGACAGATCTCCACGTGTACAGTTATGAGAAGTTAAGTGGGGTGGTGAGGACTCTCAATGTGTACAGTTAGGAGAAGATAACTGGGGTGGTGATGGCTCTCCATGAGCACAGTTACAAGAAGTTAACTGGGGTGGTGACGGCTCTCCATGTATAGAGTTATGAGAAGTTAACTGGGGTGGTGATGGCTCTCCACGTGGAAAGTATGAAAAATTAACTGGGGGGATGAAGGCTC